>JADLZN010011470.1:0-40005 GCA_018155175.1 Sinocyclocheilus anophthalmus
GAGGTATTCGGTCCAATCACAACGCACTGGATAGCTGGCCGATCACAGCACACCTCGCTTTTTTAGATTGATGAGCTTTGTAAAAATCTACACGTTTCTGAAAGGCGGGGCATAGAGGAGCAATATTAATGTACATTATGTGGAAAATAATTTGTTTTTTTAACTTTAAACCGCATAAATACATTTCTTTACACCAAATACACAAATTAATGTTTTTTTTAGCAGCATCATATGACCTCTTTAAGGAAGCCTTGTTAGCTGACAATAGGATATTTTGTGTCTTATTAAAAATGTATTAACAATTCTGGAATGGAAAGTAATTTTCAGTTGAGTCGATTGAAATTTAAAAACTCCTTTATGCTATTAAAATTTGATTGATTTTTTTTTATTCAATATTATAAGTAAACAATGCAACTTCTTATTATACTAATAGGATTGCCATAGAATTTGTTGTTAGACTTTCAAAGCTGCTTTACTCAAAATAACATTTCTTAACCTTAATTTATAAGATGCTTGGTAGTGTTGAACACCACACACTACATGTTCAGATAAGTTTGAAGCACTCTTGATATAAAGCAAATCTGGAAAAGTAGTTTGACAAATTTCAGTGTTTGCCGACTGATCTAATAAAAACAGATTATTGTACTCTAAATTTCAGACTCTCTATGGGAATGAGTTTGGTTTAAAATCCATCTGTGAGTTTCATTGTTTCTGCTTTCAGAGTTCCTCAGAGAGGAGGTGGTTGTGCTGTTGGCTGCTCAGTTTATCACACTGTTTAATCAGACAGCTCTGGAGTGTCTGAGGGGGAGTGTGAACATGGCGCGCGTCACACACACACACACACCACACACACGCACACACTCTAAATAGCTAGGTTGGCAAAATTAAGAAGGTAATAATTGACACTGTTAGTTTATGTGTTGGAATTTAAATTGAATAGGCCACACTCGCCAACAAATGTTGAATTGGATGAATTTTAATTGAATTTTTCTAAATTTTTCACACACTCCACAGAATGTTGGATTGGAATTTGAATGGATTTGAATTGGAATTGGATTTGATTTGATTTGAAATTGCCGCACTATACAGAATGTTGAATGGGAATTTGAATTGATTTGGACATGAATGTGAATTTAAATTTGCCACACATTCCATAAAAGACTGAATTGGAATTTAAATGGATTTGAATTTGATCTTAAATTAGAATTGGTTTGATTTGATGTGGAAATTCAGTTGAATTTGCCATACACTTCACAGAATGTTGGAATTTAAATTGGAACTGAAATTGGCTTGATTTGGAATTTGAATTTGAAACACAATTCACAGAAGGTTGATTTGGAATTTGAATTTAAATTTGCCACACATTCTATAACACTTTGAATTAGGATTAGAAACAATTAGGTTTTGAATTGATTTGATTTGATTTGGAATTTGAATTGATTTTGCCGCAAGCTCCACAAAATGTTGAACTGGAATTGAATTAATTTAAATTTGAATTTGAATTAAATTGCAATCGCTGCATTCACAGAGGATTTTGAACAAGAATTCGAATTGCCCACTCACAATAGGATTTTTTATTTAAATGAAATTAATTGTAATTCTGATTCTGATTCTGATCATTTAATTGCAGATTTGACATTTTGCGCAAACGCAAAAAATTCAACATGAATTAAAACAAATTTACTTATGCAATATGGCACGCACAAAGATTCTGCCACTGTGTTGAGTTTTTCGAGAAAAAAAAAAAATAGATTAAAGTTAATTTCTTATCATATAATGAACATATTAAATGAAATACTACATAAGATAGCTGATTCTAAATCATTTAAATGATTAAATTATTAAATTTTTGTTTGCTTCTTGCCTAATTTAATTTGAATTACAATTCGTCATCCAATTTCTCTGTTCAGAGAGTTCAAATTCAGAATTGTTTTGAGAATAAAAGGGCATTTACATTATATCTTGTGGAAATCACTTGCACAGTCTTATATGACAAATAATTAGTTCTTAAGTGCATATTTTGTTGATAATATCGTACCTCTAGACTATTGGTACCGTCTCGCTGAAGGACAGAAGTTCTTTAACTTTGCTTAACCTGAAGGGAACATGTCAGCTTTGCGAGGGTGGAGGTACGGCGGACGACCACCAGACACCGTACCAGGCCTGGCTCTGATCAGCATTGGATCTGGGCCTACTAGACTATAGTCACCCCGATGACCTGGAACCATACGGCCCATGTGAACATGAGGGGGTACCACCACAGTCCGAACACTTTCATTGCACACACACACTGCAGTCTGTGTCTTTGGAATGGGTGGTGGAGGGGAGGGAGGTACTGGTATCTCCACACGGTATCCTAGATCAGATGCTACAACCCCCGGGGCTGATGTCTCAGTGGCCTGGGCTATCCCCGGGGGCTTACAGTCTACTCGAGGGTAACATATAGGGGGTGGCTCCGGGATATGGTGGGCATTTCCACTGTATGCATCATGACCCTTAAGGTAGGCATCTTGGGAATAGGCCTGTGGAAGAAAGAATCAGGTAAAGTGAAATAGTACTCACAGTATCAGAGAAAACTTGAAATTCATGATGATTTCCTACAAATAGTTCTCCCTGTGTGGGAGGACGGCACTACATTTGCACGTGGGAGTTTGACAGGTCAGAAGTGTGAGCCGTACTCTGGTGCGCCAAGTGCTGGAGAATTCTATAATATTCATAACAATATTCAAAGCTGACAGTTCAGAACACAAATACACCTACAGTAATTAACTTGACTTCCAAACTATAGAACTGCAAACTTCTAATTACCGTTTCTGCTGTGTATGGCTGTAAAAAACAGCTGTGATCTGATCTCAGCTGGAAGCAAACAGGTAATTCCTTCCCTTTAAATTTTATTATGGTGCTGGAAAACAAGACCAGCCTCCATTTCACACACCGAGACGTACCTCTAAAGGAAGCACTAGGCAGCCCAAAATAAACACGATAAACAACGATTCAGAATAGCAAGAAAGTGATGTCAACCCACCGTTCGGGTCACCACACGTGACCGAAGCGACACTGAAGCCAGAGGTGAACGATGGCCTTGATTAGAAATAGCACTGAATCTGACCTCCGTAATCATGTCTAAATCCACAGTTTAAGGTAAACGACTATTGCAAGACTTCTGTTGAATAACGTCAGATTTAAAACAAACACCAGGCTCCATATTGTTTGTCTTCCTCTGATTTGGTGTCTTTCAAAACATGACAGCAAGTCATGTAAAGTGGACTTTCAACCCATCATACAGTTACATTCCTTTTGCATAACTATACAAACCAAATCTGATATCAGTAGTAGGGAACTTCGCTCCTCCTTTCATGAAATGCCACAGATGGCTCGTTACACAGGCCAAAGTTCATCATAGGAAAAGAGAGAAATGAGGAAAAAGGGGCGAGGCACAGTAAATATGACTGCTGGATATAGCTGAGAACTACCCACACAGCTAAATCAAACAGGTCACACAATATATCAGCTACTGCGATCGAGACAATCAACACGCTATGTGATACTACGCTACACATAACCAGAAACGTCATGACAGCCATCTGAAAATGACAAGGGACAGGAAATCAACAACCAACTGGAATACAATGATATGCGTGACATTTATAAATAATAATAAAAACATCACAATCTACATGTATGCATTGTTCATCAGCTTACCAGACTAGTGATTTCCTGTGAAAACTGCAGCCATTACATCACAAACCCACAGAGGAAAAACAGAGAGAAAGGGAGGGAAAGTAAAAGAGCAGCGTACGTTAAAGGCGGTCAAAACCAAAAGAATCAAGTCCATGTACTGACAACCACTATTACAGTAAATATCTCTGCACAGAGTGCAAAAAATGCACAGGAGCTGCAGTGCTGTCAGCGAGGAGGGACCGTGGGAAGGTGGAGAGGGGCGGTGGGAAGACTGTCATGTTAGCGATGCCACCTGCTTGTCCTCGTCGCTCCAAGTCGAGGCGGGGGTTGAGGTGCCTGCCGCCTGCCTCGCGTAGTACCCCAGGAAAACCCGCCCCCCCCCGATCGTTCTCCCTCGTCCGCCTCCTCCATCGCATCGCAAGCGGACTACTCCGTGATCACACTCAGAACACATCACTGCCCACCGCTTCCGCTCACCGGGCTAACGCCATACCTCGTTCGCTGCCCTCCCTCACCCCACTTGAGAGCTTTACCATTCACATGTCGGGCAATGCTTGATTATACATTCAGGCTCTACGGTACAGCTTCCCTCCCTCCCTGCTTTGCTCCAAGGGGAGATCTCGCCTCTGCAGAGAGAACATTGCTACAAGCATGAGCAGTCAGCTACTCAGCTGATCTAGTTTCGTCTTTCCGCCTCTCCTGTCGCTCTGCTCTCCTAGAAATCCTTAAACTGGTCTGCCGCACGTAGCACCCATGGTGCTGTTTTGCATTTTTTGTGTTTTTGTGTGTGTTGGGGTTTGGGGGGGGGGGGGGGGGGGGGGGGGTGTGTGTTGGGGTTAGGGAGGGGGTTGTGGGGGGGGGGGGGGGGGGGGGGGGGGGGTGGGGGAGGGGGGGGGGGGGGGGGGGGGTTGGGGGGGGGGTGTGTGTGTGTGTGTGTGGGGGGGGGGAGGGGGGGGGGGGGCGGGGGGGCGGGGGCGGGGGCAGACGCGGCAGAGCAACTCTGCTAGCTGGACTAATGTCAGCCAGAGACCTCGGACATTCTTCTCGCAGGACAGCTGAAAACCGTGGAGACACCACACGGGCCGGGGCGAACACTGCTGCACGCAAGAGTAAAACACCATCACGGCAACAGCTGTGCAGCAGACAAGCGGTGCATGGAAATACAATGGGGTGGTGATGGGGAGAGATGAGGAAAATTATTGGAAATGTCAAATACATGCTCGGGTCATATTTCACTGCAAAATCAAAAGAAATAAATTATATTTTGCCTCAAGAAAACAGCCTATTTTAGGACAATTAAGATTTACTTTTGACATTTTCGTAACAATCACCCCATATCTCATCCTTTGATCTGCTCATATTGTATTACAGTCATACGTAATTTGTTAGAATCACTGAGATTGGAATTAGCAAAAAAAAAACGAAGTAGATTAAATTGTGTGGTTAGAATTACAGGCAATACAATTGCAGAAGAATTTGTTTGGAGATCAAGAAAATAAATAAAAAAATAATATAAGCTTAATTGGCTTACTAAATAGGGCTTTAAGTTCTATGGGCCAAATACGAATAAACAGTAGGGCTGTGTGACATGGACAAAAAAGAACCTATCGTGCGATTTCTTTGATCAATTTTGCACGAGTCGCGATTTGATCAATTTTGCGACACACACAGGCATGCTTTACTGTCATAAATGCATTCAGTGTGAATTTTTGAAACATATTTCCAAAAGAAAACAAATTAGAGCTTTATCAAAAAGCTGTAACGTGTCTCTAGAACAGATACATGGCAAAATAATCACTAAGTAAAGGTGTAACAAAATGTCTCTAAAATAGACATATGGCAGGAAAAGAAAAAAAAACTCCTTGTAAGTAGGGATGTAACGATTAACTGCGAGCCGGTTAAAAATTGATTCAAATATGTGACGATTCAAATCGGTTGAGATTCTAAACAAATCGCGATTAATTTAGGTGTAGGAGTTTATATGAATGCATGTCTGAGCATGTCACTTACCGTCTTTAGAAAAGTTTAGATTGTATTTTTTCTTTTCATCTTGCCTCTATAATGCATATTAAAGTTCATAAGTTCACACTGCTTTTGTTTACAGGGCGGAAAGCATGAACCGCTTAAGGCGCCACCTGCTGGGCAGAGAGTGAATCTGCAATCTACATTCAGCTTTGGCCGTTTCATGGTCAGATATTTTTATTTATAGGTTCACAAACGAAGCTCAAATGCCTTCTGTTTTGCTTCAAATTTCAATACTATACAATCTAATTTAGTGTGGGGGGGGGGGAAAACTCATGTTGCATGTATGCTGCATTTTTGTTTGGATCGTGATTCAAATCCAGTGGTTGCATCTCATTTTAAATGGAAGAGCACAGACAAAGCCTTATTTGTTTATATGAAAGATTTTTTTATTTGTGTTACTTATTTATTTGATTTGGGGCTTATTTTTAAAATTTCTATTTAGTTTTGTTATTTACATTTACATTATATTTAAATTTTTAATTTAGCAGACGCTTTTATTCAAAGCGATTTACAAATGAGGACAATAGAAGCATTCAAAACCAACAAAAGAGCAATAATAAACAAAGTGCTATATTAGTATATTATTATAGTATTATATTTCAATTTCTCAAAGAAATGTGCAGCATTTTGTCCATGCAATAATAAAAGGACACATTTAATTGATAATTTGTCTTAAATTCTCATTTTGTTAAAAAAATATAATAATCGTGAATCGAATCGTGAAATCAAAACCGTTAATCGAATCGAATCGATTCGTGAGTTGAGTGAATCGTTACATCCCCGTATTCCCTGTGTCCAGGGATTTTTTTTTTGCCATGCATTGGTCATAGAGCTCTTTGTGGCATTGACTCAGATGTTGAACTATGAGGTGCCTAAGGCACGCGAGGAGTAAAGGCAGACTCATTTTGCTTTCGCACAGGAAGCGTTTGCTGTCCGCTCCTGATCCATGGCTGTTTACCACAAACACAACATTTATCCATTATTTTGATTTCAAATCCAAACGTTGTTTCTGAAAATGCTTTTTCAGCATTGTGATTCTCTTTTATCACAGTACAGTAAAACAACCTTTCATAGACATCTTCACGTTTAAACTCAATAAATATAAAACTTTGTTTAACTACCACCACGAGTGCCATCTATTATTGCCTTGTTTATCTAAACATGCACTTTCCTTTAGTTTTAAATCTAGCCAAAAAGCCATGTGTTGACTGTGAAACCGTAGACTTTAATTATATGCATTTATGGTGTAATTACAAAATTTCCGTGTCAATCCATGTTAGATTTTACGCAAATAATTTGCTGGCCACTTTAATTCAGGGGTGTGTGGCAGCAGCAGCAGAAATAATTCGCGGGCGTAAACGATCGCATAAAAAAAAAAAGAAAAAAAAAAAGTTTACTGCTGTCAGTCCGCACCGCTCCCTGGAGCGGCAGCTGTCCTAAGGAGCGCAATCGCGGGCAGTGTGAACGCTCTGATCCGTTAACATGGGTGCGGAAAAAATACGCACCACAGACGGAGTGTGTGAACCTGGCGTTTCGTTTGTAAGCCCGCCCAGTCTGTTCTGTTCCCGTGCTCCATTTAGGAGCGCTGCATTCTGATTGGTTCGGATAGCATACTGTGGGAGGTCGGGGGTGCGGAAAATTGTGCTATAAAGCGATTTAGAAATCGCACAAGCTCAACTTTTTTATTTTCGCAATCGCGATTTTATGACAATTTTGATTAATCGCACAGCCCTAATAAACAGTGCTATTAAATTTATGCAGTAGAGTCCTTTTTATTTCCTTTCATCTAACATCGAGAACATCTTATTTCAGAAATGGGAAATGTTTTCTTCAGTAATCTAGATCAACACTGTTATTCCACCACAGTCTGCACATGAAACAGCAGAGGTGCTTTGAGAAATGCCTTTGCCTGCTGCCAGAGAGTTCAAATGATGGTTACAACAGTAAATGGCACGCATTAAAAGTTAATCTAAAGGGCAAGTAAATGAGAGCAGGACCCCATGTTCGCACTGAGCTGAGTGAAACTGGACAGAATAAGAAAGCACTGAACAGACATAAAATAAAACAGAGAAACACAATGTTGGGTGATTATTCACACAAAATAGTTATAGCAAGAGTCAGTGATCCGAAGGAACCTGGATGAGTCCTATGTTTCCATTCTATTCCACTGACCACAGCCGTGAACAAAATGCATTTTAACCACAAAAAAAGAGGTGTTAAAAGTTTCAATATGTTTAAAGGGATTATTCATCAAAAAATGTTTTATTTATAAAAATTCTAGCATCATTTACAAACTTGTAGAAAAACAAAAATCTTTCAAGAATCTTTGAGAACCTCTTTTGACGTCATTATTATAATAAAATATATATCAGGGTTCTATTTAATAACTTAAATATATTAACAATTTAAATATAAAATGATTTAAAACTGCCAGTAGGTGGCGGCAAGCCACCGTCTGTGTCATAAAGGCTCATTCATTCAGGAATGAAGCAAACTGATCTTTATGAATAGTGTCATTGAATTATGACTCCTCAGATTCGGCTTGAAAATGCATATCATTAATCAATAAAGAAAAAAAAAAAAAAAAAAAAAACAAAACACTGCGGTGTCAACTTTTGGCTCTGAGTAAAGCGGAACTGTTCTGGCTCTGCTCTGTTTAGAACTAATTACGTGGGTGAAACAAAGCAAAAACTTCAAATTTAAGTTATAATCTTGTTTATCAAGCTGTTGCATAAATGCAATATCGCATTTCCAATATTATATTAATACTATAATATTAGGGGAGAACACCACTCATGCTCATGAGATATGCTTAACTATATCATGTGTTATAAAAATTTAAAACAAGAACTTGTAAAGGATAATTTTTTGCCTGCATCTCGGATTTTGGGAGCATTTGGGAGAGTTTTAAAAATAATTTTTGTATCTTTTTCCGGCAAAAAAAAAAGCCTTGTTTAAATTGACCCTGTTTCTGTAATAAATAAATAAATAAACATTTTGACAGGTTTAAAAAAATAAAAAATATATATATCGCACTGTAAACACCTATACTCAAAAACTGCATACAGTCCTTTGAAATGTATCTCATCACTTCATCAGTTCACTGCTTTTCAGCAACTCTCAACTTTTTGAGCTGAGCATGAAAAGTCAGGTGCCAATGCGCAGGTGTAGATTTTCCTCTTGTAAGTTTTATTTTATTCAATTCTAATATATGATACTCATTAGCTTTGATCGGACAACTCAAGGAGATGATTTTTCGAAAATTCATATGATCTCTCTTGGTGAAGGTGACACGTAGACCCTGTATATATTTTTATATACTTGGAGAAAAAAAAAAAGCAGCATCATTCTGTACAAGCTCTGCGCGGAGAGCGCTCATGTGCCAGGCCCCAGCTGGCATCTCTCTACCAGCTGAGCGGCTGCTTCAACACAAACAGCCTTTCATGAAGCGAGAGCTTCCATCCTGTCTCAGAGAACATCCTGCTCTTCACCTCTACAAACTCTAAAGCTTCATTATATTAAGAGCATCAACTACATGCACAGCACACAAGTTTATCATTTTCTATCAAAGTACAGCATGTTCAAAAGTTCACAGCAATTTTATAGGGGGATTAAAATATATCAAAATGAGTTCTTGATTAGACACGAGTCTAACACTAGAGTCGATCTGGTGTATATCAAGATAACGCAATGGCACCATTCATGAGTCAGAAGACCCAGGAACGCAACACACCATGCAAATCAGTCAGTAATGGAAAGTGTCATAGAGAATGCAGGGCAGATGAAGTGATGACTGCTCTACGGTTATGTGTAATTGAGGGCAGCTGTGATTGTGCTGCAGTTCGAGGCTCGCTGGAAAAGGACAGGCTGCAGTGTCCTGGTTAACAGTCCCAGATAAAGCAGCACTCAGAGGAGCATGAGGAACCCGCCTCTTTCCTCTGAAATGGGTCAGAACCTTCATTTCCATGGGTGCAAATAGAAAAAGTGCTGCTGAATGCCAACTCAAAACATAGTGTTGTACAAAGACCTCATTAGAATGATGTATTCAGAAGCTTCTGACCAGTTTTATTTGAAGAAGCACTAAGTAACACTGTCCTAACAAGATGCAACTACTCCAACAATGTGCAATTTGTCTGTCCACACTGAATGTGAAAATGATGTGCAGCATGATACTTGAAGCCAATCAGAAAATATTTCATATGTAGCATATGTTTTTATTAATCATCTGAACACTCTGGGACTTCAAAGGCAACTTGTAGACCTTATGCATCAGAGAAACAAGCACAGTGATCTTTAGAATTTTGTCTTTAAACTTCAGTTTTTGTGGTAGCTCTATAGTATCACTGTTGAAGAGTAATTAGCTGGCGAAGTGAATTTACTTGAGGTAAAGAGGGAGAGGGGGGGGTGGCGTAGTAATAACGGAAGTTATGATTTAATTCGGGTGCTGTTTAGAGTGAAAAAAAATGATGTCAATGTCAGCATACCAGGAAGATTTTAAAACAAGCGGTTCATTCATAATCGCATACAAGTTCCTACCTTACACGTCTGGGAATACGAACACAGCGAATACGGCGCTGAAAAGGGGCGGAGCAACATAAGGTCTATTTAAAGCATTAATCAAACTGCACACTCCAAACTGCACAAAGTGGCACATAAAAAAAATGTTGTGTACTTTGTGCTCATATTAGGAATGTACTCGAGCCCAAGTTTATTTGTATAAAATTTTTCGCAATGCAGACTTCATTTCATTAATAAACATTATAGCAGCAAAATTATTAAGTCACTGTTAATAATGAATCCCCCCCACCCCCCCCCCCCCCCGGCCACTATAATTTGTTAGTTTTATTCTTATATTTCTCTTTCCTAAATACTGTTCCATTTAAAAGATTTGTTGTGGGGTGAGGGAACTATTGTTTATAATGTTCGTAAATTTTCTGTTTAGCGAGGTATTTGAATTATTACTCCATTTAATAATTAGTTTCGGCCCTATGATTTCCGCAAACGGAATCGCAGAATCCAGTCATAAAAATGGAATTTACTGTTTAACGCGGAGTGTCACTGAATTTGTCAAAGTTTGGATGAATTAATCAAAAGTAGGTCATTATACCCAAATCAAATCGAGATATGGACTAGTATCTATTAGTGTTGCACGATATACCGGTACTAAAAAAGTATTGCGATACCCTGTTTTTAAAAACGGTGCAATTCTGCATTTTACTAGTACCAGTACTTTAAGAATGCATTTTAATAAGAGCCGCATTTCCTCAGTGAAACACTTTTTTTTTCAGGGCGCTATGATTTCTGCAAGGCATAAAAAAAAAAAAACAAAAAAAAAAAAAAAATAAAAAAAAAAAAGAAAAAGTGGATGGAATTGGCGGGATCCCAGTCATAAAACAAATTACTGTATACCGCGGAATATCACAGAATTTGCCAATTTAAAAATAATCCAGCAGTCATTCTGGGCAGGGGGGGGGGGGGTTTTTTGATTCTATAATGCATGAATCATGGACGTTTGTTACTTACACCATACTGAAGAGCGGCGTGATCGCTGTGTTTTCAGCCTCTGCCGCCTCAATATATGAGTACATGAACACATGAACAATCTCTATAACTGCTCTGAGAGTCACTTCAAGAGCATTTTACAGTTACTTTTGAGAAAAACCATTGTCATATCATATACAAACAGAAACGTAAAGGTCTTCCCAGCAACCCGACAAAATAAACGTTTGGTTTAACTTGACAAATATTACTTAATGTAATGCTACTAATAAAAATATTAATAAAACAATATTTAAAGAATATTACCGATAAAAATATTTAAATAATATATAAATTAAATTACTAAAATTAGCCTATTAATCTTTATAAAATTAATTAGACATGCTTCCAATTATAAAAATTTATGAAATGATTTAAATTGAATCCAGAAAATTAATGGAAAACAGATTCACAGAATTTGAGAAAAATAAAAAATGTTTTTGTTAAACTTTTAATAAATTAATGTTAAATTGTTTAAGTTTCATGATTTCAATTAATTAGACAATTTATTGTAAACATTAAAATAGGGTCTAGAAAATTTAAAACGGGGAAAAAAACGGAATTTGGAAAAATAAAACAGAAATTGGGAAGAAATTAAATGGATTTCATAGGGCCCTATTTCTTTCATTTGAGTCTTTGCTTTATTGTATTTGTCCTTTAGTTTGTTACTTGCATCTATGTTCTTATTAATAACAAAGATAAAATAACAAAAATACATAAATACATGAACAACATCTCCAGAACAGCTCTGAGAGTCAATTTATTTTACCGTTTCATTTGAGTAAAACTAACAGTTAGTGTCATATCTTATACACAGAAATGTAAAGGTCAAAATTAAAGTTTGATTTAACTTGAAGACATTGTGCAAGAAATTTAGTACTACCGTTCAGTAGAATGTATGTAATACTACTACTACTACTACTAAAATTATTACAACTTTATTTTTTATGGAATAATTACACAATATTTCTTCCATGTTTTAATGTTTAATATAAATCCCATTTGTTTGTTTTCATTAATTGAAAAAAAAAAAAAAGAAATTACTTTTTTTAATGTAGTATGCCTTCATTTGATTTAACAGAATTTCTATAGAAAAAAATCATAAGGCTATTATTAATAATAAATAAAAGTTGTTTTATGCATTCAAACAATTAGACATGCTAAAACCCAGAATTTGGTAACAAAACACAAGACGAGAAAAAAATAGAACATTTCTATTGTAATGTTATTGTGACGTAATTTTTGTTAACCTTTTAATAAATTGATGTTGACTTGTATAAGTTTCATGATTTTAATTAAATAGACATGCTTTTTGATTAATAAAATTATTTAAACCATTAAAACAAAAAATCACACCACATAAAACGAGTCAATTAAATGGTAAAAAAAGGAGTCCAGAAAATTTTTTATGGAAAAAACGGAATTTGGAAAAAATATATAATGGAATTTAGGAAAAAATTTAACGGATTTCATAGGGCCCTACAGTGCCGCCCACCAATATTGGCACCCTTGGTAAATATGAACAAAGTATGATCTTTGGTCTCATAATTTATGAGCAAGTATAATTGTATGAGGTCTTTGCCGCCAAATTGTAAGTCGCTTTAACAATTAAAAAGTTAAGTAAAACACTGGAAATGGGGGGAACTCTACATGATAAGAATTGTTTTCTCGGCAATGCATGTTGGTTACTCATTATAGGCATGTCCCCTTAGAAATTTTTATGAGTAAAATATCTCTGAATTATATTCATTCATATTTACATTTTGTAGCACACCAGGGTGAAATTGTCCAGCCATGACTTCCTGTTCCACAGGATTATAAATATGAGGAACACAAAGGCCAATTTCCCTTAATCATCCATCACAAGGAGTAAAACCAAAAAATATAGTTCTGATGTGCAGAATAAGATTGTTGAGCTTCACAAAATAGAAATTGGCTGTAAGAAAAGAGCTAAAGCATTACTAAAGCAAATTTCCATTTTCCACCATCAGGGCAATAATTAAGGGGTTGCAATCAACTAAAGATGTTACAAATCTGGCTCGAAGAGGATGTGTGTCTATATCTTCCTAATGCACAGTGAGGAGGAGAGTTTAAGTGGCCAAAGAATCACCAAGGATCACAGCCTAAGAATTGCAGGAAATATTTGAGTCTCTGGGTCAGAAAACCTTAAAAAAATATATCAATCATTAGCACACCTGACTGGGCCCTCTGTAAGAAATTCTTATAATTGGACCATGATTTATCTCCATCAACAATGATCCCAAACAAAATCAAAATCACAAAATAATGTCATTTGTGGAGAGAGCACCAAATGGAAGCTTCTGCCATGGGCTTTCATTCATTCCTGACCTAACGCCTGTAGAAATGAGGGGGTGAACGAAAGAGAAGAGCACCGAAAGGGAGAGAAAAAACATGGAGCAGGTATTCTGGAGGATCTGGATATTCTTGATGAAGGAATGGTCTCTGATCTCTTGTCAGGTTTTCTCCAAACTGTTCAGGCATTATAGTATAAAACTCATAACTGTTTATCTTGGGAAAGGACATTGGCAATAATTGGGTGCCAATAAAATGGCTACCAGAACAGAGAAAACTTTATTTTCATAATAGAGATTTTTCCCCCCTACTTTCGCATGTTTTACGGGCAAGGAAAGAGTTAAGAAAAAAAAAAAACAAAAAAAAAAAAATTTTGTAATTTTTGGGAATGGAAAGATCGAAAAGGATAACCTGCAGATTTATTTTCGGCACTAGTCCCTTTACTCATATTTACTCTAAGAGCTGCATATTCGTGGGTAGGGCACAGATAAGGTGTAAACTTATATAGACAATGCAATATGATTTTTTTTCTAACAATGCATTCTGACCCAGGTTGACATTCAATACGTTCATCTTCTGGAAAATATGGAAATAGAAATACATCGATTTGGATTTTGGACCAATGAGATTTCACTGTGGGTGGGGCTTCTAAGCGCAATACATTAAAAACAAACAACCAACAAAATGTTTTGGGCACTTGTTGATTTTATCAACAGTTGCTTTTCTGTGTGGCACCTGGTTTGGACGTTTTATCAGTCAAATTTATTCTACAGGATTTCCCTTAAAATCAGTGCAGAAAAATGGGGAAAAAAATTCTGCCTAGGCCTGCCTTAAAACAAATGAACAAAAATGAAAAATACAGTAAAATCTTACCAGTTGTAGTATATCTTCATCTTTTGGCATCACACACAACTCCAGAAACGTATGACTGAAAGTGGAAAGAAATATTTAGGGCCACTATCAGACAAGTATCAGGACACATCTAAATGAACTGTAACACACTCTCACCTGTTCTGGATAAGCCCTATGACCTGCGAGTACGTCTTCCCAATGATGCTCTCGCCGTTCACTTTCACTATCCTGTCCCCTGTTGACAAAGTTAAATTACCAGGTTTTAGATTATCAGACGTTGATAGGCAAAATGAAACGATGTGCTGTACATTTGAAAAGATGGTGTAATTACCAGTGCAGAGTCCGGCGTTGTGAGCGGGCCCTCCCTCTTTGACCTGCTTCACAAAGATCGTGTCCATGTGCTCTAGTCTGTTCTGCGGTCTCCCTGGCAACAACAAAAGCAGCAGAGTCACGAGTGGCCCAGATCACAACAAACCAGCTCCGGGAAGAAGCGAGAGGTCACAAGACTGAGCCACAATAAATATTTTAAATCGCACTAGTTTTTCAAATGAAACGTTTAAACCATTAATAGAGCGGAAATGCTGGGACTTCATCTGGAAGTGACCCAGCATTCAATGTGACATCCCTCAGCCCCTGAGGGAGTGCTATATTTGGCTTCATCCTGACATAATATGCCAAAACACAGATAACAGATCTAACAGTGAACAACTAACATTACAGATTCCCTGAGGATGACAGCAATGAGATGCTTAGGCACTGGCCCATGTCTACTCTAGGGCTGTCGCGATTCGTCGATTTAATTCGAATATTCGATTTGTTAAAAATCACTTTTGGCGCTCGCTTCACTAACCCGAAATACTCGGAAGTGGTCGGGCATTTCGACTGACGAGAATCCCTAAACACATCATTAGACTGTTTTCCCAATGCTGCATGATATATTAAACGGCCATTTAAAAATAATACTATTAAGTGGGGGCTAAATGGAATTCAAGCAAACGCTACATTTAATAACTAATTATATGCGATGCTATGTTCTAATAGGCAGTATAGCGTCTTTATTATTTATATAAGTAGTAAAACTATTAACTGTTGTCATTTACATGTGTGGAGTGTCTCAAACTCCATCTCTGCATTTTGTTGCGAGTTTGGGTTTATTATAACATTCATCCGGGAACGCAACGTGCGCCATTTCATCAAATTTTTAAGGTAAATCATTAAAAAATCTACGCAAACTCAGGAGAATACATCGCGGTTTCAAAATAAAATCTCAAACCCTCACTCTGAGTTTACACATTTTGATGTCCACATATTCTTTTAATACCGTGCTATAGCATTTCTGTCTCTAAAAGAAATGTCCAAATATTACAGATTACGGGGGGGGGGGGGGGGGTAGTGACGTTTTAATTAAATGGTGTCTTGGTCAATATTAAACCAGTATTAGATCGCACAGCAATGTGTAAAAATAATCATCAGGGTGTTGGCGCCCTCTGCAGGCCTTTGCTGTAATGCGTAACATACATTAGCTCTATTGTTTATAATACAATATGTATTTTAACAGTTTTGTTCAATAAAAAAACCATATGATTTCTTGCTTTTGATACTTTATTTGGACTAATTATTATTGCCTCATTGCTATCATATATGTATTTTAAGTAATTTTAAAAGCTATTCTTTGCTTAGGTCTATTTTTATTACCACAAAAAAAAAAAATTATAATTATAGGGCACTATGAAATCAGTTTTATTTCCAAATTTTCCATTTTCATTTTTCTATACGCCATTTTAATGGTTAAATTAAATTTTATTAATCAAAAGGCCTGTCTAATTAATTGAGTTTTACATTTTTATCTTTACCAAATTCTGTTTTCCATTTATTTTCTGGATTCCATTTTAATGGTTCCATGAAATTTTAATAATCAAAAGCATCTCCAATTAATTGATTTTATTAAAAAAATTATTTAATTTTTTTCAGAAATACTGCACATTTATATTTTTCTCCTAAACAAATTCTGGTAAATACTATTTCTGGTAAATACTCCTTTTTAAAAGTGTTTTTTGATTATAATTGTATTATTAGTAGACTAGAACACGTGGATATGTTGCCATTCTAATCACTATAATACCGGAAAAAAAAAAAAAAAAACTTTGATTTTGCAGTGATTTGGAGCCTATGAGATGAGATGGACACTTGCTTCTTGCACTTTACTTTTGCTTTAAAAAGAGGATTTCATAGAAATTTGGATTTCATTTGGTTTAATAAAATATTCTTAAGTAAAATTGTTGATTTTTGTGGGAAATTAATCGTTTAGATTAATCGATAAATTAGTCGATAGATTAATCGAAATAAAAATAGTCCTTAGTGGCAGCCCTAGTCTTACTACACATTGGTTGGGGGGGGGGGGGGTCTGGGGAGGGGGGTGGGGGGAGGGGTTTGAAAGGACGAGGATCTCTTCACAATGACCCTTATTTTGTTCAATATCTCTCTGTTAGCCTACTGAAAGGGAAATAAACCTGTGGATTATGCATAATACATAGACCATCCTAAATCGGACATTGATTGACTTGAAATCCACTGTCAGCATGCTAAAACCCTCTTTGAGGCTGCTAAAAATATTAAACAGACCAGTCAACCTCATTAAATGACTACTCTGGTTTTGAGCTTGATCCATTCCTAATTACAATTTTTTTTCCCATCCAATCCGTTTTTTTCAGACAGTTAATATCTGGTATATCCACATTGGTTGCTATACCAATAACCAATAACGTCAGCACAATGCTGAAAGTGTGTTAAAATAGACAGCTACACACAACAGCACAATGCATGACATTACAATGTGTTTAGATTAGGGAACGCTATTCACCATTAACTAGTTGCTTCTGCCCAAGGCATTGGCTAGGCATATTGGCTTTTTATTAGTACTTATAAAGCACATATTGATGTCTTATTCTGCATGACCATATTCTAGACCCCATTCCTAAACATAACTACTACAACAATACATACTTACAGTCAATAAGCAAATTAGGAGTTTATTTAGGAAACTCTTAATTAAAAAAAAAAAAAAAATAAAAAAATATGTATGAATATATCTATCAATCAATCTATAGACAGATTTTTATTATTTATCGACGGTACACCTTCATCGATAACGATATCAAAAAATTTCGATATAGCGCATGATATAGGCACATGCTATGAGTGACAGCGTCATCAGTGGCGTGGCGAGTTGTTCGGTGGATAATGATGTACGTGACCTTTCATTTTAAATGATTTTGTTGTGAAAATGTCTAGCCTACAAAAAAGACGCGCCGCTGTTGTGTTATTCGTTCAAAATATTAGAGAAATATAGAAGCTTAATGCAGAGAAGATCTTGATTAGGTTGAAACCGAAACCAGGCCATTCACACAGAATGCATATACAGCTCATTTTTTAGATGGACAAATATGATTGCTGCACTCGCATCTCATGCAAGAGATGCAAAGAAAGTCATGCAAAGTTAAAACAGTTTTAACGTTTAGAAAACGCAATGCGGATTTGTGAAGGTTTATTTAATTTAACCCGTCTAATATGTTTTTAAATGCAATCGTGTGATCGGCACTCTGGCTATTTGTATTAATCTATGCATAAATACACAATGCTGTTTTGTTCATAACTGTTTATGCAATTTACAAAATTATATTTGATTTATATATGTTGTTATGTCACGTTTTTATAGACAAGTTATTTGAATTGACAATTAATGCGCTGCATTATTTTGCTCATTGTGACCTCCTGTGGCCTCAGGAGACAGGCCGAATGTTTCCTTAATACTTATTTAATCTGCATTTAAAACATAAGAAAGGAGATATTTGTTTAAATTTTATTTTGTGTTTGACTGTAAAAAAAATGATATATATAAGTGGGCAAATTAAAAATACAGTGGTTAAATTAAAAAAAAAATTCTATTGCTTTTTGTTTAAAAAAGGTTATAAAAATGTAGGAATAAAAAAAAAAAAAAATAAAACAAAATTATCGATGCCCCCCCCGACGCTTATATGAAACATATATCGTTGATATCTTTTTTAGCTATATCGCGCAGCCCTAGTTCATCCCTCCAAAACAGAGAAAGCATCTTTCACAAACATCTACAAGTCTGTCTCTTTTAAAGTGTTTAGGGTATATAATGAATTGTATTTGTAGGGGTTATTATAACAATTCTTTAACACCAACCCCCATCACCTCACTAATTTTCAAACCCTGGCTATGGCCAAGCACCATATAGTAAGTACATGCAGTTAATTAATATTACTCAACTTAACATGTTAAGAATTAGCCCTGTAAAGTGTAACAGTCTTTATATTAATAATGAGATTAAGCAGCACAACTGTTTTTAACATTGATAATAAATGTTTCTTGAGCACCAAATAAGTATATTTGAATTATTTCTGAAGGATCATGTGATGCTGATGACTGGAGTACTGATGTTGAAAATTCAGTTTTGCATCACAGGAACTAATTTAATTTTAAAATATATATAAAGAGAAAACAATTATTTTAAATTATATATTTCATCAAATAAACACAGCCTTAGTGAGCAAAGGAGATTTCTTTCAAAAACATTCAAGAAAATACCTCCGCGACCCCACACTGTAGACTACCAATTAATCAAACAAAAACAGATTTTGCTACCTGTTTGAACAAAGTCTTAGAACCACTCAGATGTGCCCAGAATTCAGCATGGCACAACACAAACAAGCCCACAATTTCAGACTTTTCTGGAATTTAAGAATGGAAAACTGAGATCCGAGATCAATTAAAAGAGTGTAGTTGAGCTTCAGGTGTATGTGTAAATCAGTCTTTAGAGATCAGAAACTCTTTATTCTAAACGGAGATCAAGAACATTTCTGTCACTGCATAATGTCCCATACTAAGTGATGACGACATCCTCCTAAAGCTGTAATGGAACAAATTAAAGTCGCCAGACAGATGTCATGATTGGGTTTCCCTTTCTTTTGGCTTGAGGTCTTGCCTGTGCAGACTGCTGCAATGCTTCGAAGCCTGAGGCATGATATTCATTCATCGCAAGTGTGAAAGCACAGATATCAACATACTACAGTGATAATGAGTAGTATAGTACTATGCTGACAGCCCTGCTTCTCTTGCAAAGATGTAATGCACCCTCTTGTGTTCACTGTCATACACTGCAGTTGTCAAATATAAAAACACATTTACCTCAGGAATAAGAACAGATGTACCCAGTACTGCCATGTTTTTTGCATTTGGCACATAACTCATACTCATAATAGCATCACTCTAACCAAAAAATGTGTACAGGTATCAGAAATAACAAAACACAACAGTAATGCACCAAGGATAGTAAATGAAAGCAAGAGAAAAACACCCATAAACTAATCCTAATGGTTGCTTTGCACAACCACATGAGAAG
Source organism: Sinocyclocheilus anophthalmus (assembly GCA_018155175.1). Classification (NCBI taxonomy): domain Eukaryota; kingdom Metazoa; phylum Chordata; class Actinopteri; order Cypriniformes; family Cyprinidae; genus Sinocyclocheilus; species Sinocyclocheilus anophthalmus. The sequence continues at coordinate 19,835 of JADLZN010011470.1, forward strand.
TGAAATTTGACATAGACGCATGTCAGTTATGCAATATGTGCACTGGAGTTCAAGTTTCTTTCTTTTGCTGAGAACATGAAACAATGACTCATTCTTTTACTGTCCAAAGCAGATGGATGGCAACTAGGCATGGGCCGGTATGAGATTCTGACAGTATGATAACCTTAGATAAAAATATCACGGTATTGCGATTACAGCTCTAAAATATGTTTTTCCCACTGAACACATTTTATTTTTAAGAAACGTATAGAACATTTTGGAACAGTAAACATGTCAGGCTAAATACTTAGAATAAATAAATAAATTCTTCTTAATTAAATGCAGTCACTTAAGTGAGACTTAATCTGCAGCTCAACAATAATCAGAACATAAATAAATTATTTTCTGTAAAAAAAAAAAAAAAGATCCCTTAAATGAAAAAAATGCAGGCACTTAAGTGAAGCCTAAACCTTGGGGCCAGCTTCAATAATCACAAATTTTCTGTAAAAAATAAAGAAAAACATTTATTAAAAATGCAGGATAACCTGCAGTCCCAAGGTTTTTGGAGACATGCTTGCTTTCTACACATTAATTTTTCAGTCCAAGTTATGATGCAGGAATTTTCACCTTTCCTGGATTAAGTTTGGAGCTATGGTTTGGAGCGGTGAGGTACGAGGATGTGTGCACATACCGTTTTTATACAATCTAAGGCACATACACATAAGGAAAGAGAGAGAGTGAGTGTCACACTCTCCGTACAACACTCAAACAGTGGCAAAGTTAGTTTTTTTGTTTTTAAATGCGTGATTTTGAACAGATGCAAACAATGGCAGGAGGCTTAAAAGTATAGACGTGATACCAGCTAAATTTAATTATTGTACTAAATCGCAGAAAAGTACAGTATGTACTTTAGACTGCTATTCCTCACTCTGTGAGGTAACGTGAGGGAGGAAACTAGTTGACGTTAGCTAGTTAATTAGCCATGTTATCTGCCTCGGTAGCAAGCCAAATAGTATTTTTTTTTCAACACTGAAACAAACGGCGGGTGGGTCTCTGTTTTGATCGAGAGTGAAAGAGAGGAGAAATGAAGATGATATATAGTATATGTTCGACTTGGAAGTATTTATTAGCGATCGGCGCTAAAACTTCATCTGTACGGAACATCATTGTGTACGGAACATGGTTAGTCTACGACTACATTACCCGAAAAATGTCCATATGACAGACTTCGTCTTTTTCAACGAGGGAAAATGTTCCAGGAATTCATCTCCTTCGGCCATCCTACACACAGGTGACACCAACCAGAGGGGGAGGGGTCGTGTGACTCGCTACGCTCTTTGCTGCACACAACTGAGGGAGTCCTGCACTCTCCGTCTTTGACGACACGTAAAAAAACTGTGCATACCGCAGGAACGGTATAACGGAAAATTTTAGTGGTTTTGAAACCGTGACTTTTCCAAACCGCGGTATACCTTGAAACTGGTTATCGTCCCATGCCTAATGGCAACATGGGAAAATACAGACACAAACGATTCTATGCACGTGCAAATAAAAACCAACTAAAACCAGCAGAGAAATTCACAACTACAAACCTGTAACCACATTTTCAGAAAGGAAAAACAGGCCTGAAACTTGAACATTTCTTGCTCTCGCACAGCATGCAAATTGAATATTTTACTATTACGTACGCTGATGTAAGTGTTTTGCCTTACTATGTTTTGCATACAAACCAGAGGCACTATTAGTGATGTTATGTAAGACTCGTGAGCTATCTGGACTCTTCTAGGTAATGTAAATCAAGTTTCACAGTGCTATGCACTTGCATGATTATGTTAAAAAAAGGTTGCAATAATGCCTTTTTATATTTCAGTTGTGCTGCGTGTTGGTAGGTTGTTTTATTTACAGTGGGTACGGAAAGTATTCAGGACCTCTTAAATTTTTCACTCTTTGTTATATTGAGCCATTTGCTAAAATCATTTAAGTTTTTTTTTTTTCTCATTAATGTACACAAAGCACCCCATATTGACAGAAAAACACAGAATTGTTGACATTTTGCAGATTTATTAAAAAGAAAAACTGAAATAGTCACATGGTCCTAAGTATTCAGACCCTTGCTCAGTATTTAGTAGAAGCACCCATTTGATCTAATACAGCCATGAGTCTTATTTGGAAAGATGCAACAAGTTTTTCACACATGGATTTGGGGATCCTCTGCCATTCCTCCTTGCAGATCCTGTCCAGTTCTGTCAGGTTGGATGGTAAACGTTGTGGACAGCCATTTTTAGGTCTCTCCAAATTGGGTTTAAGTCAGGGCTCTGGCTGGGCCATTCAAGAACAGTAACAGAGTTGTTGTGAAGCCACTCCCTCGTTATTTTAGCTGTGTGCTTAGGGTACTTGTCTTGTTGGAAGGTAAACCTTCGGCCAGTCTGAGGTCCTGAGCACTCTGGAAAAGTTTTCGTCCAGGATATCCCTGTACTAATTCATCTTTCCCTCGATTGCAACCAGTCGTCCTGTCCCTGCAGCTGAAAAAACACCCCCACAGCATGATGCTGCCACCACCATGCTCACTGTTGGGACTGTATTGGACAGGACATGAGCAGTGCCTGGTTTTCTCCACACATACCGCTTAGAATTAAGGCCAAAAAGTTCTATCTGGTCTCAGCAGACCAGAGAATCTATTTCTCACCATCTTGGAGTCCTTCAGGTGTTTTTTAGCAAACTCCATGCGGGCTTTCATGTGACTTGCACTGAGGAGAGACTTCCGTCGGGCCACTCTGCCATAAAGCCCCGACTGGTGGAGGGCTGCAGTGATGGTTGACTTTCTACAACTTTCTCCCATCTCACGACTGCATCTCTGGAGCTCAGCCACAGGGATCTTTGGGTTCTTCTTTACCTCTCTCACCAAGGATCTTCTCCCCGATAGCTCAGTTTGGCCAGACGGCCAGCTCTAGGAAGGGTTTGGGTCGTCCCAAATACGTCTTACATTTAAGGATTATGGAGGCCACTGTGCTCTTAGGAACCGTAAGTGCAGCAGAAATTTTTTTGTAACCTTAGCCAGATCTGTGCCTTGCCACAATTCTGTCTCTGAGCTCTTCAGGCAGTTCCTTTGACCTCATGATTCTCATTTGCTCTGACATGCACTGTGAGCTGTAAGGTCTTATATAGACAGGTTTGTGGCTTTCCTAATCAAGGCCAATCAGTATAATCAACCACAGCTGGACTCAAATGAAGGTGTAGAACCATCTCAGGATGATCAGAAGAAATGGACAGCACCTAAGTTAAATATATGAGTGTCACAGCAAATGGTCTGAATACTTAGGACCATGTTATATATTTCAGTTTTTCTTTTTTAATAAATCTGCAAAATGTCATATGTATATACAGTGGGGCAAAAATTTTAGTCAGCCACCAATTGTGCAAGTTCTCCAACTTAAAAAGATGAGAGAGGGCTGTAATTTTCATAGGTATACCTCAACTATGAGAGCAAATGAGGAAAAAAAATTCCAGAAAATCACATTGTAGGATTTTTTAAGAATTAATTGGTAAATTCCTCAGTAAAAAAAGTACTTAGTCACCTACAAACAAGCAAGATTTATGGCCCTCAAAGACCTGTAACTTCTTCTTTAAGAGGATCCTCTGTCCTCCACTCGTTACCTGTATTAATGCATCTGTTTGAACTCGTTATCAGTATAAAAAGACACCTGTCCACAACCTCAAACAGTCACACTCCAAACTCCACATGGCCAAGACCAAAGAGCTGTCAAAGGACACCAGAAACAAAATTGTAGACCTGCACCAGGCTGGGAAGACTGAATCTGCAATAGGTAAGCAGCTTGGTGTGAAGAAATCAACTGTGGGAGCAATTATTAGAAAATGGAAGACATACAAGACCACTGATAATCTCCCTCGATCTGGGGCTCCACGCAAGATCTCACCCGTGGGGTCAAAATGATCACAAGAAATGTGAGCAAAAATCCCAGAACCACACGGGGGGACATAGTGAATGACATGCAGAGAGCTTGGACCAAAGTAACAAAGGCTACCATCAGTAACACACTGCCGCCAGGTACTCAAATCCTGCAGTGACAGACGTGTCCCCCTGCTTAAGCCAGTACATGTCCAGGCCCGTCTGAAGTTGGCCAAAGACCATCTGGATGATCCAGAGAAGGCATGGGAGAAGGTCATGTGGTCAGATGAGAACAAAATAGAAGTTTTTGGTAAAAACTCATCTTGTCGTGTTTGGAGGAGAAAGAATTCTGAGTTGCATTCAAAGAACACCATACCTACTGTGAAGGGGGTGGAAACATCATGCTTTGGGGCTGTTTTCTGCAAAGGGACCAGGACGACTGATCGTGTAAACGAAAGAATGAATGGGGCCATGTATCGTGAGATTTTGAGTGAAAACCTCTTACCATCAGCAAGGGCATTGAAGATGAAGCGTGGCTGGGTCTTTCAGCATGACAATGATCCCAAACACACCGCCCGGGCAACGAAGGAGTGGCTTCGTAAGAAGCATTTCAAGGTCCTGGAGTGGCCTAGCCAGTCTCCAGATCTCAACCCCATAGAAAATCTTTGGAGGGAGCTGAAAATCCGTGTTGCCCAGCGACAGCCCCAAAAAAATTACTGCTCTAGAGGAGATCTGCATATAGGAATGGGCCAAAATACCAGCAACAATATGTGAAAACCTTGTGAAGACTTACAGAAAAACGTTTGACCTCTGTCATTGCCAACAAAGGGTATAGAACAAAGTATTGAGATTAAATTTTGTAATTGACCAAATACTAATTTTCCACCATAATTTGCAAGAGGAATTCTTTAAAAATCCTACATTTGATTTCTGGAATTTTTTTTTCCATTGTGTCTTATAGTGCGGTTATCCGATGTGATAAATTCTAGGCCTCTCTCATCTTTTTAAGTGGGGAACTTGCACAAAAAAAATTGGTGGCTGACTAAATACTTTTTTAGTGTGGTTACCTGGATGATCTACAACTGTTTTTTGTTTTGTGATGGTTGTCCGTGAGTCCCTTGTTTGTTCTGAACAGTTAAAACTGAGCACTGTTCCTCAGAAAAATCATCCATGTCCTGCAGATTCTTCAGTTTTCCAGCTTCTTTTGCATATTTGAACCCTTTCCAGCAGTGACTGTATGATTTTGAGATCCATCTTTTCACACTGAGGACAATTGAGGGACTCAAACACAACTATTAAAAAAAGGTTTAAACATTCACTGATGCTCCGGAAGGAAACATGATGCATTAAGAGCCGAATGATGATATCCCAATTTTTTCTTATTTTGCTGAAATATGTTTTTTTCCATTTAGTACTGCCCTTCGGAAGCAACAGAAGATACTTGCATGTTTCACGGAAGACAAATTAAGTACAATTTACCTTGATCTTCAAAATCTTCAAATGGCTTTTGAAGGGGGTTATTTTAATAATTTCAGCTTTTTTTTTGTGTTGTGGTCTATATGTAAACATATTTTATGTAAAATATCTTACTCAGGACAGTACAAAATAAAAAATAACGCATTTTGCATGATCTCTCTTATTTTGTTAAAATTATACACCGTTTTCACCGATCTGCAAGGGGTTCCCAAACTCTTGCATGCCTTTGTGTGTGTGTGTATATATATACAGTATATATATATTATATATATAATATATATATACACACACACACACACACACACAGATGCATATCAATTAAATTAGAATGTCGTGGAAAATGTTATTTCAGTAATTCAACTCAAATTGTGAACTTGTGTAATAAATAAATTCAATGCACACAGAAGTAGTTCAAGTCTTTGGTTCTTTAAATTGTGATTTTGGGTCACATTTAACAAACCCACCAATTCACTATCTCAAATTAGAATACTTCATAAGACCAATAAAAAAAAAACATTTTTAGTGAATGGTTGGCATTCTGGAAAGTATGTTCATTTACTGTACATGTACTCAATACTTGGTAGGGGCTCATTTTGCTTTAATTACTGCCTCAATTCGGCGTGGCATGGAGCTGATCAGTGTGGCACTGATGAGGTGGTATGGAAGCCCAGGTTTCTTGGACAGTGGCATTCAGCTCATCTGCATTTTTGGTCTCTTGTTTCTCATTTCCTCTTGACAATACCCCATAGATAATCTATGGTGAATCAGGTCTGGTGAGTTTGCTGGCCAATCAAGCACACCAACACCATGGTCATTTAAACCAACTTTTGGTGCTTTTGGCAGTGGGCAGGTGCCAAATCCTGCTGGAAAAATGAAATCAGCATCTTCAAAAAGCTGGTCAGCAGAAGGAAGGAAGCATGAAGTGCTCCAAAATATCTTGGTAAAAGGGTGCAGTGACGTTGGTTTTCAAAAAAAAAACAATGGACCAACACCAGCAGATGACAACGCACCCCAAATCATCACAGACTGTGGAAAATAAACACTGGACTTCAAGCAACTTGGGGGGGGGACTGGCGCTTGAGCTTCTCCACCCTTCCTCTCTAGGACTCTAGGACCTTGGTTTCCAAATGAAATACAAAACTTTTGCTCTCATCTGAAAAGAGGACTTTGGACCACTGGGCAACAGTCCAGTTCTTCCCAGGTAAGACACCTCTGACGTTGTCTGTGGTTCAGGAGTGGCTTAACAAGAGGAATACGACAACTGTAGCCAAATTCCTTGACACGTCTGTGTGTGGTGGCTCTTGAGGCCTTGACCCCAGCCTCAGTCCAGTCCTTGTGAAGCTCACTCAAATTCTTGAATCGATTTAGCTTGACAATACTCATAAGGCTGCGGTTCTCTCGGTTGTTGTGCATCTTTTTCTTCCACACTTTTCCTTCCACTCAACTTTCTGTTAACATGCTGGGATACAGCACTCTGTGAACAACCAGCTTATTTGGCAATGAACTTCTGTGGCTTACCCTCCTTGGTGAAGGGTGTCAATGATTGTCTTTTGGACAACTGTCAGATCAGCAGTCTTCCCCATGATTGTGTAGCCTAGTGAACCAAACTGAGAGACCATTTTGAAGGCTCAGGAAACCTTTGCAGGTGTTTTGAGTTGATTAGCTGATTGGCATGTCACCATATTCTAATTTGTTGACATAGTGAATTGGTGGGTTTTTGTTAAATTGTGAGCCAAAATCATCACAATTAAAAAGAACCAAAGACTTAATTACTACTTCAGTCGGTGTGCATTGAATTGATTTAATACACAAATTCCACAATTTGAGTTGAATTACTGAAATTAAATTTTCCACGACATTCTAATTTATTGAGATTTGAACCGCATATGTATATACAGTATAGTGTGTTTTTGAATAGGTCTATAATGTTTCAACAAGGCTGCATTTAATACAATAAGAGGACCGTAATCCTGATTTTATATATAATTTAAAAATTATCTGTTTTCTGTTTGAAACATTGTAAAATGTCGTTATTCCTGTGATGCAAAAGAGTTTTCAGTATCATTACCTAGCTTCAGGGTCATTGATCTTTACTAAAGCCATTCTATATGCTTTTCACTTTTTAAACAGTAAGCGCACCGACAAAATTATGAACAAACATGTTGCAGTTGGTAATAATTTAAAAATGACTATTTGTGACCCTGCGACTCACAAAAACAGGCTTAAGTGTCAATTTTTAGAAAAAATCGAGATTTAGCCCATCCGAAAGCTTAATAAATAAGCTTTCTATTGATGTATTGTTTGTTAGGATAGTATTTGGCTGAGATACAACTATTTGAAAATCTGTAATCTGAGGGTGCAAAAAAAATCAGAATATTGAGAAAATCGCCTTTAAAGTTGTCCAAATTAAGTTCTTAGCAATGCATATATTAAATTTTTTACTAATCAAAACTGAAGTTTTTATATATTTACGGTAGGAAATGTACAAAATATCTACATGATCTTTACTTAATATCCTATTCCTAATGATTTTTGGCATAAAAGAAAAATCGATAATTTTGACCCATACAATGAATTTTTTTTGGCTATTGCTACAAATATACCCCAGCGGTTTTGTGGTCCAGGGTCACATTTAGTTCTGAATGGTGCACAAGCCTGGTTGTTCTTGATCCAGGTTTAGGCAGAGATTTCCAGTCAATCGGTGAAGAAATGGTCATAATGAGCAAAGTGCACGAAGCCTTTTTGAGTGTTGGCCAATTACCTGTATTTCCACAATAATGGCTTCTATTGTGCTGCTAGATTTGTCCGTTTCATCTTTTCAGCATTGTTTCATTTCTTTGTAGGTCTTGTAACTCCAGTCAGAGCTCACCAAACTTCCACTTTGTTCTCTTTCGCTCTTGTCAGCTCACACTCTCTCTATCAGCTCTCTCATTCTGTCACTCATCTCTCAGTCTTGTCTCTCTCTGTTCTGCTTTCAAACACTCCACTGTCTCTTATTAAAGAATAGAGATGCCTGTTTTCCATGCAGTTGCTTCTCAGGCTTTTGTCCCAGAGAAGACATTGAAATCACAGAATGAAACATTTCTCCTTCCCCAGGGGAAAAGTGAAGTTTGCATGTTTTCCTGAATTCCTATTACCAAATCCTATTACAATATGAACCAAACACAGCTTATTCTAAAATGTTAAACATAGTAATAAGAAACTAAGTCATCAAAACTATAAAACGATGCAAATGGATGTGAAACACTTGTTGAATGCTTTCCCTTCACTATGTGCTCCATCCGCAAGAAATTCAAACCTAGGCACAGTTTACATTAGTCTGCAGAACTCATTTCAAGCATAAAAGCATAATAATTAAAGTTTTTGACAGAATATATTTTATAAGAGGATGCACATTGTTTTGCAGGGACATTGTCAACACTAGGTGGCTCTATTGTCCTGTTTTATTGTTTGAGCTGTACTGAGTGCTTGCTAGTGCAATAGTTCAGTTCATGCCATTCAATTAGAGAAACAAAAAACATGTAGTCTATTTGTTTTAATAAGCTTTACTGATATTGCATATGTACTTTATTTAGAATTCATCCTTAACTTTTAGATACACACAAAGACCAAAATACTTTTTTGCAAGTTAAGACATGGGTTATGCAACACATCAGAGAGCTGGTTAGACATTTGAAAGAGATATTAATGGTATCCTCACTTTTACAGTTTAATCTTTAGAATTTTTCCTCAGTCTTCATGTTAACACAAGCTGAAATAACTCTCCTGAAATAAAGAAAATCTGCCTCTTGCTATACATACACTATTATAATCTTTGCTACAACAATGTTTACTATGTTGCGACTGGTTCATACCGTGCAATTTGAGTCAGTTGTCTACGAGTGTTTCTACTGCTTTGACCAGGCTGCACTAGTGGGTCCTCCGAGAACCACTGAAGATGGCATAGCTGCTTGAGATCAGCTTCGTGCCATCCGCTGCACAGTGCTGTGACCCACCCACCCCCCCCCACCCACAATCAGGACAAAGACAGTAGTGTGAGATCTACGTCTCAGTGCACCGATGAGCTGTACAAAGCGTGCCTGCAGGCCCCACTCTCAGAGCACATTCTCGCACGACACCCCCATAACATCTGTTCTTCCCACGCTGCTAGCCCACAGTCGCTGTGCCCAACTGTGCCGCTTCACTCAAAGGGTATGTATTGATGCTCTCCACACGTTTCCACCATGTGACTGCACAATCACACCCCCAGTTATGAGCACTGGCAACAAAGAGATGTAGCTGTATTGCTTAACAGTTCATGGATGCTGGTAGATTTGAGCTAAATGACCATTTTTATCCTGTTTGCTACACCAGTGTTATTTTAATATCACTTATACTATCATAGCATTTGTTAATATTATGAATGGGCTTTTATGTTTATGCTCAGTTTTCTTTTTAATAAAGCAATAATCCCCAAGAAGCCGTGGTTTACAGTGAATTTAAACAGCTAAGAGTAATGTTTAATGTACCCCCACTAAAATCAAATCTTAGCTGTTATAAATTCACTGTAAACCACGGCTTCACGGGGCTTATTGCTTTATTAAAAAGAAAACTGAACATAAACATAAAAGCCAATTTTGTAACGTTAATTCCATATACGTAATAAGGTTTCACAGAATAAAACAAAAGCAAATAAAGGGTAATGATATAGATAAAAACAGTATTCTTCCACCAAACAATGTAGTTCCTCAGAAACAGTTGTGGTTCCAACAAAGAGGTTGCAGAGCAACACACAGAAGTAAACAAAGGTGTACGTTTGTAGTGTAATTTACAACAGCTTCGAACGTGGCTCAGCCAATCGAAATCAAGGACTGGAACTATCCGTTTTAGAATTTTAGTTTTAGAATTTTTCTTATGTGCTGTTGTCATTTTTACAGTATGTTTATTAATAGCTCTGTTTAGCTTTCATTTACTTTTATTTCAGTTTTAGTTTTAATACTTCAACTCAAACTTATTCAATTAGTTGCAAAGGTAGCAATTCTAATTTTAAGTTTTTAAGTGTACATTTTTAATCTAATATTTGTATTTTATTTTTATTTCAGCTTTATTGCAATTAACAAAAACATATTCATAGTAGTTTAAGTTTTAGCTATCAAAAACAACACTGTGTTACACTGAATTACATTCAAGAATGGACTTGGAATTGAAATACATTCTCAATTGAATTCTGAATGGCACACAACCCTGATTTCAAACAATCATACATGATCGGTTCGATCGGAATTAAGGTAATTCCATATAGAAGCTATTTCTATTTGTAGTTTAATTTGTTGGATTGTGCGTACCACTGATGGGGGTGGTGCAGGAGGCACATTTCTTAGCATACAAGTTGCAGAAGCAGTTAAGGCAGTAGGCAAAGTCATCACGAGAGGTGAAGCGCTGGCCAGACAGTTGCTGCTTACAGCCAGTGCACAGGAAACAGTCCTTGTGCCACGGCTGGTCATGGTACGTCACACCTCCAGTGGTGATGGGCTACACAGACAAGAAAGTAGATGAAGACATTGACTATGATCAAAATAACATACTTCCCTGTTATGTATTCCTACTACTGCTATCTGTATGCATAGAATAGCTTGATTTTGTGGCTGCATGGACTGTATTTCACTCATAGTTGACTGATGTCTTAATGTTTAATGTACTTGTAGCTTGTATATTTAACTCCTGTGTTGTAGTTTGTAGGTTACTTCAACTGTAACTACCTTCTTGCAGTGAACACACTGCATGGCAAACTGCTTTTCGTAGCAGGGCACGCAGTAGTTATGGTCGTCTTTGGGGATGAAGCTCTTGGTGCCAATCGGCTGCTGGCAGCGCTGGCAGGTAAAGCAGGTCTCATGCCAGCTGTTTCCTTTATGCTCCATCTTCCTGGAGCCTGAGGGAGCGAAGAGAGCCATCTTAACCCAAATGCAACAACATTCTGCTTATGAAGTGAAGCATGTTAAAACGAGACTGTGATCCATAACACTCAAGGTACATATTATGAAATTATAATGAAAGATGGAGGAAGTTGGTAGATATATGTCCTTGTCCAAAATATCAGGTCATGTTACACTAGAATATCAGATACTTTCTATGCCCTCATAATTATATCCAATTATAATATTTAGTCCATGTATTTAGTAAAGTACGTTACCGTTCAAAAGTTTGGGGGTCTGTACTATGTTTAATGTTTTTGAAAAAAGTCACTTATGCTCACCAAGGATGCATTTATTTGATTAAAAATGTAGTAAAACACTAGAAATGTAAATTCAGTATAATTCCATTATAAATCATCCTTCAGTAAAATTATTAATTATTTTAAAAAGTTTTCAAAATTCAGCATTTTTGAATGGTAGTGTATGTGTATAGACAAATACAATTTTGAGATATTTGTATGTTTGAATGTTAATTAATTTATGACTTCATGTTAAAAATGCTCCCATAAAAACTTTAATAAGCTGCAATGCTTTGACCCAAACTAGGTCTTCATCAGGCGCTATGCATACAAACATGAGGACTTAATATCTTTTTATTTATTTGATTATGTATTTCATTTGTCTTTAACTGTTTTGCTTGTTTACTCAAATAGGCATTTGGTCATATTTAAATGGCTAAGTGGCCTATTGTATTTTTTTAATATAGTAAAATTACACATATTTACAATTCACAAAGTTTACGCCAAATTCTATGAGAACCAATTCTATATAAATAATCATTACAGGACAAAATATTGGTTGTATATAGTCTTATCAGTCACAGGTTATCAGGTTTACAGTACTCCCCATGGTATACACTTTATTTTGATAGTCCACTTTAGACATTTTATTAACTATAAGTAACTTTGTAACTACATGTCAAATAATTCTCATTAATTAGCAACTACATGGCTAACTCTCAGAGTAGACTGTTAGGATAGGTTTAGGGTTAGTAGAATAAGTTGACAAGAAAGTGTTAGAAGATATTAAGCAGACAGTCTACTAATACTCTACTAACTGCTAGTTGAAATGTAGTTGCAAAGTTACTTACTGTTAAAAGAATGTCTAAAGTGGGACTATCGAAATAAAGTGTTACCCTCCCCATTTTATCTGTAATGCGGCAGGAAAGTTTAGCTGTTAAGAAAACAAAGCATAATTCTTTTTTAACACATCCAGACGAAAGTCCAATAAACACCAGACATGGAGCAACTGCCAGCAGTGGTGTAAACAGAGACAGCACAGAGTTTCATTGTTTTTAAAAAGTCTGGCTCATATCTTTTAAATCCATGTGCTCCAGATTTGAAATATTAAGTTTCACTCAGTAAGAGCTGGAGCATTCCACAGGACTGTGAGCACAAACTGAATCACATTCATTAAACAGCTACTACACATATAATAAATCTAAACTTGGTTCCATCTATTCATTTTGATTGATCAATATCATAAAAAGAGTGGTTGATCATAAAACATAATGGGTTAATAAGAGTGTGGCATGTTTACATGGTCATGAGGACCTGTCTTTGAAGATTTATGAATGAATATCTATTACCAGTTGAGCAGATCACTTAATCTATTGCTTTGACGTCATGACGGGCCTCTAATATATCTGTCAGCGATATATAATGACAGTTATCCTTTCTTCACAAGATCTGGGCAAAGATAGACTCTGTGTGAAAGGAAGCCGTTTTCTTTTGCTTTAATGGAAAGAATGTGTCGCTGAAGGAATAGTTATGTTTTTATGGCAGTGCATGAGTATAAAAAAACACATCTACTAATATGAGGTAATAGTTCCTCCCACAATGAAGAATCTCTAACCAGGCATGATGGTCTTCTTGCACTCATGGCATTTGGAGGAGTACTCATTAGAATAGCACTCGGTGCACAGCAGCTGCTCATCTTTGGTAGAGAAAGGCTTGTCCACCAGTGAGCGCTTGCACTGGAAGCAGTGGAAACAGTCCTCGTGCCAGTGACGGTCCTTGTAGGACAGATCCTAAAGCCACAAAAGATGCGCTTTCATGACAATGGTTGAATTAGAGATAGTAACACACATATGGACCCATCCACAGTCTGTTTGATGACCAGCTGATGCACTTTTCAGATCTGTAAGCTCTAATCTGATTGGTCGGTTTTTTGCAACTTCATACAGAATGTTATTTTAAGCGATGTTACCCTGCTGTTGCAGCCGATGGGTTTCTTGCACTCCTCACAGGTGTTGGAGTACAGGCTCTCATAGCACTTCACACAGTAAGGGTTTTCCTCACGAAGAACATACTTCTTCCCAAACAGAGACTCCTTGCAGTAGTGGCAGTCATAACGCTCTGTCATCTTCTCTTCTGCCTTTCAGTCCTGTGATGAAGAGTATAAGGAGATGTGTGAAAATGTCAAAATGATGCAATCTTTGTTTATATTTATTTTGCTCAAACTGTCATTAACTATTGAGTTGTGAGATATTCAGATTTGTATTTTTTAGGTCACTTATACAATGATTGTGAAATTATTTCCAGATGTGCTTGCTTCCACTGAAGCTCAAGATGCCTATTTGGTCGTCTAATCAATTTTTTTTTTGGGGGCTTTGGGAATCATGATCATCAGATTTTGGTGGAGAAACTCATGCTCAAAAAGCAGTGTTATTTTAGGTATTGATTGCAGTTATAGTTTTTTATAATATTTCGAATTAGATTTTTTAAATATTTCATTTAAAGTTTAGCATTTTTGTCTATATATAGCCAAATATAAATAAATTTGTTACTTGTAGTTTTAGTTTTTTAAGTGATTTTAGTAATAAACATTTCAATTAATGTTTATTTTAATTTATATGGTTTTAGTTTTGGTTAATTATAATAAATACATTTCCCATTCAACATCTAACTCAATTTTTTTTATGATAATAATACAATTTACAGAATTATAGGCAATTTCACTAGGGGTCTCAGACTTTTGGAGCCCATTTCATACATTTTGCAACATTTTAACATTAAACTCCTCATCAGCTTTTACTGGTTACATTTATATGATAATGGTTTTACAAAAAAATCGAGAAATTAAGAAGGAAAGAAAGAAAGAAAGAAATATATTAAGAGATGAGGGTTTATAAACGTTTTAGTGTTTAAGGAGATATCAGATGTTGCTAACCATAACATCAGAAGCTCATAACATCAGAAGCATCAGCAATTCACTCTCTGTATGGCTAACAGTGATCAGTCATTCTCAGTCCTAGTGCACACTGGATGGAGCACACTGGAATTCCAAAGTGTAGTACATCATAGCATCATAACCAGCCTGTTATCTCACCTCCAGCTGTCAGCCATTATGTTATGTATCAGCATGTGTTCGTGTGCGTACGTAAATGTGCCTCTGCTGGCAAGCATGCGATTACCTAGAAACATGAATGGACTTTTTCTGAGAATAATCTATCTTTCCTGTAATAGGCCACATAATTCTATTGTTACAACACTGATCTGATTCTAAAACTGATCTGAAGGCAAATCATTCAAAGAAACATTGGTGTTCAATGTGTATCTTATGTGAAATTAATTGAGAGAGAAATTGTGATTTCTTCTAAATTATTCTTAATAACAGAATGACATCTACTCACGCGGCTGTCTGAGTCCTGGACCTGTCAAGCCTCTCTGCGTATTGTTCCCATGAGCCCTGTGATGCTGAGCGCCGCCTCACTCCGTGCCACCGCCTCAGGGGTCCCCAGTGTCCCGCACACGCTCTCTCCCTGTTCCTCAGCCCCCTGCTATCCCGTTGTGAGTTTGTCTAACTGAGCCCTCGTCCGGCCCGGGCTTTACTACTACACCAAATCCCCCTCTACTGTTTTACCATAAAAGGCAGCAGATGGAAACCAGGAGAAGCGGCTCTCTTGCTTAAAATCCTTCTAAGAAAATTCTTTGACTTGCACAGTCAGTCCTTCACTCCCCCCTCCTCTGCTTCCTGTTTGTCTTGCCCTTTTCTGCTGTCTCACTTCTTCAGGCTTTCTCCCTTTCTCCATCCAACTGGCAAGCCATCTCAATTCTTTCCATTAGTTTCCTTCTACGTCTTTTCACACTATCAAAATAGCATACTGCAGGTTATTCTGACCATATTTTCTTGTGGAAATAGGTTGTCCATGGGTCTGACCATGACTTACTATGTACTATGTACACAGGATGACCATGACCATACTGTGCCACTAAATACTAATGTTTTTTTGGTAACACTTTAGTATAGGGACAAATAGTCACTATTAACTAGTTGCTTATTATCATCCCTCTTATACCCAAAATGGCTGTTGGTAGTAGTATAAAGCACATTATTCTGCATTACCATATTTAAGATCCCTTAATCCTACCCCATACCTAAGCTTAACATCTACCTTACTAACTATTAATAATCAGGAAATTAGGAGTTTGTTGAGGCGAAAGTCATAGTTAATGTTTTGTTAATAGTGAAAATTGGACCTTAAAATAAAGTGGGACAATTTTTTCAAGCACCTTTCCTTCCATCGTACTGAACTTGACAAAATCTTGCCTTGGTTTGACACAGTACGGATAAAGTGAATTGTTTAAATAAAATGACTAAATTAACTTTAACTAATTTGTTTAAATGAAGTTTGAAATGATTTATCAATCAATCACTCTTATCTGTGATTGCTGTAAACCAGTGGTTTTCCAAAACTGTGAGAACCTGTTTTTTCAAAGGAAACTGGTTCTTCAGTTTATAGTTGTTTTGCCTTATTTTAATAAAAAGTTTGTTTCATCGTATTTTATCGTTTTAAGTCATCTTGAGGCCTGTATCTAGGGCTGTTTTTGGAAATGTACAGTACTTACAACTTTGCCTTAGACGTATCTAAATGTAGGAAGCAAAAAAGGTTCCTGACAACCTGATGGGGTTAGTCTTAAATTGGGAATGACATAAACTAATGTGCAGTGATACAGATGTGCTAAAGCAAGCAAATGATAACATTTATAAAATATCATGCAATAGATCTAAATAATTATACTTGGGTTCATTCTTTTGATTCCTCTTATGTTGTCATTCTAATCTTATTTGTCTTTATTGTCTTTTATTGTTTGTTTCTAATCTTCAGTCCAGTAAATACATAGAATCCTCGCTATGATTGCCTGCAACTACCCTGTAAAATTTGACAAGACTACATTCATTCAAGCAAGTTTGGTGGTGGCTGCAATAATTCAGTTGAAGATTTAAGATGGATAAGCATGTTTGTTAAAGCTTAAATATCAAAATTATCCTGTTTGTCAGCTGAAGCATTCTTGGCAGTTTGTAAAGCCCTCTTTTAAGCTAATTCACTTTTGTTTATGAAATTTTGTCACCGGCACACTTGATCTAAACTGATCTCCTCTAACAAGATCTCTCTTGGGCATGACTTGGTATTTCTCTAATCTCTCTTTTTATAATCCTCATCTGTGTTCGGAGACATCTGCGAGTGTCATCACACAAACATATCACACAATGCTAATTAAAAGTATAGCAGAGGTCGGAAAGATAAACAGAAAGCTTTTAGACGACACTAAAAAGAGAAGCCAGACAGGTGGATGGAAGACTAACCCTCCTGAGATTAAGACCTTGTTTTCGCGCCCCACACACAACCTTCACACCCCCATTCCTGCTCCAGCACAATCCATTTCCATGGAGAGAGTGAGACAAGAGTCTGACCACCCATCAGGACTCTATAAACGCCCACCGTGCCTTTTATCTTCTCCATAAATGTTTTAAGAGAGACTTAAAGCTGTCATAGACCTTAGTGTGTCATATACAAACCCGTTAACACCAAACCAAGCCACTGTGAGACAAATTCATTTACTGCAGAATTTGTTAGTTAGAAAAAATATATTTTGTAATATTATTTCACAATATTACAATTTTTACTGGATTTTTATTTGTTATGCTTTTTTTTGGTCTAAATGAGTGATATATTCACCTAATAGCGACTGTGCAGAATGACAGAAGAACAACCATAAAGCAGCAGATGTGATGACAGAGGCATTGACATGACAGATACTAGCACAAACTGGAGTGATTCTGACAGAGAACAGAGGTTTAGTGATGGATGGTAGTTGTATCATTGCTCACGAGTGTGATCTGGCGTTAGTATAATCTACCTGTATAGACACGAGTGCCTGTGGTTCTTACCTCAGGAGAAGAGCTGTCTGTCTGTGTGAAGAGTCTGGCCAGACTGAGCGTAGAGGCTCTCGGCTGGGGTTGTGTGTTCTCCTGATTAAATTACTCCACCTATGGAGTGACTAATTGGAGTGGTAGGGTTTGGGCAGGCTTTTTCTATCAAGATGAGCTATAAATACAACACAGCAACACTAAAAGTACCAGCACACTAGATAAAGCCCATCTGCGTATAGACACACACACACACACAAACACAAAACCATACATTCCGCTTACCTATTCAGTGTCCTGGGTCTTATACGGCCTGTTAGTTTGTGAGAATTACATTCATTCGAATAAATATAAAAAGATTTAATCTTATTTACAACATTGAAAAAAAAAAAACAATGTGATTTTATGATATTTTTGTCGTGTTTTCTAGTAGAAAATATCTAAAAGTATCTATTCCTGAAACATGCTTGAAAAGCTCAATTGTGTTATGATATTAAGACTTATTTTCAGAGAATATATCGTGAATTAAATGTATTATTCTTAATCCATTAGTCCAAGCATAACAATTTTGTTTAGCTTAAAACAAGTGGATGCGGTTTATGATTTAGGATTCATCAACAGGTGTAAATCTGGCAATTTTTCATTTTTATGTATCAGAGTATTCGGTCTTCATTTTAAAGGGCTGTGCCATTATCACATTGCTATTGATGAAAGTAAAATACAAGCATGGACAGAAAAGTGCTTGGACCCAAACGTGTATTATGTAAGATTTTCTGTTTCGTAGTAATAACTCTTGTCTTCATCATCTGCGTCTCATTCCCTCGCTTCATTTCTGCCCCTCAAGCGTTTGTGAGAGAGAAGCGAGCCAGAGCAAACAAACAACTTGGAGAATGTTTACAGACCTCCTCTCTTGCAATGGACGTTTTTTTATTGAAACATTTTAATGTGACAAAACACATTTTTATTTGACTTTAGTTGCCTTTAGTTATGATTCTTTAATTCAGATTTAAAGAAGTCAGAAGAAAAGTTTATTCACATGTTCAAAGTCCATCTAAAAGTAAGTACTCACATAAGTTATTTTAAATACATTGTCCTAACAAACGGTCTCTTATGTAAGCAATTTGTGACACTGACCCTTTAAACTAATTTGTACACTATCGTTTTTGCTTACAATGAAGCACAAGATGATCTTTGGGACATTCTAAAATCATATTAGGACATAATGGATCATGTGGCTTGAGTGCACATGACATTCAGAAAAGGGATATGCTAAGAAATGCTGAAATCCATGTAAATTGTTAATTCATTTTTTCACTTAAATTGTAAGCTGATAGTGAAATTTACAATGAAAAACTTATTTACTTAATTAGAAAACAATGCAAGATGCACTTTAATAGTGGTCTCAGCGTTTAGGATACAGCTGCACAGTGGCCCCAAAAAGCATATGGACACAAAAGTCAAATCTTAAAGGCAGAGTTAACCCAGAAATAAAAACCTGTCATCATTACTCACCCTCATGTCTTTCAAACCTTGGATGAATTTTGTTTCCTCTACACAAAATAAAGATATTTTGAGTAACGTTAGTAATGAATACAGTTGTGTTCACCCTGACTTAACTGCCATGTACAAAACAAAAAAATGATACATTTTTCAAAACATAAATTTATGATTTTATGTTCCACAGAAGAAAGTCAAACGGGTTTGATGACAGAATTTTCATTTTTTTAGAGTGAACTATTCCTTTAAAAATTTATTGTCAGCACAAGCACACATTCCAATTAAACATTTCACAAAACAATAAATATTGTTTAAATAAATCGTGTTTGGACACTTTCTGGCTTTTAGAAGTTAATGGATCATGTTCATAGTGATGTGATATACTACACCTGTGGACCTGAACTTCAGGAGAACTTCATACCTCCTATTGACTCCAGCTGGGCATCAATAGCCAAAAAAGATGGGAGGAAATCAACATTATGTGTTTCCAACTCCACGGACATTACCTTTTAAGTGTTTTTGTTGTGGGGGGGGGGTCACCTGGGGACGAAGGATTGTAAGGTTTTCCAGAAATATCCCCGCTCTCTCCATTAAGACCATACACTTTGCCCCTAAATCGTGCCCTCCAGTCCCTCTCCACTCTCTGTCCCTCTAGGGATTGTGTTAAAAGATGTTTTCCAAGAACATATCTGAGGAAGCACACAGACGGACACTCTGTTGGTTTCTGACAGCGAATAGAAATGTGGACGCTAGGTTCCTGACATTTCAACAAGATAACGCACGAAGATCATATGCGAGGTCCCGTACTATCTCTTTCTAATCCCATCCCCTCCCCAATCCCCTCATCCCCCAACTCATACCCTTCACTAGTTTCTCTCTCAGTTATGGAGTGATCCTGATCCATGGAACTTACTAGATCTGCTACTGTATGCAATGTTATTAATCTATACGTCTGTTTAATCAAACAAGCCCTGTTGTGTTGTTTTATTGGTAGCTGTGATACTTAACACTGATAAATCAGTTGGGGATTCCCTCTGTTGTAGAAAGAAAGTGAATATGGATGATATTCAATAGGATGCAAGTGTGGAGTTTGGGAAGTCATCTCATCATCACAGCAACAGATGGACTAATGACGGCAAACGCCCAACACATCTGTCATCTCAGAGCTTACGCTATTACCAGCCATCCAGCTTGTGTTTCATATGCAG
>JADLZN010011470.1:47803-177248 GCA_018155175.1 Sinocyclocheilus anophthalmus
CAGGTGAATTGGTATACAGTATAGCAATGCAGACTTGTTGGTTATAATGCATTTTTATACAACATGTTTGTACTGGAATCGAATTGACACTAAACAGAAATAAAATGTTACTATACTAAGTCACACTTTGCAGAATGTGTGGTTCATTTTCAGTACTATCTGTACATTTCAGGACCCTTGAGCTCTCATCAGAACATGAAGACATATTGCTTTAAATGATGCCAAATGAATGTGCTAAATACAGTTAAAGATAATAATTTGAAAAGTTGGGTCCTAGAGAAAGATTTATTGCATTTAATACACTGTCTGATTGCTGTTATTATTTTAAAATGGTTTCTTTCATGCCCAAAGTAAACATGGCGCGTCTTGTGATTTGCAGTTGTTGTGTTTTTTTCTACATTTATGGTCAGGTTCTTGATATTATTCCTTTCCATCTCCCTTTCACAGACTCTTGGTACTTGCGTACTTCTCAGTATTATGATAATTGAATTTTACACCAGTCAGGATTTCGCCTGCTCGGCTTATGTGCTGTAAGTGGCTCAAATACTGGGCTACTTTGAAGACAATAATCCTATTTTTATAGTTTCTCATGAAACATCCTTAGAGGATTGGAAAAGCTAACCTACTTATACTTACTACACAACGCTGGTACTTGTGTTGTATTCCCATCACATTTCCAAAACTCCCAAACCGTATGTGTTTCAACATATTTTGGATTTCTTGTTTGAGTTATGTATCGATTAGAATGCGCGATATGTCGAATTTCAGTTTCGACTGATTTAAAGTTTCACTCTGATCACACCCATTACTGACGTTTCTTTCATGAGTCGTGATCTGTAGCGTTTCTGCCTTGCTTTAACAGGTATGTGGAATCGTAGGCATGATGACTGAACATGGTAACAGCTCACTTGCACTTTCTGTTATGAAACTCGCATGTAAGTGTCACGTAGTGTCGGTCATTGTGCAACAAAAGACAACATAACTGAGCTTACGTAATGCACCAGGCACATTCTGCCATAAACATGATCCCAGTGCAAGGAAACCTGGAAAACATTAGGGAATTTTGAAAGTGGTGATTTTTAGGAATGCACTGTTATGGAATTTCTAGATTTTCGAAAGACAAGAAAAAGCTTTTTATTCAGGTGCAAATTTTTCTTTAAGCGCTAGTTTTACCCAAAATTGTATTTACTCACCCCATGTTGTTCCAAACCTATGAGTTTCTTTCTTATGTTGAACACAAAAAAATATATTTTGAAGAATTTTGGTAACCAACAGTTGCTAGTAGTCATTTATTCCATAATAGGGAAAAATTACTACTATGGAAGTCAATGGCTCCAGCTACTGTTTGGTTACCAACCTTCTTCAAATATCTTTTGTGTTCACAATTGAAGAACCGTAAGTGCCTGCCAGTAAGTTTCTTTTGGGTGACTGTCCCTTTTAAGCATCTTTTTTCCTTTTCATTTTTAACTAACAATTGTACAGTTTTGAATTAAAGTGCATCTCAATAATTTAGAATGTCTTGGAAAAGTTCATTTGTTTCAGTAATTCATCTCAAATTGTGAAGCTTGTGTATTAAATACATTCAATGCACACAGACTGAAGTAGTTTAAGTCTTTGTTTTTTTTTTAATTGTGATGATTTTGGCTCACAATTTAACAAAAACCCACCAATTCACAAACTCAACAAATTAGAATATGGTGACATTCCAATCAGCTAATCATCTCAAAACACCTGCAAAGGTTTCCTGAGCCTTCAAAATGGTCTCTCAGTTTGGTTCACTAGGCTACACAATCATGGGGACGACTGCTGATCTGACAGTTGTCCAGAAGACAATCATTGACACCCTTCACAAGTAGGTAGGCCACAAACATTCATTGCCAAAGAAGCTGGATGTTCACAGAGTGCTGTATCCAAGCATGTTAACAGAAAGTTGAGTGAAGGAAAAAGTGTGGAAGAAAAAATATGCACAACCAACCGAGAGAACAGAAGCCTTATGAGGATTGTCAAGCAAAAAATCGATTCAAGAATTTGAGTGAAAAATTCACAAGGAATGGACTGAGGCTGGGGTCAAGGCATCAAGAGCCACCACACACAGACGTGTCAAGGAATTTTGCTACATTTGTCGTATTCCTCTTGTTTAGCCACTCCTGAACCACAGACAACATTAGAGGCGTTTTACCTGGGCTAAGGAGAAGAACTGGACCGTTGCCCAGTGGTCTAAAGTCCTCTTTTCAGAAAAAAGTAAATTTTGCATTTCATTTGGAAACCAAGGTCCTAGAGTCCTGGAGGAAGGGTGGAGAAGCTCAGATCCTAAGTTGCTTGAAGTCCAGTGTTAGGTTTTCACAGTCTGTGATGATTTGGGTGCAATGTCATCTGCTGGTGTTGGTCCATTGTGTTTTTTGAAAACTAACGTCACTGCACCCGTTTACCAGAAATTTTGGAGCACTTCATGCTTCCTTCTGCTGACCAGCTTTTTGAAGATGCTGATTCATTTTCCAGCAGGATTTGGCACCTGCCCCACTGCTAAAAGCACCAAAAGTTGGTTAAATGACCATGGTGTTTGTGTGCTTGACTGGCCAGCAAACTCACCAAACCTGAAACCCCTAGAGAATCTATGGGGTATTGTCAAGAGGAAAATGAGAAACAAGAGACCAAAATAATGCAGATGAGCTGAAGGCCACTGTAAAATAGAAACCTGGGCTTCCATACCACCTCCAGCAGTGCCACAAACTGATCACCTCCATGCCACGCCGAATTGAGGCAGTAATTAAAGCAAAAGGAGCCCCTACCAAGTATTGAGTACATGTACAGTAAATGAACATACTTTCCAGATGGCCAACAATTCACAAAAAAAATTTTTTATTGGCCTTATGAAGTATTCTAATTTGTTGAGATAGTGAATTGGTGGTTTTTTGTTAAATGTGAGACAAAATCATCGCAATTAAAAGAACCAAACACTTAAACTATTTCGGTCTGTGTGTATTGAATTTATTTAATGCACGAGTTTTAATTTTAGTTTAATTACTGAAATAAATGAACTTTTCCTTGACATTCAAATTATATTGAGATGCACCTGTATTACTTATTATGTTAAATTTGAAAACAACACTGCCATCACAGTGTGCTCCTCCTTTTATTCCAGTGGCATAAGAAGGGAATCGGAATACTCCTTTAGTCCTGAAATACATAGTCCTCAAGAAAATAGGGTCCACAACTGGCCCGAGTGCTCTTCCGTGGTTGTGGTTACTGATCTCATTTACAAATTTGTGCCGGTGTTTCGGACCTTCCCCTGACCAAGGCGAAGAGACTTCTTTCGCACATGAGCGAAATGTGCTGTGCACACGGTACTCTCTCAGTACCAGCCACCAGTCCCCAAACAAAAGACTGTTCAGTCAAAGCGTTTCTCTCCATTTGAGCTTTGCCATCTCTAGCACATGGCTAAAACTTTCAGTGTAAGCTCACTGGTATGTCCACAGTCTCCGAATGATGGAATCCGCTTTTATGCTGTTTTTTTTGTATGTTATTAAGTTACAGTCTGTAAAGGCAAGAGATTTAAATCTATTAGTGCTGTCAGCCCTCGTTCAGAAATGCTGTACTTGGTTATTTACAGATTAGTCAGTCCATTAGAGACATGTTTGGTTTTGCAGTTCCAGACATGATTTGTTTGAAATTATAGTTCACGTTGGTTGGTAATTGTGTCCGGCTTAGAAATCTTGCAAGGCAAGTGTTTTCTGCATCTCTCAGCTGGTTTACTCCAACATCTCCGCAACTGGCTCCCTCAGAACTTTGACCTAAATGTACTTTAACTTTTCTATAAAAGGCTGTAATTATAGTGTTTATGGTCTTGCAAGTATTCGGCGTAACCGCAGATAGTTTGTGGTTTAGTATTTTGTAAATGTATTGATTTATCACATACTGGTGGTTAAAGCTACCCGTTTTCCCTCACTGGGTGGATGTCCACTAAAAATGTTGTCAGTTTGTATAGTTGATGTTCATGTTGCTCACATTTTTGTGAAATTACTCCATTTTAAACTCTTGATGTAAACCTGCAAAATGGATCTGGATGTATGAACAAAAATCCCACGTATCATCGTCCCATGAATTTAGATCATGTGGGGAGAGAAAGGCTCGCATCTGGAACATCACGTCACAGTGGAGTTTGTGGCTTGGAGCTGGAAATTGCTTTTTTGTGACTTGCCGTCCTACAGCAAATTTTAATCTTTCCCCAAAATAAGAGAGAGAGAAGGCCCAGATTGCCGGGCCCTGAGACAGTCGTCCCAGTCTAATAGAGCGCACAGATGATGGTTAAAGGTCAGGCCGGAGTTTTGTTATTTTTACCATAATCATTTGTAATCTGGAGCGGCTTTTATGCTTGCAGCTGATTTAGCAATGATGGAACTGAATTGGTCGACGTGTCTCTGGTAAGAAAGAGGATTTATCTTGTGCAGCACGCGGCGCTCCTGAAATGTATTATTCCTCTGGTTGGATGGGATTGAAAGGCCATGTATGTTTTTTTCGCTTTAGCACTGTTTTTCATAGGTCATATGTGGAGACTAAAGAGATTTGACTGTGAAAGCGATCATGGACCATTATTCCAGAGACTGTTCCTCTAAATCAGCATAAAAATACCCTTTTTTCCCCTCATGGAATATTCAGTGCCTGCAAAGCCATGAAAGATGACAGTGTATGAAGATCTCATATAGGCATAAATTCAGCTCAGTCTTACGGAAAAAGATAACTATTTTATGAGATGGAGATATCGTTTTAAATTTGTACCATGTAAATGGTATGAAAATGAACTAATTTGAGAAAAAACCCTAAACATAATGGTCACTGGGATGTAAGCATATTTTAGGAAAACAAATTCATACAAATTAGCCTCCAATTCTTCAAAACATAAAATTATTTTGAATTGCCATGAGGTTGGGTTAGATTTTTAGAACATTAAGGGTTCACATTTATAGTTCGGTTCTGTTGGTTCATTTGGTCCTGGTCCGCTTAGCGTTTACACTGGCATTTTTGACAGCGAACCTAAAGATACCGATCCTAAACGACCTGAAGAAGAGCTCATAAAAGTCACTTTACCTCCTCGTTGCTCCAAGTTTGCCCTCTGCTCATTTTGTGCTCATTCCGCTTTGTCAAGTCATGTCGCATTGTGTCACATCTTGTCATTACATCCAGCTTTTGGTTCATTTAGAAGTATTTGGTCCATGTTACATTCATATTTCATTCAAACCACACCAGTTTGGAAGCGGACAGAGACCTTTTTCCAGAGTCTTTTTAGTAGCCTCGGTCCGCTTGTTTGGTGCGCAAGAGGGTTCGGATGGCAGCGTTCATACTTACTCAAAGGAACTGCACTAACAGGGCAATCACACTAGAGTTCGTTTTAATTGAACCAAACATGACAAGTGTGTACACACCCTTAAAAAGTGTTTGCTGGCTTGTAGACATGACAATATGATTATGGCAAGATGTTAAATATGACAAAATTCTCAACAAAAGAAAAAGTTGAAGGCTCATCGTCAGGCTTTTTTCCATGTTTGCACAAAAGCCTCCTTTAGCTTTGTTTTCCATGCAGACTTTGCGATCTGGGTGTTCAGTGCCGTTGCAGTGGCATCCGTTTAGAAAGGGCAATTTATTAAACGAGGGCATTGTTTTGTTAATTGTGTTTTCATTAAGGGAACAAGGTTTGTTGGCCATGGGGAATGTTCTCATGAATGAGTAACTATTAGCAGTTAAGTTTTACAGAGGAGCTATACATCGTGTGAAAACTCACTGGGAAATTGAACTAGACTTTGTCCCTTGGCTGAACTTCTTTCTTTCACAAGCTTTCCAGGGACTATCACAGACTTATATAGCTGCATAGAGCATCTTTCTCTTTCTGGCTTTGTTGTGTCTTTGCTGGATTGCAGCCCTGGCTGCTGCTTCCAACCATCCTCTGATCACTCTTTTTACTGTCAGACCTTCTCTAGCCAGAACTATGACCTCCCAGTTAAAAAAAAATTGATTTGTATTGCAGTTATTATGCCCCCCGCCCCCCCCCCCCCCCCGTTATTAATTTTACACTTTTTTTTTTTCATGACGCTACCACCTGAACTAACATTTAAAAAATTTATAAAAAAAAAAAATAAAAATCAAATTTTTTATTACATAAAATGTTTTATATTCATATAGTATTAAAATAATAATAATAAAAAATCAGCATTACAGTATTGACATTCTTTTGTTTCCTGGCAGACCGATAAAACATTCAGCACCCTGACTTGCGGAAGTTCTAGTGCAGTCCAATCTGATTGGAACCTGCGATCTTTGCAAGTGCTTTCCAGTTTTCTTAGCAATATGCGTCAGGCAGCCTGTGAACCGAATCCGTGGCCATGTCAACTGAAACTAACTCTTCTCTATTTGTTCTGTCTATAACCTCTATCATGTCACTCCATCAGCTGGTCTAGCAAGGTGATTGTGTTTTCTCATACTAGCAGATATCAGACCTAATCTTCCTTATGAAAGGTTCTGTCATCTCCCTGTGAAATATATATGCTCTTTCTTCTGCGCACACACACATATGCATTCTTAAAGGTACACAGATGCATCCCTTCTGCTTGTGAAAAACATAATCAGACACAACATATTTAGCCTTTCTCTTTAGCACCCTATTGCCATTTACACCGAACTGATCATTAATTCATTTTCCAGTCATAAACACTCTGTGAAGGGCTTCTTGAGCTGTAATTAAGGGTCGCCTGCTCATAACTGCATGGCTGGTTTTGAATTTCCTCAGCGAAATGGCCATTCTGGACTGGACAGGGTGGTGCAGGACAGGAGTGTGAAATTCAACACCATCTCTAAGTGCTTCATTGCAGCTTGGAGTTGAGCAGC
The DNA here is from genome assembly GCA_018155175.1 of Sinocyclocheilus anophthalmus. Classification (NCBI taxonomy): domain Eukaryota; kingdom Metazoa; phylum Chordata; class Actinopteri; order Cypriniformes; family Cyprinidae; genus Sinocyclocheilus; species Sinocyclocheilus anophthalmus. The sequence goes on from JADLZN010011470.1 coordinate 54,680, forward strand.
AGATTTGGGCCCTGCTGGCCCCTCTCCCCTGCTGATTCAGAGCCTTCTCCTGCCCTCCCCCTCGCTCACACAGGCCCATGCTGAAGAACAGAAAGCAGCCTCAGGTGTAGCTAGAAGTCATGGGAATTTGAGTTTCTTTGTCCATCTGATGAAGATGGCTGTTGCATAATAAGATCTGCATACTTAGAACAAAAAAGGAAAATTCTGTCATCATTCACTCTCATGCCATTCCATACCTGTATGACTTTGTTTTTTCAGTGGACTATTTTAAAGCAAATATCTTGTTTTTGTTCATACAGTGAAAGCCAATGGGGTCCAAAAGATTCAAGCGCCATTAAAGTAGCGTTACATTAATCCATACAAATTAAGTGGTTTAATCCACATCTTCTGAAGTGATATGATTACTTTGTATGATGAATATAGAAATGTTTATTAAAAAAATAAATACACTGATCAACTCATGTATACTCTGACAGACATCTTTGTATATCAAGTGTTTTAGAAGCTAGAACATAGACAGATGTGTTGAAATGGATGTGTTGACCATAACCACATGTTGGAGACAGTGAGGTTAATTGTCTGTGAATAGGTAACCAGGGGCTGTGTGTGTGTGTGTGTGGATATCTGTGACTGCTTCAGAGCTCCACAGCCCAAGGCCTGACCACTCATAGTCAGCCTCTGAGATAAAGGTCATGACCACAAATTTGTGCTGTCAACCATATAGAGAAGAAGAGACAGGAGATTGAGCTAGAGGGAGGGTGAGCAATTGAAGGAAAGGAGGAAGAAACCGAGGAAGAACGGAGAAGTTCACATAAAGGCTAGGACACACCAAGCCGACGGTCGGCCGTTGGCCAACGTCGGGCCGACGGCGAGCAACGGTCGGCTAGTTTGTTTGGTGTGTTCCACTTGTTGGGCTCACGTCGGCGGAATCGGCGTCGGGACCATTGGCGCGAGTGAGAGCTCTGATTGGATGTCCAGTTTAGCGAATGAGTCTGCCCGAGAATTAAAGCGAAAGTGATGAAAACAAGCACGTAAATGAAGGCGGTACAGACAGAAGGCTGTTTAAATGTTACATGATCTTTCCTAATGATTCTAATAATATACAAATGTTTTCATAACAACATAAGCCGCTTAAAATGATTAAAGTTATCAATGTTACTGATATTCAAAATGGTAAGCAAGCGCTGCTTTTTTTTACGTTTCTTATATCTGCATTTATCTCGTATATCTTTGTTTCGGTTTCTCCTTTTGAATGACGAATATATACTATTGATAGCTGCTGATATAGACCGTTAATTCCTCTCACGCATGCACAGAACGCACGTGTTAGTTTGCTCTTGTCTGCCTGTATCTGTTGCGTGTGTGTTCGAGCGCAGCTTTTTGGTGTCGACGTGAGGCAACAACATCGTCGGCTTTCGTCGCTGCTAGTTCTTTGAAGTCGGCTTGGTTTGTCCCGGCCTTAAGAGATTCACACACCAAACAAAGATGTACCAGAGGGACGGAGAGCAAGAGGCAGGAAGTTGAGCTTTATGTGCCGTCACTGTGAAGTTTGATTCTGTTGGTGCAGTAAGTGTTTGCTGCTTTGTTTTGCCAGAAGGTTTGTTTGGAGCGGTGCTGATGGCTGTTGCTCCAGTTAATTTAATTAACTTGGTTTTCTGCTTGCTTGAATCCAATTGTGTAAAAGTGTTTGGCATCTCTAAATAAACAGTTGTGTTTTCGGGGGGATGTTTCTGAGAACCTTTTAACAATAGTCAACAAGCTCTCTATATTTCTGTTGGGTGTTTGAAATTGTAGAAATTTGGACCAAACCGCCATTGTTGCCCAAGAGATTTAAAAAAAATGGAAAAAGCATTTTATATGATATTTACTAATTTGTGTATGCACCAATATTAACAGCACTGTACAGTACATAGAAATAAACAACAATACATGTACACACAGTGAGAAATCTTTTGTTTATAAACATCTTTAATGCTACTTGATAAATTATGACTTACTGAACAGATGACTTTCAGTGGACTGATAACATGGATCTGGTGAGACTGGCACAATCAGTATAACATTTATACAAAGTATACAAATTTGTATAATATTTTATATTTTAATTGTATGTTTACCTGAAACATCTACATATTTAAACTAAATATTTAATTGAAATATTTATAAGTATAGAACTTTGATATACATAGTTAAATGGACAATTTTTTTTTATATTTTACTATATTTTTTAGTTAAATTTTAAAAAAAATATTTGTGTATTTTAATAGGTGTTTTTTATATTTCTATATTTAAACAATATTTAATTGAAATTGTCTATCCATTAACAAATAAATATTATATTAAAATAAGAATTTAAATGAACATTTTTTAATATTTAATTCATTATAATTTAGTTTTTCCCCATCCAGATTAAAAATACTTTTTTATTTGTCTGTTTAAATAGACAAAAATCAAATGGATTTTTAATATAAATATAATAATGACAGAAATAAAATGTAACGTTTATTTGTAATTAGATTTTTCTATAATTTTTATATCAGCTTTATTTTAATGTTTTATTGGATTTATTTCTATCTTAAACTAATATTTATTGCATATTTATTTACATTAATAAATAAAATATTATATTTACTATTTAATTAATTCGATTTTTTTTATCTGAATAGACTGTAAATTTTGTATCTTTAAAATCAGACAATAATACTGTCATTTAATATAAATTTTAAATTGACTTTATTTATATTTTATGGCCTTTTGTAAATTTTTTTTATATACATTTGGTTATTTATGTATTAGAATAGGCTTTTTATTGAAATATTGTAATTTATACTAGATATTTAAGTGAATATACCATCAACAGATAATAAAAATTTTAACATTTATTTTGAGTATTTATATAGGATTTAATTTTTTATCCTCACAACTGAACAGTAAAATCACAACAGTAAATATTAACCTTGAATGCAATTTGTTTATTAAATATTTATTGTTAGATAAATTGAATATTCCCATTTATGGACTTTCATTGAATCTTTACATTTAAACTAAAATTTCAATTGAAATACTTATATCCATCCACATACAAAATATTACATTTTTATATATTTTTTAATCATTTTAATAAATTATTTATAAAAACATGTACATTTTAATACAAGTATCAAAACATACAGTACAATGAATCACTTAAACTAATCACTGTATGATAATGAAGGCAGTGTGATCAGATAGATCATGCAAATGAAGCACAAGTCTCAAGTTTTCAAACCATTTAGGCACCAAACAAGTTTATATAATATATTATATCAGACCCATTAGGCGTATCTGAAAACCCATTTGTAATGCAATGGATATATAAGACGGTACACGAAATACCTAGTAAAGCCATGGGATTGGATTTAGCTCTGAAATATCCCCGTTCCTCCTCCAGCAATATGAGAACTGGAGGGAGAACCAGCCGGATAATTTCTTTGCGGGCGGAGAGGACTGCGTGGTGATGATCGCCCATGAGAACGGCAAATGGAACGATGTGCCCTGCAACTACAACCTGCCCTACATCTGCAAGAAAGGCACAGGTGAGCGGAAGAGGGGAGGAATTGGGAAAAGAGGACAAATACTGTACCGCCTGGCTTTCTACCACACTGTACTGTTTCCTTCAGTGCTGAGAATACTCTCTTTTCTCTTCCCGCTCTCTCACTCCATCGCCATGCTCTTCCTTTTGAATGACAGGACTCATCAGGGGAGTTATCCCCTCAGAGGCCTGCTAACATGGCCAGATGGAGCCTGGGCTCACTTGGCACCAGCCAAACCAGCACCCAGGCAATATGCGGGGATACTCAAGCATTTTATCCCCCTCACTCTCCTTCTCTTCCTTTGTCTGACACACATATTATTTCCCCACATATTTCTTTCACATCCCTTCTTCATCTGTGATGTTGGTTTACTACACCCCCAAAAAGCTGTATGGTTCAAGGGCTTGTGCACTCGACTCCGCAAAAACATGTTTGACTCGACCCCCACTTTTGTTGCTATAGCACTTACTTACTATAGTAACCGTAATGTAAACTGTAGTTTTGTGCATTTTTTTAACATTAAGAAGGAATTTCTGATTGATTTAAAAATCTTAAAATGCATTTTGATGGTGTAACCCAAAGAAATCAGACTGAAAAAAAAAAATATTTTTCTTGAATAAAACCAATGATGTTACCACATTATGCATTTTTTAGTTTCCTGATATACAGTACACTAGTGTTCTAAAGTTTGGATTAAAATTTTAGGGAAAAGATTTTGGTGAAAAATATTCTTCACCGTAACTGCAATAAATTAATCAAATGTGTCAATAAAGACATTTTTAATGTTACATCAAAATATATATATTTGAAATAAAATGCTGTTTGAACTTCAAATTCGTCAAAGAATCCTGACAGAATGTATCAAGCTTTCCACAAAACAAAAAATTTAAACAACAGTTTTCAACATTAATAATAATAATAATGTGTTACTTGTAACACCAAATCAGCATCACAGTACCTAAACTTAACAGCTACCTTACTAACTATTAATAAGCAGCAAATTAGGAGTTTATTGAGGCAAAAGTCGTAGTTAATGGTTTGTTAATAGCGAGATTTGGACCTTAAAATAAGGCATGACTATAGTGTATTATACAGTGCATGATAGAACAGTAAACACCTTGATTGTGGTAAGCTGGACTTTATAGAAATTGGCTTGGTTGCAGAAATGCCAAGGCTTGTGAAGCAAAGCTTTCCAAAACAATATCTGGACGTTGGCCCTCATATTTTACGGTCACACTTTGATATCATTGAAACGTAAAAGCTACTTTTTTTCACAAAATGTTTGTAATTTAACACAAGGAGGATGAATGGCTTGGTTTTGAAAAAAACCTTGATGCCACTTACAAGGGCCCTTGAGTAGTGTATGATGTTTTTGAGAAACGCAGTCCACAAAACAGACTGCTTTAATTTTCCTCTCTTCTCTTCTCCCAGAACAATACAGTCCTTTTTTTCTCGGTTGAAACTCTGAAGACCATGAATTTGCCGTTCTTATTTTAGCAAGGTGCTTTAGATGTTTGTGAGTGGAGTGTGTGAGTATAAGTACATGTTTGTGTGTGTGTGTGTGTGTGTCTGTGTCGGAGTGCCTGTCATTAATATCAAACCACAGAGCCGATCCCGAGGCAGGCTAGAGCAGATGTGTAAGCTTCGTCTTCTGATGTTCTAATTATTTCACCCTCTTCTCTGCTTTGCACTGTCACCTTAATGAGTTTCCTCACTCTTCTTGGAATCAAATTGGGAGTCAAGAATAAGACTTTTGAAAAACGTTTTTCCCCAGTGGTTAAATGGAGGGGCCTGAAAAAGCTTGATTTTAATTCTTAGATAAAGAATGTAAATAAAGCAAAAAATAATCCTAAAAATAAAGAAATAACCAAAAAAAAAAAAAAAAAATAAAATCAAATAATAATATACTATCTTACTTTTTTGGTTATTTCAAGATATTAACAAGATAAGTAATGTCAAACCAGATTTTCTGTTACAGTATACTCTGCTTTTTGAAATTGATTCAAGAGTCATAGCAGCTTAGTTGGATAAATGCATTTCTTTAAAATTTGCATCGAGTTAAAGGGATGGTTCAAGCTAAAATGTTAATTTTGTGTTCATTTTATTGCTTCCATAGTATTGTTTTTCTGTCCCATACTATGGAAATCAGTGGCTACCAGCAACTGGTTGGTTATCAGCATCTTCATTCTTAATTGCATAGAACTTGCATTCAAATTTTAATGCAATTTTTTTAATGAATAAACTTAGAAATGATGAATAAGTCATGTTTTGTTGGAGGTGTTTTTGATGGTTTATGTAAGCTGTTTTGCATTACCTGACTTTAAATATTTTTGAAAACTTTCTAATTATAATACACACTTTGTGCTGTAATTAGCATTGACTAAAACACTTTTCACAAGACTGTTCTGTTTCATACAAGCTATTTTAAGCTAGTTTCTCCCTATTGTTTGACTTAATGTGCTGAAGCTTCATTTAACTGCTATTGACATGAGACACTGGGTCATAATTATTCTCGTATAGCGTTTGTGTATGCATGTATAATTACAGTACAATGAAAAGAGATAAAAGGAGGGAAAATGTTCAACTCCAAACTTTATTACCATATAATGTGCACACATCATTGAAAAGGATGCTGAGCATGACAATTTTTTTTTGTTTGTTTGTTTTTTGTTTTTTACCCAAATCAAAAGTGCTCGTCCATTTGAAGTATTATGCTGGGCTCCAGAATATAAAGCTCAGTTGTCCATTAGGGAATTCTAATAGCTCCACGCACATTATATTACTGTATATATAACAATGAAATGTATATGGAAGAGGGAAGAGGCTGACGGTTTAAATCAATTGAATCTGTTTTTTGTTTTGTTTTTTTAAACAGTATGGTCATGTTTAATCCTGTTTTATCATGTGTTGAATTCTGGGTTTCTATTAAGTGTCTAAATACAGCTTGCTAAATGTTTCTGTAAATGTGCTCTGATGTTGAGCTGCACTGTGATCATTGAAGCCTGTATTTGGATCAGATTTAGATCATTCTGATCTGGCTGCTTCAAAAATCAAATCCATCAAACAAGTACACCAAAAGCGTCAAGACATGAATGACTTGAAACTCAGATTAACATACTAGCATCACTTGAGATTAGAATCAGCAGATTCATAACATCCACTTGACAAAATCTGATTTTAAAAAAATGCCAGTGGTTAGCATTATTTAAAAAGCAGAGATAAGAGGCCTGGTTATAAAGGTGTTTGAATTCTCTGGAGGAGGCTGGGTGATAAGAAGGGATTTTCAATGCTTTGCTTATCAAGCTTTCATTGGCATTTATTTTTGAAGGGGTGTATCAACAGTCACATCACACTTGTGGCAGCTTGAGCTCTTGCATGTATGTGGAGCTCACGCTACGGTCAGGCTCTGTTACATGTTGGAGTGAATGTACCAAGGCCTCGGCAGCCTATTTTCTCCCTGTTTTATACATAGAAAGAGAAGAGCAGAACTGTGGTTCTGCCTGCCAGAAGCAACAGATTGAAGGGGGCTAAAGGTCAAAGCTGCTCTTTCCATTCAATGAAATTATATATAATTTATACAGTAATATTGTGAAATATTATTAAAAAAAATGTATTTTGTAAGAAATGTAATAATAATGTTGTTCTCTTTTTTTAAATTACTCTTATTTTATCAAAACTTTTGAATGATATTGTATCACAATGTATAGTATTATTTAAAATTGCAGCATGAAACAAACAGCCAGTGATCACTGTGCATTTTTTATTGAACAGACAGAGCAGACAGAGCTTTTCCACCTTAGTTTGAATGTCCTCTTGCATCCTAAATGAAAACTATAATAATTGTAAGGGGGTTTTCTTAAAGAGATTCTGTCATCATTTACTGAAACTCCTGTGAACTTACAAAAATATTTTAGAAATGCTGTTTTCTTTTCTTTTTTTTTTTTTTTTCTGTTCTGTACAACAGTTCAGTACCCCCAGACTTTGTGGTTACAACAATCTTCAAAATATCTTCTGAAAAGGTTTGTTGCAACTGACTGTTGACCTTAAAAGTTAACGGTTTATTTACTGTCATTCAGCATTTTTTTTACAGCTTAGTTAACAAAATCATACTATCTCTCTCCTTAGTTTAGTCTCATAACTGTGGTGACACTATGACAGGGTTGAGTGTTGTATTTACCAGTGGCTCTTTTCATGCTTCATGTTGCTTTAAGCTTATCCCCTATGGTTACCAAATAAAGAGAAAGAGGAAACATGTCACAGTCTCATGTCATGGTGTTTAGCTATGTGTATTTACGCTGTAATCGAGAGTAAGTTGCTGCAGCTGGGTAGATTCGAGCAAAGCTACTAAAAAGGCATTATGAGTGTTTTCAACTCTACCATATGTTCTCTGTTGGATATTTGATTTATATTGTGCAATAGTCATCTCATTTTATTCGCCTCTTCTCACATCTGCCGGCAGCCACTGATATTGCATGTTAAAAGTTAAAAGAACACCTGTCACAGGCCTGAAGTTGATGGCAACATAAACACGAGTGCATGCACAGCTTGAGTCAAGCTTCTAGAAGAGGCCCTTACACTTCTTCAGAAAGGAAAGAGAGGAATTAGCTTTCCATGCATCTCCACTCGTGTTTTGAAATGAGGAGGGTCAACCAAAGTTGAACATAAGTACACGAGACAAGTCAAGCTATCTTTTATTTTCAGGATTGCTGAAACCAGAATGTAAATTATTTAAGGAGGCCAGGGCGGCAAAAAAGGAGAGTAAGAGAGGTCTCAAAGTCAGCACATTCGTATCCACATTATATGCCGGCATACCTAAAGGCGGGGAATACACGACAGACTTTTACGAAAAATCTGTGCAAATTAAAAAAAAAAAAAAAAACAAAAAAGAAAAAAAAAAAACAAGGCATCATACAACTATCCTACTTTGAAAATGGTTCATAAAAAAGCATGATCATCATCCACTGAGGGTCACACACTACCAGGCTTTCAAGTCATTCTGAACACAAAATACTCATGGAGAAACATGCCCCGTTGATAGGAGACACATGACAAATTAAAACAATACGTTTTCTAAAATTGGCTTAAAATATTAAACATGTTTGATATCCTCTGACAGGTTTAAAAAAATCTGAGTCTGTACCCAACATATACACTCTTAAAAATAAAGGTGCTTCAAAAGGTTCTTCACAGCGATGCATAGAAGAACCATTTTTGGTCCCAAGAAGAACCATTCAGTCAAAGTTTCTTTAAAAAACCATCTCTTTCTTACCTTTTTATAATCTGAAGAACCTTTTCTTCGCCACAAAGAACCATTTGTGAAACAGAAAGGTTCTTCAGATGTTAAAGGTTCTTTATGGAACCATTTAGACAAAAGGGTTCTTCTATGGCATCGTGAAGCACCTTTATTTTTAAGAGTGTACTACTCTGTGAAATCCCAAATCGGGGCAAAAATCTGAACAAAAGTCATGTCCATTCCAGGGTTTCATGTCATGTCCAATTCCAGGCTTTAGTTTAGGCAAGACAACATTCCTTGCTTTTTTAATGGTACAAGGATGGTTGCTTGGTACTGTGAATGTTCTTGGTTTATATACATCCATTCCCATGTGATCAAAATAAGCTATCAAGATGGCACATTTTATCCCTGCATAAGAGTAAAGCAACCTAAGCTCATTGGATAAATGTGCCTCTGCCTAAATTTTTCTAGGCCTATACATGTACCTATACATACAATTAACTGCAGTTTCCAGCTGAAATGACAGTAAAGTGACAACAACTTCCATTTCAAACTAATTTTGAATTATTGGCAGATTATCAATTAATAAACACTTATTTCCGCACAGTTCCTTGCACAATACTGATGTGCATGATTTGTAAACTTATACATTTTGACGTTTGCATCACATAACCAGCTCCTTATGTATGGCTTTTCTGATGTAGTAAACTTGCTTGGTAGCTCACCTGGTACAGCGTTGAACTTGCACTGCAGGGCTCATGTACAAGTCATGTGAAACAGTCATGATAAAACAGAATTAAAAAGTTGTAGAAGCATAATAAAACGCTGCCAGAGTCACATTCATCTGTTTCGGATCAATCTGAATGCACCACTCACTAGACGTTTCACTGTGAAAGTGTTGCGAAACGTGTACAAAACAACTTAATATCATTTAGCAGAAATGTCACCACAGGCACGTCTTTTCCAGAGAGCCTGGCCTGTAGTAAAGAAGGCCCATTTCCTTAAATCACATTACGTATCAGTTCTTGAACACATTTAATGGGTCTGAATTACTTTCCCTTCTTTCATATTATCCTCTAACTTTCATCAACGGAGGATAGTGCATATGCCAGCGTCTGAAACTAGATTTCAGACAGCCAACATGAAATCAGACCCTCTCTTGGCAGTGTTAATAAGTGCTATTCGATCAGCTCAGAGACAAGGTTATTGCTGAACCAATGCGGTCAAGATGAAAAAGAAAGAAAAATTCTGAATATTGTGGAGAGGAATAATCATTTTATATTGAGATTGAAGACCAAATATTGTATTAACATAAGTTAGTTTCTTAATAAAAGTGCATTATAGCAATTTTATAAAGTTAGTTCCTTAATAAAAGTGCATTATAGCCATTTACACTGAGGTATTCTAATACTTATAATCTGATAGCATAAAGTCAAATATAAAATGAATATTAATGTAAACTTTTTAGAGCTCCAAGGTACCAAATAAAACTGACCTATTCATTTTTCTCACATTTACATTAACCATACGAAGAAAGGCCAGTGACAGAGATGCCCAAGATGTTCTTAGAGTCTCTCTTGTCTACATTTCCCAGCATACTGCCAGGTTGACCAGGGCTGCAAAACCACAGAGAAAATGGCTCTCTGAGAGCACTTCAGAATACCTGTACCCTCTCACAGTTCTCTTCAGTCAATTCAGCAGATCACAGCAGGTGAATGCTAGCCTCTGTGCTAATGATAATGGATACTTCACTAGTGCACTAGTGCATTGGATGATGCCGTGTAGATCTGTGATAATGATAGTTTAAACAGAACAAGTCGCTGCGATGTCCATTGGTCTTGAGTGTGATTTTGGGGCTCGGGGAAATGGCTTGGCGTTTTAAATACCCATTCACACCACTGAAAATCAATTGAATCTGCGTCTTTTTGTGTGCATGTTGAAAGTGTATGATCATGTACAAAATGGTCAAAGGTAACAAAAGTAAAATCCATAGTTTCTGCTTTGTTTGAGGTCCAGGAAATTGGCTCTGTCATATGTCAAATCTTCAGTGCGGATCGATCCCACTGGGTGCTTTTAAAAGTTTGGTACATAAGCCACTTCATACTTTAAATCAAACACTGCCTCACTTTCTGCCTTATTTAATTAGATGTCTGTTCAATAATTCACACTCTCCAAATATTGTTTACTGTTCAGTTAAGACATAAGAAATACAAAGATAATTTTCAAAAGCCTAATCTAATTTGTTACCATCACCTACAAGTTGCTGTTGTGTTGCAGGTTATCACAGCCATGCTTGATATTTGGGGGGAAATGGCACTATTACTAGTATGATATTGCTTTTATGCAACAGTAAATTGGAGTTATTTTGTCTTTAGCTTAGCCAACAAAAAAAGTTCCAAACAAAGCAACAAGAGAATCAACCGCCACGCGTTTAGTGGTGGTGTGTTCCGTAATTAATCAGTTTTTTGAACAAATCCATTAAGATAATGATTCATCGACATACTCATAAACACTGTCCCTTGTTTTGTTCCTGATTGAACTATCATTTTTGAACTAATTGGTTAAATCAATAATTCAGTGGCTCATTTATGAAGACAGTTGCTTGTTTTATTCCTTAATGAATTAACAAGTGTGAAAGAATCTGTAACTGATTCAAATGACTCACTCATGAAGACAGTTACTTATCGTAATGTACTGGCGTAACAATGTAACCTGCAAAAAGACTGCTGATTTAAATATTTACTGTATCCCAGTCAATTCATTTGGATGCTTCCTGTCTCTCTTGGAATTACAGCTTAATGTGGATGATTTGTGGCGTAAATGCTTATGCAGCAATTAAAAACAAATCTCAAATGTCTTGGTTATGATTTGCTTCTCTTTAGACTAACAGACATGAATTCCAACATTTAAAAAAAAAAAAACAGAACAGCTGAGAAGCCAGAGTAAACGTAACATGATTAAACATAGTAACTTGTTCTAAATCTCAAAACGCCTGTGTGAGTAGCCTGGTAACATACTCCAGATCTAATTCCTTTTAATTAAAGGTTCTTATGATAAACTATCAAGTTGCTTTAATTGGTATTTATGCATTTTGCTTCTCTACTGTTGTCTGTTACATTTCCCATTATGAAATGATGAACACCATAAATGGGTTCACATGGTTTACTGGTTGTGATAAACACACTGAAGCCTGATCATTAGCGGTGCATAGTTAAATGCGCATGTTCTTCTCACATTCTGCAAGAATCTGACAGCTGGAGGCTTAGTATTTATATTTATCTGTGCCTGTAAAGCTGCCTCTTAGTTAGAATGATCAACACCTCCTTCCAGCGTCCCATCCCTCCCCCCCATTTGTTCCAGCTAATTAATGACTGTGGTGCTAATTAAAAGCCAGGCAACACTCAATACATTCTGGGTCCTTGAGAAATATTAACTTTTTTTTTTTGCAGGTCTCAGAGACTAATGAATATTCCATTGCAAAATTTCCAAGGAAAATTATAGGGTTGGGAGGAATATGAAAGTGACAAGAAGACAACATATACTATATAGGCCTGTATTATACAGAAGAAATTAATGATTTCACACAGGGGGGTCCTGTAACATGACAGGGCCTCATGGAGTAAAGAAAAAAGAATAGAACATTAGAAATGAAAGGTTTGACCATAGCCTAGTCAATTAAAAGACATTGTCACACCCGTCCGAGATGTGTTTCAGTATTTCATGTTAAAATAACCGCAACACTATACTATGTGCACAAGAGAGAAGAAAAGCTTTGTATGAAAGAAAAGGCCTCTGCTTTGGCCGTATGCTGAGCAACAGGAAGCCTCCTACTGTGTTAAACATGTATCATCATTCCCCATAAATCAAGCCTGTGAACAAAATGTCTGTGCGGGGCAAGATAAAAGGAGGCAAGCAGCCCAAATGTGGTCTCTTGGGTACAGTTCCACACCTTCACCTCTTTCCTTCCATTCCCCACATTTTAATTGCCACTGTTTGCCAATTGCCACAGCTCATACTGTGCCCATAATGACTGTTCCTCACAATGCTGCCATAGCACTTGATCTCTCTTTTAATGATCCTCCTTCTGTAAATTTGTACTGCATTAGTTTCTTATCTTACAGATCTTTATCAGCTTCACTTGCCTGTGGACACATTAATTGGGGAGAGATTAATTGACCACAGATCCTTAGGCATGACCTATGCGCTATGTAAAGCACAGAGTCGCCCATTTGCGCCACTGATTTGATTACTGACTCACAGCCCTCTATAGCTCCTTGTGTGCAATTAGCGTAAAATCTTTACTAATGACACACATGACAGTTACATTCAATTAGTTGTATGCAGATTTCTACTATAGAGCGAGGAGTCATAATTGTTAACATCAGATTGGACAAGGGTGTACAAATTATATCACTGTAATGCTATTTATTGGAAACACTGTCTTTTATAATTTCTGTGTAAATCATTCGTAAAATCATGCTTATGTAAATTGCCACGTTAACAGTTTACATAAGAATGGTTTTATGAACAATTTACATAGAAATTGGTTCTGCTTGTGTTTCATGAATGAGGCCCAATGAATATTTGTTACTGTTGGTAAGCTTAGGATTTTGGGGTTTGAGTGAGAAAAGAAAATTATTCAAATGTATTCAAAATTATTCAATTTCATCTGTTTGCTGTGGTTCTTCTGGTAATAAGGGAAAAAATCTAGAATGATACAGAAAGTAAGTCTGTTCCATGAGCACAGCAACACATTTGTAACAGTGCTTAATTTGTACATGATAAAAAGACAGGCTGTTACACTAAAAACAATTCACTTCAGAGAACTCAAGGCTTGGAAAATGTAGCGAATTATACTAGGTAGATTGATAGAATTATCAGCCAGGACTGGGACTTTCATTCTTTTTTATCACTCTGCTTGTTGTGTTTGCGAGTTCCTGACAGACAGTCAGTCTGTCCGTTAGTGGTGGCAATGAATCGTGCAGATTACAGATTATTTTTACGCCAGTAGGTGGTGACAAGTGCCTGTCTTTAGATAAATTAAATAATTCATTCAACGGATTCATTCAAAAAACTTAATCATTCTGGAAGAATACAAGCAGCGGTCTTTTATTAGTGAATCATTCAATCATTCATTCAACCAATTTATTCAAAACATTGATTCATTCTGGGACAAAACACCACTACTGTTTATGATGCAATGGGTCTACTACGGCCTTGTTTCAAACTGCTGTTGTTGGTGAAGCAAAAATATATTGCCTAAGGGCGTTTTCACACCTTGGTTCACACCAATCACTCTCAGATTCAAACCAAAATAATCAGCCCAAAATTGCCTGAATGAGGTAGTCACAGCCCAATTGAAAACTAAGTCTGGAGCAGTTGCTTGTGGTAAGAAAGTAATCTGATCCAATGGACCAACGAAATAAGATATATTATAATTCATAATATTATAATGTGGGTGAGCAGATTTCTTATTTCAGTTGAAAACAAAAGAGCTGCTCTTCTCATTGCTTTTCTCCAAAACAGGTGCATTGCAAGAATGCTGTCTAGACGGAGCCTTCATTCCCGCTCTAACTGTATTAATATATTACAATTTAAGTCCTTCTTTCGGAACAAAGCAAATTTCTATAGTTGTGAAAATGGCATGAAAAGTAAGCAATATCATATGGTAACTATAAATAGCTCAGAGAAAGCTGCTGATCCAGGCAAATGCTCTATATTTATTTTTGTATATAATGTAAAAAAAGAGCAAAGATCCCATCTTTAAAATGTATTTATTTTTCAGTTGGGAACTTCGAAACATACAGCCTAAGCAATATGCAGCATTAAATTGAGCTCTTGATCCTCTGTAAAAGGATGAAATGTGCTGTACAACCAACAAAGGCTTATGCTATTTGTTGAGGCTCGTGTGCATGGCATATGCATGTGCTCTGTTTGTACTCTGCCATTTAGAGCCAGGGACATTTTCCTTTGTCACATTGCTCTCCTGACTCAACTAGCTGAAAGCGGTATTAGCCTCCAGTGTCTTTGAAAAGTCAAGAAGTGAGGGAAAAATGAGGATAAAGTGATGACAGGATGGGGAGAGAGGGAAAGAGTGAGAAAGGCAGAAACACATGGGCAGTTACATGAGCAAGAGAGCTGGAGAAAGAGCAAACAGCTTGGCTTGGAGGGACATGGCATACATATGTCTTATATAAAAGACAAGCATTTCATTTCCATATTTAGTGAACACAGATAGATCTTATTCAAGCAGTTAGGGCTTTGCTGAGGTAGAAAATCAGCAAACTCGCTGTGCCCATGTACTTCCAAATCAATCTACTGCCATCTGCAACAGATGCATGACATGGCACATGTGGATTTCCCATATGATTTCCAGAAAAGCCTTGA
This sequence comes from Sinocyclocheilus anophthalmus, assembly GCA_018155175.1. NCBI lineage: Eukaryota > Metazoa > Chordata > Actinopteri > Cypriniformes > Cyprinidae > Sinocyclocheilus > Sinocyclocheilus anophthalmus. Next base: position 69,872 of record JADLZN010011470.1, read on the forward strand.
ACATTTTTCACTCTGATTGGCTTATCCATGTCTAGGAGTTTCATTGTTGTGAAATGCACAGGGACCAGCCTGGCCCCTAAAACGTGTTTTAATTAGAGTGACCTAAAGGATTTAAAGGAATATTCCAGGTTCAATTTAAGTTAAGCTGAATCGAAAACACTTGTGACAGTGTTGATTACCACAAACCAATAATTTCCAGTTGTCTGTTTTCTAGTAAAAAAAAAAAAAATCTTGCCTTGATTACAGTAAGGTTATCACGGTTTCAGTTCAGTTTGGAATTAGCTCCATTCCCTGTCCGCATTTGTCACTATGGTTTGTGATTTGATTTGCTATCATGTTCTCATGTTATCATGTTTTTTCTTTTCAGCTTTTTATTTTTATTTCAGTTTACTAACTGTCTTTCTTTTCTTTCTTTTCTTTTTCTCAAATCAGGTGTAAAGAGGGTTTCCAGGGCATTCGTTGTGACCAGTTCCTGCCCAAGACTGATTCCATCTTGTCTGATCCAAGTGAGTGCTCTTGCATTTTGCTTTAATAAATCAGATGCATGTAAACACATACATTTTTACTCTGCTGTGTCTGAAGTTAATAGAAAATACCACATGTACAGTCTATGTATTATACTGTCCTTTTGAAATTGTTTCCAGTGTACAGGGTCACGGATGTGAACAGAGAGAAATGGCTATATAACTTTCAGCTTCTAACCTAAATTAATGCTTAACCTCTGTGGACCATAATGCATTTATGCATTCATTTGCCAATAACAACAAGGCTTTGCAGTTTGCAGTCTTAGACACTGTTGTCATAGAAACCTTGTCATTACTAAAATGTCATCACATATTCATATTTTCCTGACAGGAACAGATTTCTAGATTTTCCCACCCACTCAGCTAATGGACGTATACTCACACGCTTCTACCAAACCTGAATATCTCTTTTCTGAATGATGTATACCATATTATTGATTAAGGTAGTGAGTGTGTGCTCTTGCTGCATACATGTTTGTGTGTGTGTGTGTGTGTGTGTGTGTGTGTGTGTGTGTGTGTGTAATTTTGCTGTGTGTGTGGCGTTTTTGTGACAAATGAGGACATACATTTGTATAATGACATGGGTATGACATAGGTATTACAAGGAGACGGTGACTTTTCAGTACATTACCCCATGTCCCCACTTTTCAAAAAGCTTATAAATCACACAGAATGAATTTTTTTGAAAATCTAAAAATGCACAAAGGCATGTGAGGGGGTAGGTTTAGGGGTAGGGTTGGTGTAGGGCAGTAGAAAATATATTTTGTACAGTATAAAAAACATTACGCCTATGGGATGTCCCCAGTTTTCACAAAAACAAACCTGTGTGTGTGTGTGTGTGTGAGCATGTACCCTCTTAAAAATAAAGGTGCTTCACGATGCCATAGAAGAACCCTTTTTGTCTAAATGGTTCCATAAAGAACCTTTAACATCTGACAAACCTTTCTGTTTCACAAAAGTTTTTTTGTGGTGAAAGAAGGTTCTTCAGATTAGGTAAGAGAGAGATGGTTCTTTAAAGAACCTTTGACTGAGTGGTTCTTTGTGGAACCAAAAATGGTTCTTCTATGGCATCGCTTGAAGAACCTTTTGAGGCACCTTTATTTTTAAGAGTGTATAGGTAATGATTGGGTGCAGTGAGTAAGCCCAATTGATGAGTCACAAATGAAGCATGATTATGAGGGGTTCTGTTTGTTGACCTTCTCGTACAGATCTATCAGCACCGTTTTATATGAAGGATAATAAAATGAGCTGCTCAAGAATTTGCCGTGTACACATGGTAATTGGTGAATCCTACCAGCTGAGAATGCAAAGTACACACCCTTCTACTGAACAAAAACCAACGCATATACTGTACATCCACACTGTATGCCCACATATCACAGGCTAACATTCATGTTTCATATCCAGAAAAGGTATTAGTACAGCACATTGATCTATTTTTATCATATAAACTCATATTTCTGCATATTATAAGATATAGAAAAAATAAAATCAAATATTTAAAATAAAATAGTATTATTGTAATAACAAAAATGCCTGTCCTCCTTATAACCGATCAGACGACACATTTTCCCTGATCTGTTTATAACTATACTATCTTTTTTATTTCTATAGATATATATATATATCTCTCTATCTATATATTATAATATATATATCATATATAGTATATGATAGATATATATATATATATATATATATGTATAATCTTTAATATTTTTTAGTATTTTTCCCACTTTCATTTTTTTTAATTTCCACCCAATTTCCATTCCATATGCTTACATTTCTTTATGCTTCTAACGCTCTAAAGGAATTGTAAAATATCAGGTTACAGTGCTATCATGCCCAGAAAATCTGCATGGGACAATTTCTCATCTTGTAGGCCTTGCTAGAATGCATAGGAGCATACAGTAACTCCACCACTGAAATCCAATTCCAAAAACCCCATTTACACACAAAGGAAGCATGTTTGTGTTGAAAAAAAGGCAATGACTTCATTAAAATATTTACTTTGCAGCTATATTTATCTATATACATTAGTGTGTGTGGCATTGTTCATAAACATAGCATTTTGCTCTGTTCTGTTCTGTTTATGTTTCTTCTACTTCACTTGAAGGTTAGTGAACAACACTGTAATCTTCTGAATGGCACCATGACAGAGTTTGGCACAGATTTGCACTGCAAGTCTGCCAAGTTTTAGCCACTTCTTATCACTTTTGGCATAGAGACAAGGAGCCACCTATTGGGGAAACGAAAAATAGAATTAAGCACAGCAGAGTAACCAATTTCAAACATGTCACAATAGCAAATTGTGAATAATGAGCTTACCACTCAATTTAGACAATAATAGCTCTGTTGAAGGATAATTTAGTGTCCTGACAAATGGATAAAAAAAATAATAAAACCCAGTGAAATAAAAGCCACGCGCATATTTTATGTTGGCCAACTAGACACGACACATCATTTTGTACATGTGACCTTCCACATACAGGTCACATACAGGATGACTTACTGTGCTTTTACACCTCTTACATTTCTGTAATCTCACTGGTATCCCTTCTGTTCAGATGTTACTCTTGCCTTTTCAGATTCACACAACCTTCATCAGTTCAGAAACAAAAGTAGACAGGCTTTCAGTGTTTAAAATTTGAGATGCCAGTAATGGGTTCACTGACAGGACAGGCAAACACATAGCCAAAGTCTCTCCTGTACCGCCGCTCTTAAAAGCAACATTCAGAGAGGAGAGGGAGACCCAGGATCACTGTGTCCTTGAGTTACACAGCCATGACTTTCATCATATATTTTTAAGCTCTTTCCCTTTCTGTTGTGTCTCTATCCCTCCATATTCTAGCTCATTTTCTTCATGGGTAACAATTATACAATACCCTTTAAGGATATTTCACCAAAAAAAAGAGATTTCTGTCATAATTTATTTACCCTCATGTCATCCCAAGCCTGCATAAAATACAAAAGAAGAATGTTCCAAATGATTTTTGTCCATACAGTGAAAACAACATTGGGTCCCTTTTGCTTTTATTTTTATTTTTTGCATGTGTTTGACAGTAGAAATAAAGTAATGCAGGTTTAAAGTAAATGATTTTAAAATTTTGGGTGAGTGATCTATTCCTTTAAATATTATTTTTGTGAAGCATTTTCTTTCAATTTAGCTAAAGTACATTTTGAAGGGAAAAAATTATACTTTTTAAACTTCATGAAGACCTTATTTATAAGGTCGACATTACTAAAAACATTCTGGATTAAATTCAAGTTAAGCTTGAAAAAATCTGTGACCTGTGGTTTATTACCAGAGAAGAGAATTTCAGCTCATCCCTCAGTTTGTCAAATAGAACAGGTAATGCATTTATAGTAATGCACTTACAATAAAAGCCTAAGAGGCAAGATAGTCTGAGGGTTTGAAAGCAGTGTATTTTTGTTAAAGCACATTTATTAATTTTTTAGTTTTTTTATTTCAGATGCAATGTTGTCTAAGTTGTCTTTTTTGGGATGGGGATGCTTTTCTAGGTGGAGGCTCTGTAGTTATATAATTTCTTTGGGTAGAGTTGCAGTTTATGAATAGTTATGTGCCATCTGTTCCTGGTATCTTCCCAGGGTAAGATTAGGTGAAGTTAGACACACTTATCTTCCAACTGCATTTTTCTGCCTTTTGCTTACATCCAACCATTTCATTATGTCTCACAGCGTCATATACTGTATATTCATCAGAGTACCTGACCCAAGGTCAAGAAGAACATAATATGCTGAATTATTACAGTCATTTCTAGGATAGCACTAAGATCAAGCAGCCAAAGCCAAACATTTGCAAGACAAAACACCACATGCTTGCACTCCAAGTGAATTAAGAAAGAATAAAATGTTCTTTTTGTCCATTTCATTGGAGGATAATGCCAGACATGCTATTTGAAACGTGCATGTAGTCTCTATCGGTGACCTCTCTGAATAAGTTTTTTTTTTCATTGTGTTGAGTCTGCAAGATCAAAATCTCCTATATGGAACCAATTCATTTCCATCTGTAGTTGAAACTAAACTAAAATGACTCTCGCTGTCTTGATCTACCATCAGTTCTTGATCCATTTGATGGAAAGAAGTGCACATTATAAAGGCAAATATACCTTTTCCCCTTCACAGTAGATAGGACAGAATGAGGAGTTTTGTCTTTAAGCATCAGATATTTTATGTGCTCTTGGAGCATCATTTACAGTTGTGCATTTTAAAGAGACAAAACACATGAACCTAGTTTTATTTATCTTTTCACCTTTCTTGATCATTGTTGTTTGTCTACAGTTACCACACATTGAATAGCAAGTAATATTCAAGCAGTGTTCATTTTTACAGTTGAATCATAGTTTCTACCTTTATATTTGATGACAAAAATATACTTCACCCCTGTGGCTTAGAAAAGAAAATTTCTCGCATAATCTTGCCCCTTCAAGACTTTGACGCACTGAGGGTTTCAAAATGTTATTAATGTAGTTTACCCAATTGTTACTTAAATATTTCTCTCTGACTCCTCATCGTTTGACTTTTTCAAAACAAAATATGCATGTAATTTGATAAAGTGTCTGTTTTGCCTTTCATCATCACACAAACTGGGCAACGATGAGGCAATTGCAGCATCATTGGTGCAACACACTAATGGACTGCAGTCTCTAGAGCCAATTTACCTTACCGTGTGGGAAAGTGTAACACAAGCATAAAGGGAAATTTAATACTGATTGCTGCAATTCATCTGTTGAGGCCCAGTGTAATTCTGCTTGTTCACACTTGTAAAATATGTATCCAGGTCTGAGGTAATGCTTTTGGATGGGTCATTTACAGTGAGATCTAGATCTTGTCAGCCCACTTCATAGTGAAAAATATGTGAATTGTATGCTGATTGATTTCTACTATATATTGTCACCATGTTCTCTTGCATTACAGTTTCCTTGGCAACCTGCCATGTAGGCAGGGTTATAAGATAAAATGCATGTAGCGAAGCTAATTTTTAACCTGTTGAGCTTCTATTAACTACCTGCCTGAAGACGGTCATCTTTTTGCATTTTCCTATGATAACTCAATTTAGCATCCATCTGGCAAAAATTCCGGTAAATGTCAAGAGTGTTCAATGCATCTGATTTTCAGAAATCATGTACAACGTGATTTATGCACTCAGGGTTTAATACACATCACCACTTTGTGCTGCGTACATTTCTATTCGGCTTGATTGACAGCGACCTATTAGCTCTCAATTTCACGCACCTCCGATGAGACCTGCTGTTTATTTGTGGAGTTATCTGTTTGTTATTGTTACTTTTAGGGCCTCCTCCTAATTTCAAAGCTTTACGAGAAAAGATGCCTCATTTTGGTTGCCCAGATTCCCTGCTGATCACAGTATCTGTTTACTGAAAAGTGAGTCAGTGGTTATTAGCAGTCTCTTTGTGATTATGGCTCTGCCAAAGGCAGCAGGTGAGAGGGGGTAAGTAATTGTCAGACTTGCTGATTAGAGTGGGTTCTCACAGCCTTTGGGCTCCTTATATTTGAATGATTTCGGCTACAAGAGCTTCTTGTCATCATTTCAGCCTCTCTGACTAGATGACAGTGTCATTGGCCTTTTGTAACTTTTCATTTAAAGGGCAAGTCACAGGCATGATTAGTTACCAAAGACAATGGCATCATGTTCATTCGTGATTCTCTGTGTAGCAGATTATGTAAATCGAGCTGATATAATTTCTATGCAATCACTAGGAAATGTCACACTCACTATTAGAGGCGGGAATCTTTAGATACCTTGGGATTTGATTCAATTTTGAGTCAAAATTCAATTCCAAATGATTCTTGATTAATTTCTCAATTGACATCAATTTAAAAGGAGCCATGTATTCTTATAAACAGCATAGAAAATATGTAAATATTATATTTTTTATTATGTTTTAATTCTATTATGTTTTAGCGTACAGGGAGTGTTTCAAGGACTAACATTTGCGCATGTAATAAAACATCCCAGGTTATGTATGTAACCATGGTTCCTCGAGGGAACGAGACGTTGCGTCGGAAAACGCTAGGGGAACGACTTCAGCGATACCAAGCTCTGAATCAAATGTGTAATCAGTCCAATGGAAGGGCAAGACGTCAGAGGCGGGTGACGTAGCAACCAGGAAGCTATAAAAGCACGTGAGGTGCAGCCGGCGCTAGCTTCTTAGGAGTGAAGCAACCTCTAGTAGGGATGCCGGAAGTATGACCTTGCGACGCAGCGTCTCGTTCCCTCGGGAACTCGAGCTGCAGCGGAAAGCACTAGGGGAACGAGACTGTCAACACACCAGATTGGCCAAATCCCTGCCTAGGGTGGAAGAGCACAACTATGGCAAGAGAACAGAGGGCCTGGAGTGACTCGCAAATCTAGGTCATAGAACCTGACAAATGTGAGGGGAGTAGACCATCCTGCAGCGTTGCAGATGTCCTGCATAGGAACTCCTGCTAGAAAGGCCTTGGAGTCCACCACACTTCTTGTTGAGTGAGCCTTGACCCCCAATGGTGAGGGGAGATCAGAGGACTCATAAGCAATGGAAAAGGCATCAACTATCCACCGGCTGAAGGTCTGTTTGGAAGCAGGATGCCCTCTCTTAGGGGGACCATAGCACACAAGAAGTTGGTCCGCCTTTCTCCACTGGGCAACTCTGTGGACGTAAGCGTCCAGTGCTCACACTGGACACATACAATTAAGCCTCTACTGGTCGGGCTCCCTAAAGGGAGGAGAATAAAAAGCCTGGAGTACAACAGGCCATGGTGAAGAGGAGGGGACCTTAAGGACATACCCCGCACGAGGGTACAAAAAAGCTTTGGCCAGACCGGGCGCAAAGTCGAGATAGGAAGGAGCCACAGAAAGGGCCTGCAGATCCCCACCTCTCTTCAGAGAAGATATCGCCAGAGGAAGCTAGTTTTGATAGTAAGGAGGCGATCATATATCTCCTCAATAGGCTCGAAGGGAGGCCTACAGAGAGCTTCTAACACCACAGCGAGGTTCCAAGGAGGGACACGAGATCGTACCTGATGCCTCAGCCTCATCACACCGCGGAGGAAAACGTGTAACCAGGGGGTCCTTGCCAACTGAGTGACCATCAAGAGGGGTGTGACCGCTATAGCCGCCACGTAGACCTTCAGGGTGGAGTGGGTTAACCCCACAGAGAAATGGGCCTGCAAAAACTCCAGCACTGTAACAATCGGGCAGTTAACTGGGTCAAGCAGGTGGTCTCCGCACCATTAAGTGAAGAGTCTCCACTTCAGGGTGTACAGTTTCCTCGTTGAGGGAGCTCTAGATTGGAGGATGGTCTCAACAACCTCGGTTGAGACACCAGATGCTATGAGTTGTGCCCCCTCAGGGGCCACACCCACAGCTTCCACAACTCTGGGCGGGGGTGAAAGATCGTACCCTCCGCCTGTGAGAGTAGATCCCTCCTGACGGGAATCTCCCATGGAGTGCCGTCGAGGAGAGAAATCAGGTCCGAGAACCATACTCGGCCTGGCCAGAACGGGGCTACTAGCAATAGACGGACCCTGTCCCGACGCACTCTCTCTAGAACTCCCGGGAGCAGAGCGATCGGGGGAAAGGCATACAGACGAAGCCTCAGCCAAATCTGTACCATGGCGTCCAGTCCGAGAGGAGCTGGATGAATCAGAGAGAACCAGAGGGGACATTGCGATGTCTGACGGGTCGCAAACAAGTCCACCTGGGCCTGGCCAAAAACTCTCCATATCTGCTTCACCACCTCGGGGTGAAGCATCCATTCCCCGGGCCTCGGCCCCTGCCTCGACAGGATGTATGCTCCCATATTGAGATGTCCAGGAATGCCCCGGGCCCCAGGCCTCGGCCCCTGCCTCGACAGGATGTCTGCTCCCATGTTGAGATGCCCAAGAATATGAACTGCCCTCAGCGAGAGGAGCTTGCCCTGGGACCACACAAGGATCTGATGCGCCAGCTTGTATAAGGGGCGCGAACGCAGACCTCCCTGGTGGTTGATATAAAAGACCACCGCTGTGTTGTCATGCACACCAACACATGGCGATCTCTTAGGTCTGGAAGAAAGTGTTTGAGGGCTCGAAACACGGCCAGGATCTCCAGGCAATTGATGTGCCACGTGAGATGGCGACCACTCCACAGACCGCGGGCAGGGTGGCCACTCATGACTGCTCCCCAACCGGTGAGGGACGCGTCCGTCAAATATGCTCCCAGCACCGGGCCCTGAGACAATAACCAAGGTTTCCGCCACATGTCTAAGGCACGTAGGCCTCGCCGTGTGACCTTGATCATGCGAAGCGGGTTTCCCCTCGGGGAGAACCCCTTGGTCTTGAGCCACCACTGTAGGGGTCTCATGTACAGCAGGCCAAAAGGTATCACGTTGGACGCAGCTGCCATCAGACCCAGCAGCTTTTGAAACTGCTTGACAGTGAGTGACCGGCCTTCTCTGACTCCCATGACTGCAGTGAGGATTGACTCGATCAGAGCAAGAGCCTGCATCGTCTGTAATGGAGAAAGCACACTTTTCTTGGCGTTTAGTCTTAACCCCAGCTCTCTCATACGGGCGAGGACGACATCTCGATGCCGAACCGCCATCTGCTCTAATTGAGCTAAAATCAACCAATCGTCGATGTAATTGAGTATCCGGATGCCCTGGAGTCGCAGAGGAGCCAGAGCAGCATCCACACACTTCGTGAAAGTGCAGGGTGAGAGTGCAAGGCCGAAAGGAAAAACACGATATTGGTACGCTTTGCCCCTGAAAGCAAACCTCAGGAACTTCCTGTGACTGGGAAGGATGGAGACATGGAAATAAGCATCTTTTAGATCTTTCATGGCAAACCAGTCCTCGGACCTGATCTGAGACACGACCTGTTTGACAGTGAGCATTTTGAACTTCAGACGCATGACAGAGCGGTTCAATAGCTGCAGATCTAAAATTGGACGCAACCCTCCATCCTTCTTTGGAACGATGAAGTACCGGCTGTAGAACCCGGACTCCCTGTCGAGAGGAGGGACCACCTCGATGGCCTCCTTCCTCAAGAGAGTATTGACTTATTGTTCTAATACCAGAGCCTGCTCTGGGTCCACTACTGTGAGAAAAACTCGTTTGAAAGGTGGCGGCGGAGCGCCGAACTGAATGCGATAGCCTCTTTCTACAGTTTGCAGGACCCATTGAGATACATTTGGCAGTAGTTTCCATACTGCTATATAATCTACTAAGGGAACCAGTCTCTCGAGACTGGCCTCTGGTGTATTTGGAGCTGCTAGCTGGGTGCCCTGAAGTGGTGGACCGGCAGGAGATCGCTGAGCTAGCTGCTCGAGAGACCCCCGAAGGGGTGGCGAAGCTCTCGGCTCCGCTAAGTTCCCGGGCGGAAAATACAGAGAGAAACCTTCGCTGGAGACCGCTGCACCCTGGAACACTGGCAGGGTTGGCAGAACGGTCTCCTGAGGGCGCTGAGCAGAGACGGACACCGTGTAATGTGGTGTACCCCGCTCTTCCCCAGTAGGGGCCGCCCTCAGCATTCTGTCAGGACCGCTTCGTCGAGGGCTTCCTCGACTGAAGCACGACCCTCAGATCAGGCCTCGCCTTAGAAGCCCCCGACTTAGAGCGCCACCGTCCTCGGTCCCGCTGCGGAGGAGCGCGAGAGGCAACGCTCTGTTTTTGTACCTCCCTATATGAGGAGCTGGTACCCAGCTGCTCCTGCCCAGCAGCCCCCAGAGCTATAGAACAGTGAGGGAGAAACCGCTGGAATGCTGCCGCCTGTTTACGAGCCTCCTGGTATCTGTCGACGACGGAATTGACGGCATCGCCGAACAGACCAGAAGGTGCAAGCGGGGTATCCATAAGGCAGATCTTGTCCTTCTCTTTCATATCAGACAGGGTCAACCATAAATGCCTCTCTGCTGCCACCAGAGCTGCCATGGACCGCCCAATAGCACGGGCGGTCTCCTTGGTGGCGCGAAGAGCTAAATCAGTGGTTCTCCTTAGTTCTAAGATATCATCTGCTTTAACTTGCTCGCCTTCATCTAGCTCTTTTAGCAGGTCGGCCAGGTACGCCTGTAACACTGACATAGTGTGCAAACACGCACCAGCCTGACCCACTGCCGAGTACCCCTTGCCCACCAGCACTGAAGTGATTCGCAGCGGCTTGGAGGGCAAGACCGGAGCCTTTAAAGATGATGCCGCGTCAGGCGACAGATAGCTCGCAAGCGTCTGCTCAACCCGGGGCATCGCTCTGTAACCGCATTCACTCAACCCTGAAACATTTCCATAGTGCTCAGAGCGGGAGAAATAACGCGGGTTCGAGAATGGTTCTTCCACAATCTCGACACCTCGGTGTGGAGATCGGGAACAAAAACTCGGGTAGGCTCCGGCGTGGAGGTAGTGACTTAGCCCGCAGAAAGCGTTCATCGAGTTTGCTTTTCTGCGGTTCAGCCTGTTTCTCTGCGGGCCACTCAATATTCAGCTTGGCAACCGCACAAGTAACTACCTCCATTAGCTCCTCATATTGTGGGGATTGAGTGGGCGAATCTTCGACGCTCTCCACATCAACCTCCTCGGAGGAAGATAGGAGAAGCGCCGAGCCCGCTCTCCGGGGGGAAGTAGCCACAGAACGGGCTTCCGATCCCAGCGAGCGGGCAGTGGATCTGGCAGGTGAGGAAGAAGATAGGGACTCGCCCGTCTCCATTCCCTCCACCAGATCCAGCTGCAAACCCCACGAGTGGAACGCTGATGAGAGCCTTCCGGGAGCGAAGCAAGCGCAGTGGCAACTGCTCACAATGTGGACAGTCAGCCCCCTCGAGAGCCGACGCCGCGTGCTCCGCTCCCAAGCAGACCACGCACAAACTGTGTGTATCCCCACTCGTGATGTAGCGTGGGCAGGGAGGAACACACAGTCTGTAACGCGATCTGCTTTCGCCCTTTTTTGTCTTTTGCTTAGACATCTTTTTTTCTGCTGGAGCTTATACTTTGAATGCTTGTGCAACTTTTTTTGGACAGACAACAATAAATAAGACTCACAGAACATAGATTGTGACCGACACACACATAGAGCTTTGCTGAATGACAGAAAGCTAGCGCCGGCTGCACCTCACGTGCTTTTAAAGCCTCTGACGTCTCGCCCATCGATTCGACTGATTACACATATGATTCAGAGCTTGGTATCGCTGAAGGCGTTCCCCTAGCGTTTTCCGACGCAGCTCGAGTTCCCGAAGGGGAACGCTAATCAAGTTACTTCCCTAGTATTGCCAAATTTGCCAAATTCTTTGATTTTTTATTACTTTTTTGTCGCCATGCTAAAATAGCGTCTTCTGTTCAGTGTAAATCAAATGTCATTCTGCCTTTTTGTCTTTGACTGTTAAACATATTTGAAGGCTCCAGCATGTGTGTGTCTGTTTGTGTGTGTGTAATGCGTTAAATATATGTATTTGTGTTATATATATTGTGCTTAATTGTGCTGTTTTCACCATATAAAAAGTGAAGTGACGTGTGGCCAAGTAGGTGACCCATACTCGGAATTAGTGCTCGTATTTATCCCATCCAAAGTGCACACACGGCAGTGAATATAGTAATATAATATATTATATATATATATAGTGATAATATGAGTGTTGTTGTTATTATCAATTCTGATATTAAATTTTGTGGTTCACTCCAGAATTGCGTGATGCATCATTGAACTAAATCTACAGAATCCCTTCCTTTACTCGCTATCTCAGAAAGTTTAAAATATCAAGTTCGCTTTGTAACTAACACTCTCATCTTGCCTCATCTCATCTGTTCAAGGTTTTTACACACCTCTGCAGCTTTTCAGATCTGTCTGCACTGGCAGACCTCTCATTTCACAGTGCTGGGTTCTGTCAGTTCTCTGGCCTCCTTAGTGTCTAAACATTATGAGGCTCTACTTTAATAATTCTTCCTAAGCCTCTCAATCTCCCCAGTGTCCCTTAGTCTGTCAATCAGCCTCGTAGGCATCCTCTCCTCACCTTTATTCACAAGCCACGAGCACTTCAGAGTTATTACCCATAATTCCCTGGGAGGAACACAGCATCATCCTTACAATGACAAACAATGGGGTGCTGAGAAAGTGCTGACAGGTACAGTCTTTCTGGCGGTTCATAAAATAATTTTGTAACTCTGATGTAACATGAATAGCAAAGGAAAGTAAAGACAGAAGGGAAGGGAGGAGAAAAGGACAGTAATTGGTTCTATCCTGCTGCGTCTGTCCACCAGCTGCCTCTGCGTATCCAATGATCAATTCCACCTCAGAATACTGGACAAACTTTGCCATTTCACTTGTAATGGCAGCCGTTACAGCAAATGTCTCATTGTTACTACTTAAACTGATGGTAATACTGACCACGAAGTGAAAATAAAGGTCATGGCAGTGCTTCAGCAGAAGATGTTACGCTTGCATGGCTTTAATGGTAGTAGATTGATGAAAATGGATATCATAATGGCTCATTCTAGCACATTTGAAGACGCTGAGAGCGTCTGATACCCTCGCTCAATAAAGAGACATACAGTACAATGATTATATCAAATGTGAACAAGCCATACTTGCTTCTAACTTTGTTTGCTCATATTGGAGCACAACTTACACAGTTAGCCTGTGTTTGCATTGCGACGAGGGTCATTTTGCCCTCTTAAAGCGGAATCCTCTGACTTTTGAAGACCACAGGCCACAAATCATTTTACTCAACCATATCCTTAGCGGTCACGCACACAGAAGGTCCGCTCCGCCTTGTGGCGGAACTGACCTAAGAGTGCCGACAGAAGGCGAGACCGAAGACCATTTACGCGCACCCGCTATAGTCATTATTGAAGACCTCCCTGTCTGAGATCCACCATTAGACCTGCACTCGTTCTCATCCGCATACAGCTGTCCATTTAGCATATGATTTTTCTGTTCGCAGCCGTCCACACGGCCATATGTCACTGGAAAACTGTCTCAAATGCTTGAGAAAATTATTCCTTGAGGAACGATTGTAGCCTTAGGCAGCGTTTATACATGGAGATGGTGCACCCACATCCAGTCTGCCACTAAAGACCTGTGTGTGTGTGCGTGCTGTTGAGTGTGTGCATTGGTGGTGTGTGTGTGTGTGTGTGTATGAGTGTGTGTGTGTGTGTGTAATTTACTGCAAAAAACCCGGGAAAAAAGAAGGAAGCTAAAGTGCTGTTTGACATCAGACCTTAATGTTGATTGAGGTGGTATTAAGGAGTCCACCTGTAAAACTGACTCATCAACTTTGGTTAACTTTTAGTGAACTTTTTATTAAGTCTCTAACTTGAACGTTAATAGGAACTGTTGTTCACACAACTTATAGATAAAATCCTGACAGCCTTCATGAAATTAAATTAGTGCTGCAGGTGCTTTGTGCTTCAGTGTATTTATTTGGAATTGGATGCAGAAGATAGTAATGACATTCAGTAATCTCTGATGCAGAGCTTCTCAGCTTTGGGGTTACAGCCCCACACTGGCTCACCAAAGATGCAGATGGGGGTTTCAGAAGGTTGTATATTTTAAAAAGCACACATGTATGTACAGTCAAACCAAAAATTATTCAGAAACCAGATATAATGTTTGATATTTTTTTACTAGTGGATGCAGGACACTATAGTTGGAATTTAGTATAGTGTAGGGATTAGCAAATAAAGTAAAATCTGTGACATATACTCAAAAAGCCTTATGATAATTGGATCTACCAGTAAACTGGCTAAAAATATTTGGGACAAAAATTATTCAAACACTTTTGACTGGACCATGTTGTTGTTTGTAAGGGGTTAGTTCACCAAAAAATGAAAATTAGCCCATGACTCTACCTCAAGGTCTTAAGTGTATATGACTTTTCTTTCAGATCGAAGGTCGAGTCGGTAGTTATATAAAAAATGGTCTATGATTTACAGCGTTTAATAGCACGTATAGGGGTGTTGCAGTGCTTCAGTCCAAATGAAGTGAAATAAAAAGCGTCCATTCATAATAAAAAGTGTCTCACATGGTATAGGGGGGTGAAAAAAGCCTCCTGTAGCGAATCGATGCGTTTTGTAATAAAAATATCCATATTCAAAACATAATAATCACATTAATCAGCTTTGCGACTCATGGTGTACACAGAAGCTGTTCCGGGCTGATGACGTATGAGGTCGGCTTTGCGCATGCACCACTCAGGAGTGACGAATGCGGAAGCGCAGGGGAGAGATCGAAACAAAACAATGGTCAAGAATTAGAAGTACAAAATGAGGTTTTGTAAAGAAAAATGTCGGAGGATTTCAGTATTAGCCAAGAGGAGACTGGTTTTCCTTTTGCTAAAGTAAGAAAACTTTGCTTCCTGTGCTCCTGTAAACAAACGTTGGTTTTCATGAGATCGTCATTGGCACGTGTTCCATTTAAAGATTATAGTGTTCGTCAAACATATTTTTTTATAATAGTTGAGGTAATCTTAAAATGGTCGCATATGATGAATACAATATATGAATTAACAGTAGAATTACATGAAGGACATGGTAATTCAATTATATGAAAAGTTAATGTAAGGAAAGGAGTAATTTGTAAAAAAAAAAAGTTGGGTAGTTTCAAAAGCCGGTAGAGACTAAGATTTGCGGTGTCATTAAAGTTAGACTATTTTTTTATTTGGCAAAGTCATGCAGGGAGTTAAATAAAGTGTATTTAAATCAGGGTAGTTGAAGATTATTACTTTGGCAAGATATCTTTTTTTGGGCATAGTCTCATCGTGTGTGTGTGTGTGTGTGTGTAGGTGCAACAAATGCTGAATATGTGTGTCACAGGCAGAACGCTCTTAAGCTGTGTGTACTGTTTGCTAGCTCTTATTTGTGTAAAGCAGGATTCAGTGCACTTGATTACATTACATTGCAGGACCAAATATTGTTCCAAGTTGGACAGAACAGCGGAGATGAGATGAATACGCTTTTAATTATCATGTCGGACTTTGACAAGCTGCAGTGCGAAACACAACCCTCAATCCTCCCATTAGACAGGATGAGTGCCAATGAAGGGATGCCCAAATGATTTGTTACCATTACAGAGTCAATAATTAAACAATTGGCTAAATGTTTTCTTAAATTTTACAATTTAATTTGCTGTCTGTGTGTCTATAGCTTAATGCTGTGCATGGATGATGTTGTGGGGGTCGTGTGCATCTTGGAATCATTACACCTTGATTTCACAAAGTCTTTCTCTGTCTCACTCTTTCTCTCTGTCATCCTCTATATCTCACACTCTTTCTCTTTTTTTTTTTTTTTTTTGAGCTACAATGTGTGTGAAATTCGGTGGCAATTCTCAGTGAAAGCAGGTGGGGGTTTTGGGTGAACATTGTGGCTGGCCTTTCAGGAGCTTACTTTAATCTCTGATTTGTAAAGCAAGGTAGCAAAACACTTTATCTGTCCAGCTGTGACAGCTCAGCCATTTTTGTCCAGTGTGGACCATTCGATATTTTCATTGTAATTATGTTTGTTATTTAGAGAAAAGGGCAAGGAATCCAACAAAAGTATTAGTCTGAGGCAGAGTAAGGGTGAGGCAATGTGTTTGTTTGTTTGTTTGATTGTTTATTTTTTCTTTCTCTTGATATTGGTTTTAAGTGATTTATGATTGTAAACTGTAGATGGTGCTGTTACTAGCGGCATAGGTGGAATCCTGGGGGGGTGGGGGGGAGGTTGTCCAGGTAGGGCCGAATAATCTTCACGGGGGTTTACTGTTATCACCCCCTAAAAATATGATTAATAAAACCACCGGTGTATGTCAATAATGTTTTATATCTTTAAATTTATATATCTTTGTAAGTGTGTAAAAACACAAACGTCAAAAGGGACATATAAGGCATTTAAGTTTAGAAACATTTTGAGGCCCCCACTCCCTTGCCTCAGAGTGCTTTGGTCCAAATGCCTGTTTTCATCTTTTACATCACCTCAGTGTTGCCAAGTCCGCGGTTTTGTAGTTTTTTTCCCTGGGAATTGGGCTACTTTATCACTGTTGCCGTGGGTTGTTTTTCATGTCTGCGGGTTGAAGCGACCCAAATAACGCTCTGCGATTTTACCGTGAGGACGGCCTGCCAAAAAAGCGTATTTTACCCCTCGCGGAAAATGTGTTTTTTGTGTTTGTGTATTACAAGGTGGAAGCGCCCCCTTGTTTAGGATGCCCGAGGTTTGGGATAGTTGTTTGTGGCGGTAGTTTTGCCCCATAGCAACACTTAGTGCGGGTTTGTTGCGATAAACACCTGGCAACCCTGCACACTAAAACAACACACACACACAAGTGTACGTGTGAGGATGAGAGAACAAAGTCAATAGTTGTGGATCTCCAAGGCTGTCAAGGCTATTTTATTCACGTAAATATCAGATGAAGTGATTATTTTGTCTTTAATACAGATGATGCCAATTTATTTTCGATGAGTCGCTATGTTAGCAGTAATAATGTTACCTGCTTGACGGAGAGAAATTTCTGTCAGGACCACTATCGTCAAAGATGATTGACAATTAGCATACAGTTTGGATTGGCGGTATGGTTCTGTTCTGGGCAAGAACTCATCCCCCCCCCATTGCAGATATCGTTAAATTTCAATAATGTTATGTACACATTTTAGTCTGATTCAAAGGAGAATCAGAAGTCTGAATCCTGACTGAAAGAGGAGGAGCTGGGGATGGAGAAGGGTAAGTAGTTTAGGGGCAATGCGGGGGAAAACTGCGATAACTCCAAACAAAACCCTATGCTGATATCCCCTCAACACAAACTGATAGCAGAATCTCAAAGCCTAAAGCAACAAGCATGTTGCCCTTAACCAAATGACAAAAACAAGCATGTTGCCAAAACCTGCATAACCTGTAGCAACAATCATGTTGCCTTTAACGGATGACCTAATGAGTATGTTTTCAATACCTTAAAAGTTTAAGCAACATGTTCTCAACAACACCAAATAGATAAAAACATGTTTCCGATTCAACTACAGCTTTAAAAACAAGCATGTTACGAATAACGACCCCCCTTCCGGGTGATTGCGTCTGGAACAAGGCCATGTGTCGCCGACAATACAATATGAAAACTGTAGCGAGAGACAAGCATGTTCCTAGGATAAAAAGCGGAGGAGGCTAAGAATCAAGCAGTGTTTCCAATGCGATGGCTAGCAGAACAAAGCGCGATATCTTGGGGTCGTGGGAGCAGGCGGAGAATCAGACGCTTGAACGACGCTGATGACGACAACTGGAAGGGAGATGCTGCCTTTGGAGGACACATTTTAAGGTAGGAAGGCATCAAGACACGTCAAATCCAATGTTAGCTTCACTTCCCGCCTGCTGAGATACCATCATCTGGTCGATATTTAAAGGTAGAATAGATGCATTCTTCGCTGCCTTGATACCCACAATCTGGTGTCTGCCCCGTGATGGTTGAGCATGCCAAATTAAAGATGGCGTCTGGAAGTGATTTCTAGCGAGAAATCGTATTATCTAAGTAGATTAAATATTCTCTTAGTATCACGAAAGCTCATTCTATTGTGTGTTAGATCAGTGAACATAAGCGCCTCAGATCACAGCATGTACGATATCAGTTTCTGAGTTACCTTCAGAAACACAAACGCTGCCTGCGAAGTCATTGGGCTGAATAGGCAGCTGTCAGCAGACTAGGTTTTCGGATGCAGTACGACTTCAAACTGAACAACGACATTTACCATTCTCTGGAGCTGGCGGGCCGGGGGCAGGAATTGAGTTCTGTTTCGACTATGGTCATTATTGTGGCTGACTGCGTAAAGCTGGTGCTGTAGGTGCATAGTGTTAAAAATACAGGCGACGTGACTATTTAAAGTGTGGGACGAGAAGGAGACGTGTAGAATCATTAACGCACGAGTCAGTGTTCGGGGCCCAATCTTGTGTTAATCTTGAGTACCTATAGTGTAGTATTACATCCTTCATGTCTCTGAAGTCTTTAGGTTTTATTAGATTTATAAAAGAAAGATACAGCTTGTGATTCTTTCTGAAAACAGCCAAGCTCCTGGAGGCGAGCTGTGGGTGGAGCTGAAGAGTCGCGAGCACTTACGGGCCGATTGTCGATTTTCGATCTGGCTAACAAACAAGGATGCATTGAGTGCATTTTACAGGGGGGCAAAGTTATAGTCATGACCAGGATCTTTTATCGCTGGGACTGCTCTGTCTTTCAGTATGTACAAATCCAGTGTCAGAATGTACCTTGTTATAAAACATTCGTCACTGAAGTGACGGGAACAACAAACACGCTCGTGAAACTCCGTTGCTGCACTGGAAAGAACAAATTGCATCCACTGTTCACATAACACTGAAGAAGGTTATTTTTTCCACACATCCAAAAACACACATCTTTAGAGACAGTCTTCCCGAGCAAGTACAGTAACTGCAGCACTGCCGATGACTTCAGTAAGTTAACCATGAACAAACTCATAGAGGGGGATTGCGCTCGATAGGGGTCAGTCTAAGTGTGCCACGCACGCATAAAAGTCAAACTTCCTTATACAGTTGTAAACAATCTCAGAATGCAGGATAATAGCATAGACCCCCCCCTTTATATGCGGTCAGCATATGCATTGCGGAGCATAGCGTGTTGCCAAGTGACAACAGATAAGTACCACCTTGCCAAATAGGTCACATAAACTGAGCCAACTACAAGCATGTAATGAAATAAATAACTAAACGATGGCCTATGCAAGACAGATAGCCCTCTTAGAACAACAGAAGTTGCCAAACTGAGAGCATTAAAATGATTAGCTTGTGAAGACGTTCCGAGAGATGGAAACCTAAGCAAAGCTGTGACGGTGGATGCTGATGTCTCTTGTCTATCCTTCTTGGAGATTAATAAGTTCCCATTGATTTATTATTGAGTCAGTTACATAACTTGTGGAGTCCATGTCAATAATGTAGTGATGCGTGAAGTAATGTTAACTCAGTTACTTCTGTCCACGTCAGATTATGATGCGTGTCGGTGGAATTCACGTGTTTAAGTTAACGAACTTGAATGAATCAGAGGTGAGTCCATTGGGGAAATGAATTCCACTCGCTAAATTCCCGATTCCTCCTGTTTTGCCTGCTGAATTCACCATTTAATTAGTTAGTGAGCGATGCGAGAAATGCTGATAGGATGTGACTGAGTTGACATAAATATGAGATGCTGGTATTAGGGTGGCGGATTCGCTATAGAACCCTCCCACTTGATGGGAATCAGCTGAGAGTCGAATATGATGGGCGGAGGCTTTGACTAGCGTGGACCTTGTCCAGAACTAACACTACGCTTGATGTCTACAACGGACACGAGCGCTGTCGTGGCGCAACCACAACAGCTTGAAGTTGTCTAATTTGTCACGGTCTTCCTTCTGCACTAATAGTAGTAAGGCTTTCTTCTGTGTAAACTTTTCCTTACAAGTACAATTTTAGCTGTATTATTTGTGTACCCTTCAAAAATTGCTCTTGAGAAATTGTTTATTGTCCCCCTCTACTGTTAGACGAAATTTACGCCCCTTTCTTGGTGTAATGAGAGGTGATGTCATGTCCCAGATGCCTCATATCACCAAAATTATTATAATTTAGATGTTGAATAATGCAATGAAAACTGGATGAAAACGGATCTCAGTTGAGAGAATCGGTACTGTTGCCAAACTCAAATATACTGATATGTACTGTATATGTAGTTACTTATCTGAGGCTTTGACAGTATTGAAAAAGCCTTCAGCAATGGCACATGCTGTTATGCAGAAGCTGCAAGATTATGAGCAAATAAGACTATATTCGATTTCCGACATTCATGAGAAGGAAGCAGCTTTATGGGATGTGGAGATATTTGATTAGACTTTGTTATTATCCATTTTCTTTTAGAGAGTGATTGTAGTTTATGATCATCTCTAAAATGGCAGATCTCATAAAAATTATCATATTGGCTTGTGTTTGGTAGCGGACTGGTCCAACTGGAATCGAAGTTCTGTAAACCATATTGAAGATATCCATTGCCTTTTCCATTAATACTCCACTGTGTAGAGAGGAGCAGACAGGAGGGGGTTGGGGTGGGGTGGGATCAGATGTCAAGCGCCAGGGTGACCTTTGTGTGTCTTTTGAGTACGAAGAGTGATTGGAGAAGAGAGAAGAGGAGGCAGGTTTCGTTGTAACTTTGATTTGGTACAGTGTGTGTTGTCTTTATGAGGAAACCCCCAATTTATCGTGAATGTGACATTTGTGGATGAGCACACTTTTTAACCACTTTACAAATCCGGTGTGTAGAATACATTGTGGACAATAAGGATTTTTCAGCTGGCTGCGTCTGTGTTTCACGGATAACATGAGTGAGAAGACGTCACTTACGGACAGCGTGTTGAGTCTGCGGGCTTCGCTTGTTGGGAGCAGATACGACGCAGTAATCACTGGGGAAAATTCACGCTGTGGCGGATGCATGCTTTTACATCAATGAGAGTTTGGTGTGTGTACATGATGTGACGGGTTAAGAGAGGTGCTGGTTCAGGATCTAGAAGTGCTGTCATAATGTAAGCCTTTCACTCGCCGCGGGTAGTTTTGACATTCATCTCAGAAGTGTGTACATCCTCCAGCAAAGCACACGTGAGTCAGCGTTACCAGATAAACGCGTGATCCGATCACAGACACAGAACAACGAACAAACGGAGGTTATTAGTTTATCTTGGTGGACTTTAATAAAGCAAATCTCTCTCTTGAACTGCCAAAATACAGACAGCATGTCCCACCAGAGACAATAATATATTGGATCACTGTTACACATCAATAAAGGATGCATATCACTCTGTCACACGAGCAGCTTTGGGGCTCTCTGATCACTGTTTTGTTCATCTTATACCGACCTACAGGCAGAAACTGAAATCAGCTAAACCTGAATTAAGGACTGTAAAAAGATGGACTAAAGAAGCAGAGCAGGATTTACAAGCTTGACCTCACTGATTGGAGCGTTTTTTAAGCTGCTGCCACCGATCTGGACGAGCTCACAGAGACTGTAACATCTTCTATCAGTTTCTGTGAAGAAATGTGCATTCCTACCATGACTCATTTAACCTACAACAACGACAAAACATGGTTCACTGCAAAACTCAAACAGCTCCATCAGGCCAAAGAAGATGCCCACAGGAATGGGGACAGAGTCTTGTATAAACAGACCAAATACACACTAGAAAAGGAGATCAAAATGGCAAAGAGGAATTATTCTGAAAAAAAAAATTAAATTCTCTTCCAGTGACTCGGCATCAGTGTGGAAAAGTCTGAAAGAAATCACCAACTACAAGACACCATCCCCCAAAACTGTGGAGAATCAACACCTGGCAGAAGATCTGAACGAGCTCTACTGCAGGTTTGAAAAAACACCCCACACCCGCCACTCTGTCTGCACACCGTGTCGTCACAACGAAGCGCAGTCGGAGCAACTCCAGAAATCCGCCCCTCTCGCCTCGCACAGCTGCAATTTCAGCTCAGTGGAAGACAATATGGTTGCGTCCATGGTTCTTCGGTATAGAGAACAGAAAAAAAAAAAAAAAAAAAAAAAAAGAGATAAGAGGAAAAAATAAAGCAAAATGGCCCCAGATGTGTTACAACCAGTCTGTCTGAAATCCTGTGCTGATCAGCTGGCCCCCATCTTCACACAGATTTTCAACAGATCACTGGAGCTGTGCGTAGTCCCTTCATGCTTCAAACGCTCCAACATCATCCCCATCCCAAAGAAATCCAAAATTACAGGACTTAAAGACTACAGGCCTGTGGCTCTAACGTCAGTGGTCATGAAGTCTTTTGAAAAACTAGTGCTGGCCCACCTGAAGGACATCACTGCGTCTCCTCTCTTGCTGGATCCTCTTCAGTTTGCCTACAGAGCAAACTGGTCTGTGGATGATGCAGTGAACATGGGATTGCATTATGTTCTGCAGCATCTAGACAGACCAGGGACTTATGTTAGGATCCTGTTTGTGGACTTCAGCTCTGCCTTTAACATTATTATCCCAAACCTCCTCCTGCCCAAACTGACTCAGCTCTCCGTGCCCACCTCCATTCTGTCAGTGGATCAACAGCTTCCTGACAGACAGGCAGCAGCTAGTGAGGCTGGGAAAATACACATCCAGCACCCATACGATCAGCACTGTAGGGCATTCAGGACGGTGACGAGTCTGCTTACAGATAGGAGGTTAAAGAGCTGGTTGTCTGGTGCAGTCTTAACAATCTGGAGCTGAACACGCTCAAAACAGTTGAGATGATTGTGGACTTCAGGAGAAAACCCCCTGCACTTCCCCCACTCACTATCATGGACAGCACTGTGACTGCAGTTTAGTCATTCAGGTTCCTGGGCACCACAGTCTCTCAGGACCTGAAGTGTGACACTCACATAGACTCCATTGCAAAAAGTTCCCTTAGCCAGCCTGGTGTGTACTTCGCCTTCGCCAGCTGAGGAAGTTCAAGTGGTCACAGGAGCTGCTGAAACAGTTCTACTCCGCCATCGTTGAATCTGTCCTCTGCACTGTCGTATAACTGTGTGTGTTAAAGGCTCCGCTACGAAATCGTGACTCAGGAGGATGGGTGTGTGGGTCTTAGCAAGTAAGGGGTAGGTCTGACAGAGCTGCTGAGCAATCATTGGTACAATCCTCCCTCCCTTTTATTCCTCAGAACGTACTCACCAGAGGGGTGCTTTGTGAGCAAAAGGGCTGGCAGAATCATTCTGGACCCCTCACATCCAGCACACTCCCTCTTTTGAACTGTTGCCATCTGGTCGACGTTACAGATCTCTGAGCATCAGAACGGCCAGACACAGTAACAGTTTCTTCCCTCAGGCAATCCAACTCATGAACACTTGACAATAACTGTGAAACACACACTATTTATTCACTCATACACTTATTGATCTAACACACATACTCAGTCTACATTATAATTTGAACATAATATACATGTACATACAACTGTCAATTGTTATATACCTGTACATACAACTGTCTATTTGTATATTTTTATTCCTTATTTACTTGTTCTATTTTTTATTTATTTTTATTTTTTTATTATCTGTTTTTTGTTCTGTCACTGTCATTCGGTTACACTGTGGAAGCTTCTGTCACGAAAAAAAAAATCCTCGTATGTGTAAACATACCTGGCAAAAAAAACTCATTTTTGGAGTCTTCTTCTATTATTGTAATTTGTTGGCTCAGATTTTAGTGTGTCCTCACATTAGTGCGGGATCTGATCAGTGCCAAGCGCGTTTTGATCCCACAAAGCCCAGTCCTAGTGACTAAGTGTGAGGTGTCGCCTGCGAGTGCATTTAGCGTAGTCCCTAGGGGCTGCGTGGATGATGAGGGTGGGGGGGCCGGGAGAGGGGGCACAGTTTCAGTTCATGTTTCATATTTAAGTGAAGAAGAGGGTGACTGTAGAATAGAAGATGTTGCGGGGTATGTGAATGGATTGACAGGTGTAGCGCAGGAGCAAAATCGTAGCGTTCCGTGATCTCGGCGCGGGTTTAGGCGAGTTCACATCTTACATTGCCTATCCGTAACGGAGCACGGAACAACAGTGACTATTTGTGTGCGCTACGTCATCTATTACGACCGCAAAATATTCTATGCACAGTCTATTTTCAATTAATTGAATTAAATCAAGTATATTTAGGTTCATAATAGGTCTAGTTCTCACCTTATTGATAAACAGGAATTGTAGTTTGTGAGTAAAGTTGCAAATTCTTTCATTATCATCAGCTGCCTCTGTAATAATCCTCTGATATACAGTATGCAAGTGTAATAGATTAGCTGGCGAATGCATAAAATGATGTAAATTTATTAGGCAGTCTAAGTGAAAGTGGTTTTCTCTCAGTTATTGCATACATGACGTAAGCATGCTCCGGCCCTTAATGTTTAGTGCAAGTGTGCCCCTCGCCCCTCCGAGGCAGGCCAGAGGGGAGCGGCTCACGGCCTCGGCTGAGAGGGGATGAAAATCGTGCTTTGGCCCGGTTCAAGGCAACTGTGCCTAGTGCAAGTAGTGAACCTTTAGCAAATGTGGTTGTAATATTGAAATTTTCATTATGCACATTATTCTTCGTCATGAATAATCACTTATCCTGTAACATTTTATCTCATGTTAATCTCATGTTAATTGCTTCCTAAGCTTTTAGTGTATCTCCAAATCTACAACTAATTAATGTTAGGCTAAAACATTCTGGTTGTGAGAATCCTTAAGTATTCCAGGGATGAACAACCGAATGACTCTAGGACTGCTCAGGGGCTTTCTCTGCTTTAGATGTG
Organism: Sinocyclocheilus anophthalmus; assembly: GCA_018155175.1. Lineage (NCBI taxonomy): Eukaryota > Metazoa > Chordata > Actinopteri > Cypriniformes > Cyprinidae > Sinocyclocheilus > Sinocyclocheilus anophthalmus. The sequence continues at coordinate 94,655 of JADLZN010011470.1, forward strand.
AATCTAAACTGATTCTATTGCCATGGCATTCTCAAAGCCACCCACTCATATGTGAAAGCTCACATGCACATATGCATCCAAAACTCATCCAGGCTTTGACTCTGATGTTGTTGGTGTAAGTAAATGGGGTTCAGCTGGTCGTTTGTAGCCTCAGGCTCTCTATGGGTAGAGTTTATGGTCTCTCGTGGGTTCATTTACATCTTTCTTTTTGGATCAGGAGTGCAGAAATGTGTTTCGTTTTGTTAAGGTTCTGCAGCTGAAACTGTCTCTCTTTATAGGTAAACATTAACGTTGAGCTAGCAATGAACAGTCGCTCAGTGGGGTCTCATTAAGCCTCATTGTATTGCTCAAAGATAAGATTAGATTCTGATGCAACCACTGCATAAATCATACTTAACTCAAATCTAAGAAATGGTTGTTTTGTGTTTTGTAGATTCAGAGCTTTAATTCATGACTTATGGTGCACTGGGAGTTAGTGAATGATAACATTTAGTAAACATCTCAAGTCTTTTATGTTCACCAAGACTATTAAAAGTATTAAAAATACAATAAAAGTAATATTGTGAAATATTATTACAATTTATAAAATTGGTAAATATATACTGTATACAGATGTTTTCTATTTTAATATATTTTAAAGTGTCATTTATTCCTGTGACGGCAAAGTGAATTTTCAGCAGCCATTACTCAAGTCTTCAGTGTCACCTGATCCTTCAGATTTATTTTAAATATTGTAATATCTTTTAAGCATTCTATTATAAACATTTTAATACCTTTCGCATTTTTCATCGCTTAAGAAAATCCATGAAGTGGTTCATGTTTAGTCAGTTTTCACTGGTTTTACATTTTAATACTTAATTCATGATAATATTATGACAATATCATTATTATTATCATCATTGAAAACAGAATGATTAGCCTATTCAATTGCACTTGAAATGTCAAAGTAAGTTCAGCGACGAAGTGTAAAGAACCCATAGATTTAGCCAGCCCTCTAATTCACCCATAACACCAAGCAGAATGTGCATTACAGGACCTTCTAGTTGGAGCTCAGGGAGTTTGCTGCCATCTGGTTGAAGAAACCTTCCATTTGGCATCACATCACCAGGGAATGACAGTGGAGAAAAGCAGAACATCAGAGGAAATGCAGTGAAATTCACTGTCCTCCTTCCTGCGCTCCTGCTTTGTATTTTACTCACAGAAAGATCTTCCTTTCTTATCCTATGATCTCATTCGATCGTTTCTCTGTGCTTTGCATCTTTTTTTCTTCTCATTGTATGCTCAATGTGTTTGAATGTCTAAAATTGCTGTCAATATCTGAAAAGAGTTTCTATTTTCAGTTTCTTTGCTGTGTTATACAGGCTAGTATTGACATGTTAGCTTTGACTGGAAGATTGTTTCCATCTCACATGACCCCTGGAAGGTGAGAGGGTTGTTTGATATGCTCGGACCAGCATGGCCAGTATTTAACTTCTGCTCAACATGTTTCACTAGTCCAATTTTCTTTGAGCACAGACGCAAAAACTTTTAATGAGCCAGCGAGCATTTGTGTTGAACAGGTGATACTGAAGCTAATGAAAGCAACAACAGCCCACTCAGATATTAAAGTCTATGTGTGGATTTCTTCTTTTTCATTCTGTGTTATATTGTAGGAACTTCTGTGCGAGAGCTGTATTTTCTCTTATGTTAGCTTTCGAATAGCCGCATGATGAAATGTGGCGACTCACAGGCTTGAGTAGACTGAGCAGCTGTACGCTTAAAATTAAAGGTTACGATTAGAAACGAAAAAGCATTTTACAGGCTGACAGCATGTCTCCACTGGATGCAAGTGGTACATCACAATGCAATAAAGCTAAATGGCTCCCATTATTATCAGTTCTGCTGTTTACAGTGGAAGAGCGTGTTGCTACTTTTCTCAGCGGTCAACGGTTGCTTCCTGTGATTCATGTCATGCCATGGAAGAACTATTTACACTTTCAAATTCTTATTTTCTATGGATTTCTATGAGTCTTTAAAGAACCCAGAAACCAAACTGCTGTTCAAAGAACCTTATAGCCAACTCAAGAACCTGTCTTTGCTGACAGTAAAGAATGGGATGATCAATGCAATGGTTGAGACACTATTGAACATCACAGGGTATTTTAAGTTAATAATTTATTCATTGTCATATTCAAGTTACATCTTTAAGGTCTCAAAGTGACAATGTATAACATTTGTCTGGGACTGGCAAAATAGAATCCACAGGAAAAATGAAATCCATCTTAATTCTGACAGGGAGATGTCAGTGGAGGTGTGTCTGTCTGCTGATAAAATAAAATAAAAATGAAAAGGAAGAAATGAAACGCCTTCCAAAAATAGCTGATTTAGACTCAGTGAAGTTGTGTGTGTATCTGTGTGTGTATGTGACTAGGGATGTTAAAAGGACACAGTCAAGGACGTGGTTCAAGAAGAAGAGAGAGTGAGGAGGATGGTGACAAGACACCCCTGCCCCATCCCCCAACTCCAAGGCTGATTTTATTTTTTGATGAGATGTCAAGTTCTCCATTACAAAGCGAAGATCTTGAAAGGTGTCCTCCTTGAGATAAAGCGATATCATCTTGTGATTGGCAGTGTTGTGACCCTTCAACCAAACTCCTTATCAGCTCTTGCAGACTTAAATATTGGAGGTCATGTTCTCTCTATCTAAAATTGGACTTTACTAAATGTATTTGTTTTTAGTTTTCTTGCATCATAGTAGTTTAGCTGTAGTTCATGAATAATTTCAAATTTTAAAGAAATTCAAATTTTTCATAGTTAATAAAATGGTGATTAATGTATTAATAGCACCATCAACTTAAAATACAAGCTCTTTGCATATCTACATGTTGCTGAGAAATTATTAATCAAATACAATATTGCTTTAGTTGTAAATTATGGATGTTTGCTAAGCTTGGATCAAAACTGACCTAGGAATGTCAGTGTTATGCAGATTTTGAATGAATCAGGAATAAATCTGTTTACGACCGGGTTTCTCTCTGTTAAGAAAACAAGAAAACAAACCTGCAGACAACTTCAATGGTTGCCAGCCAAAAAGAAAAAAAAAAACAGTGTAGCGGATCAGCTCATGGGGAAATATGAATAATTAACCATAACTAGTTATAATTAACTATTCCTATTTTAGATCCACTGTAGATATTTAGCTGACCACTCAGGGTCAACCGTCTTGTCAATTCTAAGAACGTTAATTTCCTGGTTAAAGGAAATAACCTTCTTACTGTACAATTCTATAAGTTTGTAACGTAAATCTGCATGATTATTGACTCCGGTTATGAGTAAACAATGAACACGTCAAGTGTGATACAAGTAAGGTTTTATTAACTACATAAACACTTAAACTAGTCTAACATACTACATAAACACATTAAGCCGGTTAACATACAAATTACACACACACACAAACACACACACCACATAAGTTGGATAGGAAAGGTGTAAAGTTTAACTCAGCATAGAAAGAGGCTTAAAGAATGGATTTTATGGAACACTTTGCATGTATATTCAACAGATCAATGCCTTCAGGGATACGTCAGATTCTGATTTCAAACACACCTTTGTAAAAAGGCGCAAATTATACCTAATGTATCAATTAAATAAGACTAAGTTTGATACTTAGCGAATCTCGGCGGTCTGAAAGAGATTCCTGATGCAATCTTAAGGCTCAAGATCTTGCTGAATTTGGTTGATGAGAAAGAGCTAGTTTGAGTCAGATTCACTTGATGAATGGAAAGGACTAGGGCGAAGAAAGGCCTGGCACAGATGCTTGGGTATCCTGAAGCGTTTCTCACATCTTCATCTTTGCTTCCGACCGAACCACCGACTGGGGCGGGCCACATGAAGTGTGGCCTTTAAAGCCTGAAGAGATTCACGCCTCTCAAGATGGGCTTGTCCAATGAGCAAAATGGAATTTCCGAGCGGGAGGTGGCAATTGCTGGAGGGTTTACGACCCCTTTGTTCTCTAAGCATGGTAATTTGCAAATGGACTTAAATCGAAATTATTAACGATTCTCAGGGCCTTAATATATATTGCCTATGTACCAATAAATAATATACACGCTTGTTTCGATCATAAGAAGGGGGGGGGCAAATTCATAGATACTAAACAAGTTAAGATTACATATAGTGAAAAGGGAGGTTCAGGAATGGGTCCCCTCACAAGCATCCTAAAATAGTCTAAGAATATCAAAGACAAAAATACACAATGACAATAATGTGGGGGTGTTATTACTCAATGGCCTGAAGAAATATGTGGGTTCATTCAAATAACGGTTTTTCTATGAATTAACTAGGACACAGTCCATTTCTACTCTGCTTTTTCTTGGGACAAAGAGTGGGCTATCCTTCTCACATCCCTGGGGGGTCATAAAACCAGTGATAACATGATTAGTTGTCATGGTGACCAAGAGGGCCTGGTGTTCAGCATCCAGTTAATGAGGATGGGACTGTGACAATTTGTTAATCTAATGAATAAATTGATTTGTTAAATCAAATGAAAAATGGTGTGTCTGATTGGTCCAGACGCTACAAATATCCCCCCTTTCGAATGTTGTTGTCCATAGAATAGACAACAGCGAGCGACGTCACAGGTGCAGAACAATCTAACACACACTTGCCACTCACGGCTGGGAGATAGTGGTGGCTCTCTGGCTGTTGGTGCCTCCCAGAGTGGTTGTGGTGCCGCGGTGAATGCTGTCAGATGGTGTGCTGTGGTGATGTAGGCTGTAGCAAGGTGTGGGTCCTCGAGCTTATGCAGCAGGTGTCGAGGCTGTGTCACCTGTCATCCTGAAGTGAGTTAGTCCGGGTAGGATGTTTTTTTTTGTTGATGTTGTTAGCCAGTAGGCTATCTGTGGTACCCACGATGTGGAAACAGCCGGGTTAGACTCTCACTGGTAAGAGTGCAGGTGGTTCCAGGGATTGCAAGGAATTGTTATGGAGATTTTGTAGTGTACAGAGAGATTCAGACTGACCTAGTGATGATTGTAGGAGGCAGCAGGTGGTTGTTTTGCTCGAACATCACTAGAAATATGATGTTTGCGGTGTCGCTTGGCTCTTGTGCCGGCACCGACTTGAGCTTGCCTGAGTTGTGTTGGTAGAGCTTTCGCTGTTGGGCATGTGGGCCCGCTGCTCAATCCAACGTTGTCTGGCTGCTTCTAGGGGTGTCGACCGGTTTCAAGGGATGCTCCTCCCTTGGAGGGGTCTGATGCTGTGTTGCAGCAGGCCAGGAGTCAGAGGTTTGTCCTTCTCAGTACTCCTTAGTTGAGTTTTGTTCAAGGAGCTCTTTTGTGAGTGTCAGCAGCTCCTGTAACCTAGAAGTAGGTGTGTCCAGCTGTCCTTTTGTAGCCTCCGTTGTGTGGAGGAGGAGGTTGTGGTGGACTGCTGTTGGACATACCGTGGTTTTTGCAGGATGAGGACGCCTTTTCCCAGTTTTTGGTCTGGAACCTGGGTCTGTTGCCGTGTTGATGGCTCTGTCCTCTTCTGGCTAGGCTTTCTGTAGAAGGGTTTTGCATTGTGGCAATGCTGGGTGCCTTCTGGTGGCCGCTTTGGATTCTGAGTTGTGAAGTTCAGAATCAGTGGGGTTTGTCAAACACCTTTAGTGGAGGCCTTGTGTTTGTTAAAGGCCTTCTGTGTCAGGTTATGCAGCTGTTGATTAGGCATTGTGCGGCAGGCCCTAATGCCTAGTTGACTTCTTGCAGCTGGTGTCCTCCGACATCCCAGGGTAATCGTGAGCTTGGAGGAAGTTTGTCAAAGTCTGTGGTAGTAGGCATGGGGAGTTTCACGCCGGCCCTGATTGGTGTCTGGGGCAGCGATCAGTCCTTGTTCAGACTCTGGGTCTGAGANACCAATTCAAATCCCCACCTTATCTGCATTTAAACAAGCCAGCAAATAGGGACACCGGTCATCTGAAGTCACGTCCTATTTTAACCTGTGCTATCAAGCACACACTTTTAAGTTGACAGTTTTTAAACTCATAACTTTCGTTTTATCATGGCCGCATTCTCTCCACCAAAATCTGTAGTGAATCAGCTCATGGGAAATATGAATACTTAACCATAACTAGTTATAATTAACTATTCCTATTTTAGATCCACTGTAGATATTTAGCTGACCACTCAGGGTCAACCGTCTTGTCAATTCTAAGAACGTTAATTTCCTGGTTAAAGGAAATAACCTTCTTAATGTACAATTCTATAAGTTTGTAACGTAAAACTGCATGAGGATGACTCCGGTATGAGTAAACAATGAACACGTCAAGTGTGATAAAAGTAAGGTTTTTATTAACTACATAAACACTTAAAGTAGTTTAACATACTACATAAACACATTAAGCTTGTCTAACATACACATACACACACACATACAGTTGGTATAGGAAAGGGTTAAAGTTTAACTCAGCATAGAAAGAGGCATAAAGAATGGATTTTATGGAACACTTTGCATGTATATTCAACAGATCAAAGCCTTCAGGGATACGTCAGATTCTGAGTTCAAACACACCTTTGTAAAAAGGTGTAACTAATACTTAATGCATCAATTAAATCGACTAAGTTTGATACTTAGCGAGTCTCGGCGGTATGAAAGAGATTCCTGATGCAAATCTTAAAGTTTCCCGTTGATCTTTGCTGAATTCGGGACGATGAGAAGAACCAGTTTGAGTCAGTGTCACTTGATGAATGGAAAGGACTAGGCCGAAGAAAAGGCCTGGCACAGATGCTTTGGTATCCTGAAGCGTTTTCTCACATCTTCATCTTTGCTTCCGACCGAACCACCGACTGGGGCGGGTCCCTGGAGCCGGGCCTTTAAGGTCGGAGAAGATCTCCGCCTTTCAAGATGGGCTTGTCCAATGAGCAAAATGGAATTTCCGAGCGGGAGGTGGCAATTGCTGGAGGACTTTACGACCCTCTCTAAGCGTCTCTAAGCATGGTAATTTGCAAATAAACTTAAATCGAAATTACTAACGATTCTCAGGGCCCTAATATAAATTGCCTATGTACCAATATATAATATACACGTTTGTTTCGATCATAAGAAGGCAAATTCATAGATACTAAACAAGGTAAGATTACATATAGTGAAAAGGGAGGATCAGGAATGGGTCCCCTCACAAGCATACTAAAATAGTCTAAGAATATCAAAGACAAAATACACAATGACAATAATATACTCAATGGCCTGCAGAAATATGTGTGTTCATTCAAATAACGGTTTTTCTATGAATTAACTAGAACACAGTCCATTTCTACTCTGCTTTTCCTTGGGACAAAGAGTGGGCTATCCTTCTCACATTCCTGGGGGGGTCATAAAACCAGTGATATCATGATTAGTTGTCATGGTGACCATAGCGCCTGGTGTTCAGCAGACATCCTGGCATCCAGTTAATTGAGTGAGGGGACTGTGATGATTTGTTAACCTAATGAATAATTGATTTGTTAAATCAAATTAAAATTAGTGTGTCAGATTGGTCGAGACGCTACAACAGTCATAATTCACTGCATTAGTCTGGCGGTATTTATTCTTATGTTGCATAGCACTAAGCCTCAGGATTTACAAGGCGTTACAAGGCTACCGGGTGCAATTACATTTAGATAAAGTGAGCACAATCACCCCACTTCTCCTTGATAGAGAGACAGATACTGCCGAGTTCCAGAAAGAGTGTTTAAACGTCCTCCATGGTAGGACAGATAAATACCTGAGACAGTCTCATTCAGTAGATTAATGTTTCATCACTAGCCCTCGTCCCAGGTTGACATCAGGGGACAGTAAGCACAATTTGAGGCACATTCCCAGTGAACCTGTGGCTGAGGCAGTTTAATATGAGTGTTTTCTCAAGGACGACAAGAGAAGCATCAGTAGCCTTTTCTGTCTTCCTTCCTGTCTCAGGGACACAACTGATCTCATCTGAGATACTGAGCGGTGTGTAAAATCAGCGATTGGGTACTGTAATATATGAGCCACTTATGGTAAAACATGACTCTATGTGTTTAGTCAAGTGGCTGGGCATTTATTCTGAGTAGCCAGTAACAGAAGGTGTGCAATTAGGGTGTTTGAGTCCTTGGTTGTTTGGAGGGCAGTTTAGAAGGAGAAAACCTCCCCAAAGGCTCATATCTTTAAACAAGCAGCTCCAAACAGGTAGAAGGTCTTATTTTTGGCTCCGTCTGCATGTGTGCGCTTGAATAGGGGAAGTAAATGGGCTTGAAACCCCACAGTCTGCACCTGCCTCACAATCTGTCTTTGCTCACATTATGACATCAAGGCACAGCCACTACTATACGCTCCAGCCATATCACTCCCTCACTTTTCCTGGATAGGTCAGAATCGTCGGCACGGAGCCAATGATGCAAAAAAGCCCTGTGCTTGTTATGGATGGAAGAGCATCTCACTGTGGACCGCTCACGGTGTTATGTTATAGAGAGTTGCACGCCTACAGGTTATGTTTATTTCTGCTGTGGATGCTGACGGTTTTTGAGAAGATTCCCGAGGGAAATTTGTTGGCATTTCCAAACAAAGACTCCCAAGGGCACCCAACACATATACATATTGACTGCAACTACCATTCCCTTCCAAATTTAAATATGCCATCATTTTCCTGTCAGACTTCTGTTTCAGGTGGGAGGTTTTGACTTGAAGCAACATCTTTTATAGAACCTTTTACAATCGTCCAAACTCTGTCAAATTAGCCTAGTTTGATGGCATGCTGCGGAAGAAGGAGAAAGATACATTCTCATAAATAAGAAATGGAGTAAAATCTTAAGTGTCTGACCGAAGAAAGCAGAAATGGTATCTATATCTGTCTTTGTTTAAGAGCTTTGGTTCTTATCCTACTGCTGTCAACACATCTGCAGATCCTCAGGAGATACAGTCTTGTATTCTGACTTCATACTGTTTTTTCCACTGCATTAAAGAGAGGCAAAAATAAATGTCATGCACTCTTAAATCTGCGACAGAGCATAGCTGAAGGAGCACAGCTTCCATTTCCTGAGCTCCTGGGAATTCTCTGGCATAATGAAGATGTTTTCCTGCAGTTTGATTTACAGGAGACATTAGAATATTCTGAATCTCTGTGCCTGGAGCAAAGGCAATAATATCATGAAATCAGTGATCATACCACAACTTAATATATCAACTAACATTCTAAATGCTCCTTAAATAAGGCTCTTACTGCAAAAACCTTAATATTTTAGTGTATGTGTGGTTTTCCTAGGCATACTCTAAATATCCTTAAAAATTGTTTTACCTGAAGCAACATTGTAAGGTATTAAGAAATTATTTTTATCCCTGCCATTTATTATTATTTATAATATCATTATTATATTATTAGATATTATCATAATTATATTATGTTGTTATTAATATAGTTATGTTTAGTTATATTGTAACAAACGGGGAAAAATATATAAATAAATAAATAAAATGACTTAATTTTGCAGTGTTTGTGTACCTGCTGGTCTGCATTCTGATCCAAAGCACAGAAATGCTTCATGAATGTCAGAAATGTTTAAATGAACATTGATCCACAATTACAGATGAAAGTGATATTTTTTTATGTTTTATCTGCAAATGGTGAAAGGAAAACTCGCTCAACATTTCAGCCATGGTTTAACTTTACATTATTAAACATGAGATTTCTGAAAAAGCTGTACACACAAATAGCAATCGCAGTACGGTCTTACGTAAATAGTAACCCACAATATCTAGGTATACAATGAGAATAGAATGCACACAATGAATGTCTCTAACTTATTTTTCTCTCTCCTCTTTTTCTTCCCTCCCTCCTCCTTTACTGCTGCCCTCGTCTATCTTCGCTGGAGCAGTGGATCACTTGGGCATTGAGTTCATGGGTAAGAAAAAGAAAAAGCTTTTTCTTATTGGCAGAGTGATGAATCATGCTTACAGAGTTTATATGAACCAAGGCAACTGTGTATCTGCTTTGTGCAGCCGTGCTTTTCTTTTCATTGCATGTGTTTGAATGTGAACGTTCTTGTTATCTCTTTTGACTGTGCACTGTATGTGGGCTAAACTGTTGTTTTTCCTTCTTGACTCTTCACTACAGCCTCTATGAAAATACCCCCAGAGTCGTCATGAATGCATTCACATTTGTAGAGATGCAATATTTGAAGCATAAGGTTGCTTCATTAACATTTGACAGGACTAGAATTACTAGTTATTTTGCTATTTACCAAAGCACTGTGGTGTAAGAACATGTAATTAAATTGTGCACTTAAGACTAGTTTGTGGTCAGAAATTAGTAACAGAGAGCAAATTACAAATCATAGGTGTCAGCTCGCTGCCTTTCATTTGCTCTCAAACTACTCTTCCCTCTCCTCCAATCACTTGGCTGCATTCCACTGCAGAATTCCAATGCTCTTTGGTCTCCTTGGAAACGGCATTGAAATGTCGAGAGAACAGTAACAGGAAACACTGAGGGTGAATTCATATTGTTGGCACAGTTTGAGAGGTAACACTGTCAGTGTCTGTAATATATTTGTGTTTAATAAAATGTATTGTGCATTTGACAATGCATATGTAGGCGAGAAGTTGAGTTCCCTTTCAGTCAGTCACATTCTACGTTACGTCAGTCGTGACTGACGAATTGGGATCTCGCCCGAGAGCCCAATCACCTTCGAGTGTTACTTAAACAAGCCAATGACAGTTGGCGTGCGTGTTTCGCCACGCGCACCCCGCCCCGCAGCGCGGGTATAAAAGGAGAGCGCATGCAAACGCACATCAGCTTTTCGCTTCGGAGCCGAGCCTTCTCAGGACGAATCTCCGCGAGTGTTTGGAAGAAACAGCTGGCGTTGGTGTTACGGCGCGTCAGCCGGAGTTGCCATTCAGTGCTGATCATCTTCGGCGTGCTGCAGCTGCCATTATGCGGTCTCGCCGCGACCTCCCCTGGGCGCTTCAGCTCTCTCTCTAAAAGAGTGTTTCCTTTTTTTCCTAAAAGAGCAAATGTCTAATAAGGCTCCACGAGCGCGGGGTTATTTTTAAAGATGGGCTAACCGCTCGGTCGTTTCTGGATGCGGTCATTACCTGGCGCCAGGTGATGTTCATGATCGCTGCCTCTCGTGCCTGGGCTTACAGCACGCTGAAGCAGCGCTCATGGATGAGTCATGTTCTCAGTGCGGGAACATGACCATCGCGACGTTGCGGTCTAGATACCTCCTCATTAAAGGGGGGGGGGGGGGTGGGTATCACCCTTGCCCTGCCTAGCGCTTCCGGTTTTCGGAGGGCTACCTTCGGTCATTGGTCAGGGGGAGACTGAGGGTGAACAGTGAGAGCTTCCCCGTGGAGTACGGCTCACGGGCCTCATTCCGAAAGAATGGCGCAACACCTGGGGGTCTCGGAATGAGTGCGAGGGGTCCTGGGACAGGGCGGGGTCCAGCATCTTGTGTGGGACACAGGCAGAGGACAGGATTTCGATCGCTGCATCGGAGAGCGAGCTAGGCTCTGACGCGCTGCCACCGTCAGGTAGAGTGGCGTTGCCCGAGTCAGATCCAGAGCTGACCGCTATGCTTTCCCGGGCCGCCGAGAGTGTCGGGCTGCACTGGAGGCCTCCTCCTTCTCCCGAACGCTCGAGGCTGGATGATTGGTTCCTGGGGGCGCAGGCCGGGCATCGGCAGCCGCCTCCGGTTCCATTTTTCCCAGAAGTACATGAGGAGGTTACTAAGTCTTGGAATGCACCTTTTTCTGCCTGAAACAGACTTGGTGCCTCCTCCGTCCTCACCACCCTCGGCCCAAGGGTATGTGGACATCCCTCCGGTTGAGTGCGCTATTGCCATGCAGCTCTGCCCGCAAAGCGCCGCCACCTGGAGGGGTAGTCCACGCCTTCCGTCCAGGGCCTGTAAGATCTCGTCCGCTCTGACGGCTAAGGCTTACAGTGCTGCTGGAAAGGCCGCTTCCACCCTGCACGCCATGGCCCTCCTGCAAGGCCACCAGGCCAAAGCGTTGAAGCAGTTGCACGAGGGTGGTGGTGACCCAGGTGTGCTGCAGGAACTGCGCACGGCAACGGACCTCGCGCTTAGGGCGACGAAAGCCACGGCGCGGGCCCTGGGTCAGACGATGTCCACATTGGTGGTCCAGGAGCGCCACCTATGGCTGACCTGGGCGGATATGAGGGAGACCGACAAGCATCGCTTCCTGGACTCCCCGATCTCCCAGGCCGGCCTATTCGGCGAAGCGGTGGAGGTCTCTGCCCAACAGTTCTCCGCCGCACAGAAGCAGAAGGAGGCGTCTTGACGCATCCTGCCCCGGCGGTCGGCTATTGTAGCCACCCCACCGCCGGCTGCAGCACCTCTGTCTGCTCGTCGCCGAGGGCGCCCTCCTGCGGCCTCCACCACCGCTCCAGCTCGGCGCAGCAGCAGCCTTCACAACGCCGCAGCATGGAGGAAAGCGGCGCAGCCTGTCTCCGCCCCTGCCAAGCCCGTGAAGTGCACTTACCGGGTTTCTGTCACCCCGTGCTGCCATCGGACCTTCAGCCCGTGGGCAGATCTTGCCTTTCTTCGGACAGGGGTGTCCCTTGGGCAAGTATCCAGGCATGTTGTTGTGTAAACAGATGCCTATGCCAGGGGCTGGGGTGCCATGTGCATTGGGAATGCAGCTGCGAGAGGCTCCGTCCGGGGCCCCCCCCCCCCCCCCCCCCCCACCCCGGGGCCACCCCACAACCCATCCCCCGGGCCCCCCCACCCCCCCCCCCCCCCCCCCCCCCCCCACCCCCCCCCCCCCCCCCCGCCCACCCTGGTGCAGTGGAATATCAAACTCGCCTCGAGTGCAAGCAGTATGGCTAGCCTGCGCAGCTTCAAATCGATGCTGCACAGACAAAGAATGTACTGCGTCAGTACGGACAAAAGTGAACCGTGGAGTAACAAACAACAAGGGTGGTTACGCTCCCGTCGCATTGTCGCAAATCACCGCAATCTACTCCTCTGGAGAGTCCGAAAGCATATGAGGAGCTTTGAGCCGGTAATTCCCAGAGAGAGCTCAATAGGAAAGCAGACCCTGCGCTCTCACGTTAGCCCGCTCTTCCGGGAGAGTGGCGACTCCACCCCGAGACAGTCCAGATGATTTGGAGACGCTTTGGGGACGCTTAGGTAGACCTGGTTGCCTCCCCGGACACGTCCCATTGCCAGTTGTTTTACTCTCTGGCCGAGGGACCCCTCGGCACGGACGCACTGGCGTGCAGCTGGCCTCGGGGCCTACGCAAATACGCGTTTCCACCAGTGAGCCTTCTCGCACAAACACTGTGCAAGGTCAGGGAAGACGAGGAGCAGATCCTCTTGGTAGCGCCATATTGGCCCAATCGGACTTGGTTCCCCGAACTGATGCTCCTCGCGACAGCCTCTCCTTGGCGAATTCCTCTGAGGAGGGATCTCATTTTTCAGAGAGGGGGCACCCTCTGGCACCCTCGTCCGGACTTGTGGAATCTCCACTTTTGGTCCCTGGACGGGACGCGGAGGTTCTAGTCAAGTCAAGTCAAGTCTGCTTTATTGTCAATTCTTCCACATGTACAGCACATACACACAGAGAATTGAAATTGCGTTACTCTCAGACCCTTGGGTGCATACAGATAACATAAATACAGATTAAATTCAAAATACAAAATACAACTATACAAAAAACAACTATACAAATATACAAATAAGGTAAAAAAATATATATAAAGCACAAGGCAAATGGCAGATAGAGTGCAAACCAGTAAAGTAGACAACAATGCAGATTATAGTGATGTAGTTGACCAAAAAATAAATTTGTAGTGCCAAAAGAGCTTATTCAGATGATTAAAGGACAGGTGTGTGTGTATGTGGGAGGGGGGAGGGGGAGAGTCCATCAGAGGGTCAGAGTTCAGTGGTGCGTGGGGCAAAAGAGGGGAGGGGGGGCAAGGTCGGGAGGGAGTTCAGCTTCCTGACAGCCTGATGGATGAAGCTGTCCTTCAGTCTGCTGGACCTGGCCTGGAGGAGAATCCGCAGTCTCCTCCCTGATGGCAGCAGACTGAAGAAGCTGTGTGTAGGGTGGGTGGGATCACCTGCAATGCAGAGAGCTTTTCGGGTGAGACGGGTGTTGTAAATGTCCTAAAGGGAGGGGAGAGAGGCACCAACGAACTTCTCAGCTGCTCTCACTATGCGTTAAAGTGTCTTGCGGCAGGACGCATTGCAGGCACCATACCACACAGTGATGAAGCTCGTCAGAATGCTCTCTATGGTGCCTCTGTAGAAGCTGCACATGATGGGGCCCGGGGCTCTGGCTCTCCTCAGTTTGCGGAGGAAGTAGAGACGCTGCTGTGATTTCTTGGCCAGTGCTGCGGTGTTGTCAGTCCAGGAGAGATACTCTGTGATGTGCACACCCAGGAACTAGGTGCTGCTCACCCTCTCCACAGTCAAACCATTGACGGACAGAGGAGCATGCTGAGTCCGCACTCTCCTGAAGTCAACAAAAATCTCCTACATCTTCTCCACATTTAGAGAGAGATTATTGTCACTGCACCACCCGGCCAGGCAGCTCACCTCGCTCCTGTAGTTTGTCTCATCTCTGTTGCTAATGAGACCCACTACAGTCGTGTCATCCGCAAACTTGATAAGGAGGTTGGAGATGTGTGACGGTGTGCAGTCGTGGGTCAGCAGAGTGAAGAGGAGGGAGCTCAGCACACATCCTTGGGGGCCCCAAGTGTTCAGTGTGATGGTGCTGGATGAGTTGCTGCCGACCCATAGTGCCTGAGGTCTTCCAGTCAGGAAGTACAACAGCCAGTTGCACAGCGAAGTGTTCAGCCCCAGCTGGACCAGTTTGTAAATGAGCTGTTGAGGGATGATTGTGTAGAATGCTGAACTGAAGTCTATGAACAGCATTCTGACGTATGAGTCTTTTTTGTCCAGTTGTGTGAGTGCTGAGTGGAGGGTAGTGTCGATGGCGTCATCGGTCGAGCGTTTGGACCGAAATGCAAACTGGAAGGGGTCCAAGGAGCGGTGGGAGGGCAGACTTGATGTGGTGCATGACTAGACGTTCAAAGCACTTCATGAGGATGGGGGGTAAGTGCAATTGGACGGTAGTCATAGAAGCAGGATGGAGACGACTTCTTCGGAACTGGAATGATGGTGGTAGCTTTGAAGCATGTCCCAACCCCCCACGGGGACAAAAGCCTGACTTAGCGAGATGTTGAAAATGTCTGTGAAGACATCGGTGAGTTCCATTGCACAGTCTCTCAGTACACGCCCAGGAGTGTTGTCAGGACCCGGAGCTTTGCGTGAGTTGATCCTGCTGAGGGATCTCCTAATGCTGTCTGGGGACAGCGTCATCACCTAGTCGCCGGGAGGAGGTGGAGTCTCCAGCGGATTAAAGTAAACTCTAATAGTTCACTAGAGCTCCGTGCTACCAGGCCCCGCTTACAGGATGAGGGAAACTGTTGTCGGGGAAGACCCCCGTGCATGACCGCGATCGCAAGTCCGTGCTTTCTTTCTGCAGGACTGCGTGGAGCGAAGGCTTGTATCACTCCACCTGAAAAGTGTAGTGCCGACATTGACGCGAATCACGATAGAAGTAGAGGTTAGTCTTGGGAAGCACAACTTGGTAATCAAGTATCTCAGAGGGGCAAGGAGGTTACTACTCCCTCCGTGCCCTCACCTGTACCCTCTGGGATATCCCCTCGGTCCTGCCGGACCATGAACTGAAGTTTGTGGGAGGAGCCCTTCGAGCATCTGCAGTCAGTAGAGTTTAAGTTTCTGTTGTTGAAGACAGCGCTCCTCACCGCATTGGACTCGGTCAAGGGGGTAGGGGACCTGCGGGCATTTTCGGTCGACGATTCGTTCCTAGAATTCGGAACGGGTAACTCTCAAGTTGTCCTGAGACCCCGACCTGGATACGTGCCCAAAGTTCCCACCACACCTTTCAGGGATCACGTGGTGAACTTGCAAGCGCTGCCCCGAGAGGAGGCAGACCCAGCCATCGCTCTACTCTGTCCCGTTCGCGCTCTGCGCATCTACGTGGACCGTACGCAGAGCTTCAGAACCTCAGACCAGCTCTTTGTCTATCACAGAGGCCAGCAGAAGCGAAAGGCTGTCTCCAAACAAAGACTTACCCACTGGTTAGTGGAGGCTATAGTCTTGGCATACCAGGCCCCAACATTTACAATGCCCCCTCGGAGTGAGAGCTCACTCTACGAGAGTAGTGGCATCTTCTTGGGCATTGGCGCAGGGCGCCTTGATAGCAAACATCTGTAGAGCTGCCGGCTGGGCGATGCCTAAAACGTTCTATAATCTCCGTGTAGATCCCGTGTCCTCTCGTGTACTCGCCTCAATTAGGCAGTAACACCGGACCCGCTCGGTGTCAATCACGCTTGCTTCGCCATTCCCCTCTACGGACCGGATATGTGCGCTTTTGTGCTCCTCAATCAGTTCCCAATGGCGAACCCTGGTGGAGTTCCTCCAGCACCCTCGGCGGTCAGACGTGGTGGAGCGCCAGATGCCAGACGCCAGGTCCAGCACTCGTGTATATGCCCAAGATCAACCCTTGTGCTGGGCTAGGTGCCCGTGTGTAGTGATTCACCCTTCGGGTGATCCCACATGTGTATTCTTCCACGGTACGGTTCCCCTCACGGTAAGCCTGTGTCTTTCACTGGCAGTTGTTCTCTGCCATCTCTGTTGTGTAGTTGTCTCACCCCAGGTGGGTTGAGTCTACTGCAGAGACTTCCATATGTAGTACTGCACTGGGCCAGTCCATATGTGTAATTCCACAATGTGCGGGATGTGGCTTCCGTAGCGACCCAACTGGGTACGCTTTCCCAGTGTTAACCACCACCCCCCCCCCACCACTAAGATACCACTGAATGGAACAGCAGTGGCGGACACCTCTGCCTAGCCGCTGTTCTATCTTCCGCCCCAGCTGGTGTGGGTTGACTTGCCGGCTTCCGCAGGGCACTGTAGGGGGTCAGCAATAGTGGCGTTTTCAATACGGATCCCAATTCGTCGTCCCACGGGACTGACGTAACGTAGAACGTGACTGACTGAAAGGGAACTTCTAGGTTACTTGTGTAACCCTCGTTCGCTGAAGGAGGGAACGGAGACGTTACGTTCTGTTGCCACAGTTGCTGTACCACCGCTGTGTGGCCGGGGCACGTAGTCTCGGCTCCGAAGCGAAAAGCTGATGTGCGTTTGCAAGCGCTCTCCTTTTATACCCGCGCTGCAAGGCGGGGTGCGAGTGGCGAAACACGCACGCCAACTGTCATTGGCTTGTTTAGTTACACTCGAAGGTGATTGGGCTCTCGGGCGAGTTCCCAATTCGTCAGTCACTGACTGAGAAAAGTCTCCGTTCCCTCATTCAGGGACGAGGGTTTACACAAGTAAACCTCGACGTGCTCTATGAAATGCAATATTGAAATAATTTTTTTTCACAAATGCATAGGTTTATTTGCTCTTAATTAATTTATTACTTACGATCCTTTATGAGCCCAGGTTAACGTGGCATTATTCATTATGACTTCCAGCGACATAATCGCGTTCCTTAGAGAGGGAAATGCCATCTGTTCCCTTTCAGTCTAGTTCGGTCATACGAGTCACGCCGTGACCGATGAATATTGGGATCTTAGCTTCAACGAGGAACAATCTACTTTGAGTGTAAACCCAAACGAGTAATGCTCATTGGCATGCAATTGCATCCAGCTGCTGCTGATAACAGCGTGAGCATAAAAAGGCAGCCCGTGCAACGCATATCAGATTTCGCTTCGGGGCCGAGCGACAACATCGTTCTGCTCCTTCCAAGTGTCTTTAGTGAGATACGAGTTTAACGCGCTCTTGGAAGCTTTTGGTGTTGGCGGATGGCGCTTCAACGGTGGTCGTTCCTGTGTCGAGTGGGCTACGCACTTCAGGATGCACTACCACCCTGTTGTGCTGTTAAACCTGGCCACCCTTTCCCCTGTCGCCGCCTCAGCACTAAAAGAGCATTGTATCTAAAAGAGCTCCACAGGCGTCTTTTGTAAGAGGAAGGGATCGTCTGTTTAAAGATGCAGGGTCAACCCTGTGTTTTAGGGATGCCGGGCGTTACCTGGTTGCCACGGGTGTGGTCACGGATCGCATCCTTTGCATCACGTTTATGGGCCCATGAAGCCGCTGAACTGGTGGCGTAGGGGAGAGTCAGGTTCCCATTGCGGGGAAGCAACTGACCATCTCGGAGCTGCGGGGACAGGCTATGTTTCCTCCAGTGGGGGGGACGCTCCGTTGCCTCTGCCCTCCCCCCGCCGATCTAGTGCTGCTGGCCGATGCCGGGGGACGGGTCTACTTCTTCCGGCTAGCACGGGGTTTGAGGGTTACAGTGGTGGCAAAACCCCTCAGGGGACACAATACCCTCCGGGGGGCCCCACCATCATCCTAGCGCTTCAGATCCAGTTGAGATCCAAAGGAACGTGCTGGGCCATATTCAACCACGCAGCGTGCAGCAGTATCTTTCGGCGCTTCTCCTGACGATCGGATGTCGATTGCTGCATCAGAGGGAGAGCTCTCTGGAGAGGAAACTTTTGGATGAGCTGCTGGCCGAAATCAGGGCGGCCGGGGGTGGCAAGGCCCCTGAATTGGATGCAGCGAGATGTCAGCTATGCTTTCTGGGCCGCTGAGAGGGGCAGGGCTCGAGTGGAAATCTCCCCGTCGTCCGAGCACTACGAGGCCTGGACGATTGGTTTCTTCGTGCTCGTGGCTCGCGCGGGTTCTCAGAGCCCGCCTCGGATGCCTTTCTTCCAAGAGGTGCATGAGGAGCCTAAACGGTCATGGAAGGCACCTCTTTAATGCCAGATTAACCGATCTGTGGTTAAGCCTCCCTCAACCACCCTCTGACGGTGGTGTCAGCCCACCCTGGGGGTTGTTACGCGGGGGTCCACCCCTGAGTGGAGGCGGTCGATTGCGATTGACAGTTGTGTAATAATACGCCTTTCACACACTGCAGGGGAACCGTGCCTCAAATCCCGGCCGGTCTGTAGGTATCAGTCGGCTGTCACGACACGAGCTTATACCGCGCACTAACGTGGAGAAGTGCGGCCATGGAGCCTTGGGTAGAGGATCCCAACTTCGTCGGTCACACGACAGCTGACTCGTGCTGACCAACTGACAAGGGAATGTCTCGGTTACGTATGTAACCCTCGTTCCCTGAAGGAGGGAACGGAGACGTCATGTCCCGTCGCCCCCCCATCGGACTGCTTAACACTGCTCTGAGCCTTGGCGGCCGTCATTAGGCTTGGCACCCCTCAGCGAAAACCTGGTATGCATTGCACCAACTGCCTTTTTATGGCTAAAGCTCGTGATAAGGGGCCAGATGGATGCATAAATGCATGCCAACAGGGAATTGCGCCTCTTCATTAAGGTACACTCGAAGGTAGATTCGACGTTCTCTCGAAGAGGACCGACTCCCCAATTCGTCGGTCACGACATGACGTCTCCTTCAAGGAACGAGGGTTACATACGTAACTGAGACGTTTTTTATTATAGAGCTTGGAAGATTCCCAGAGCTGTAGATCAATGGGTGAGGCAGGGTAACAGGCAGATTAATTTTGTTCACGTTGATTTCCAATATCCGTTGCTGAGGCTCCTGAATGAGAGGAGCCGGCTCTTCGCTCACTTTTATATCTGGATTTCGATTGTTTTTCCTGTTTTCTCTTTGTCCAGTCAAATTCTACAGGATAGATGCACTCACTTGTGTCAGCACACTCATAGACAAGTCGAGAGTAGTCAGAGTAACTGATTTTATCAAGTTAATAACTGAACTGGTAGTTTCAACGCACTACCAGTTCAACGCACTTGTCTGTCTGTCTGTCTGTCTCTCTGTTTATCTCTCTATCAAATTCTGAATTATTGAACGTCAAAGGGGGCACCCTGCAGCCTGCGCACATGAAAGACTGTGAGACCACATGAAGTTTGTCATTTGAAACAGGGTCTTGTTTTGATTCTGCTGTCTGCAAAAAAAAAAGAACATTGTGAAGACTG
Source organism: Sinocyclocheilus anophthalmus (assembly GCA_018155175.1). Classification (NCBI taxonomy): domain Eukaryota; kingdom Metazoa; phylum Chordata; class Actinopteri; order Cypriniformes; family Cyprinidae; genus Sinocyclocheilus; species Sinocyclocheilus anophthalmus. The sequence continues at coordinate 114,634 of JADLZN010011470.1, forward strand.
AGACGTGCTTCTCACTATCTTGCACAGCTGTGAGAGTGACAGCTTGTTTAAGCCTTCATTTTAGCATTTATTTTCTATGTTATGGTTTGATAGTTGCCATGTACACACTGCAGAGCTCAGAATGATACCTGTGAAGTCAGTGTCACTTCCTCTTAGCTGTAACGACAAAGAGTGGACTACACTTGATGAAAGAGAGTAGAGTGATTCCTGTCAATTCAAACGCTTTGAACGGTGTAGATTAGCGCTTGTTGTTTGTCGTTTCTCCGATCACAAATGCAGACATGGTTTTATGTTTACGCGGCGCGATATGCAACACAACGTGTAGAAAGACAGTATAAGTCATTATAATCCGTAATTATGTCCACACTGGATGCAACAAATGCCTCATTTGTAATGGGTTTTATTGGTTTTGTCTCGTTGCGCTGGTAGACGGCATCACAGTATGGTAAGGGGCGTAACATTTCCGTCACACGCTTGAGGTATTCGGCCAATCACAACGCACTGGATAGCTGGCCAATCAGAGCACACCTCGCTTTTTCAGACAGATGAGTTTTGTAAAAATTGACGCGTTTCAGAAAGGCGTGGCATAGAGGAGAAACAATAAGTACAGTATGTGGAAAATAATGTGTTTTTTAACCTTAACCTGCAAACCCCAAATAATTTTCTTTTTAACAACGTCTCTGGACCCTTTCATGAATAAATAATGTGATTGTTTAGTTGTGTAAGGGAAACAGGTCAATTTAGCTCAAAGGGAATCATTTAAGATTTTAAAGGGAACTCCACCAATAATATGTTAGGGAATTAGGACAGAATCACTGTTTTCCGGCGGATCACTGAGACGGACTGCGATTCAGTGAAAGAGCCGTATGACAGCAATTCTGCAATGGATATCTATATCCAAAATATAGTGGAAACACTATTAATTAGCATATGTAACAAGATCGGCAGTTTATGACATTAACTTGTGAGCACAAAACACAAGAGACTTCTCTTTTCCATATATAAATAATGCTTTATTGGATAAATCTAAGACATATAAATTAATCTAACACACGCATTCACACACAAATTGCAGAAAGAGAGAAAGTGAGGAAAATAATTAGATTAAGAGAATGAAAATGTGAAATCCCAAATTTACAGCAATAAGTGCAATTGCATAGATCTGAACAACCAACAATCACTTAATTAACCCTCGCACTGATTTCCTCAATGAGGTTAAAATTTATATAAAATGCACCAGTTCAGCTAGAATCTGAAGGTACTTGCATTGCCTGTTTAGGGGGGTCACCTTTGTTGTCTCCTTGCAGAAAAGGGGGTTTCCCGAGGTTGCTGATTGGCTGGAGGTTCAGTCTTGGGAGCCAGTGATTGGGCGTTGGCTGGCGACACGGAGCTGTTGTCTGCAGTTGAAGTTTTAGACAGCACACTTTCGGAGATGCGGCGTTAGGCAAACTTAACACGAAACTCTCAACGGAAAATAAAACAAACTAAAGAAATAGAAATATAAGTAAAGTTTGAAGAGACCAGGTGGCGTTTCTCCTCATGATTTTGGAGGAGATGGCGTGTAAGCCAGAGCACGCTCAAAAACTAAAGAAGCATGACTAGGAGTGAACAGCTAAAAGCCGCATGGCTAAAAGCTAAACACAAAAAGTCAGACACGAAAAAAGCAAAAAAAGGCAAAAGGCTAAGTTTGATAGTGTTTCTAGTATTTAAACCAGGCTGTTTAACACACACAAATGGTGTTTCGAACAATTGTAGCTCGGGGTGTTGCAATGTTTCTCCTTCCCATTCTTAAATCAACTGTTATCTCATCATTCACGTGATCTGCGTTTTTCCCGCTCTGGTAGAGTTTACATTTTGGACATGATTTCTTATAATGAGAATATGATACATTTGACCAAGAATTGACTGCGAGAAACGTTTCAAGCATGAAAATTCAAACTCACACATACCAAGCAGGAATATGACCCCTTAAGCTCTTCAATAGATATTAACAATACATACACAATAAATGATAAAAACATGATGGTTAAACATGTGGGTTACATACAAAATATGGAGTTATGCATAGCAATTATTAGCTGGTCACCAGTCCTGTTAGTGTCATTTAGGTGCATGGAAAGGCTGTTTCCGTGCCATTCTGTGAATGTATGAGGACCAGAGATTAAGAGGTCTGTAAGGAGTCTCCGAAAGTCTGTTCTTTGTCGTGAAGTGGGGGAAGTCAATTTACGAGGAGCGTGTGACTGTAGTTACTATCGTGTGATAGTCATGCGGTCATCTCTTTTTACCATTATTCTTGATAACTTGCCCCAAAAATTTACAATCTCCTTGGACTTGTCAATAAGTATTCTTTTGTGTTAATGTTGAAAACTGTCCTGTGACAGGGATTTAGGTTTAGGCTTGCTTCAGAAGGGCTAGGGTCTGATTTATGACATCCTGTTGTCTTGGACTCCTCGTGGAATTTGGACTACTCGTGCCTCAACCATGTTTTGACCAAAACTTAGATTGTCTGATTCGGTCTAATATCCTACAGTTGTCTAATGTTTCTTCTTCAGAATCATGAGAGAACCACAACTTCCATTGGGAAAAAAGAGTCCAGTTTTTATGTAGCATGTTGATTTTTGTTCATGGTATTCAGCTCCAATAAATGGTTTGCAAAAAAGAGACACAGGATAAATGTTTGATATTATTTAATCACATTGGAATTATAACTGGGAATCGAAAAGAATTGGAATCGATAAGCAGAATCGGAATCGGAATTGATAAAATTTAGACGATACCCAACCCTAATCTTAACTGCTTACCATGTTACAATTCAGGCTGAAGGCACGAAGGTATATTCTACAAATTAGCTGCTTGTGAGTCAATTCTAGGGGGAATTCACTAAAAATGAGTTGTGCCTCTTAATATCATCATTGGTTTGCATTTCTTGTCTGTAATGTTTTCACACCCTTTTCACTAAAGGAATTATTCAAATCAGATAACCATAACAGCATAAAAATGCCTAAGAAATTAGTACTGGGTGCTGTTTGCATAGTGCAATTCCCCATTTACTATACTGTGGATGATGCATCAGACTACCACTGACATAGTATGCTGGATCTATACAGTATTGCTACATTGAAATCCAGATGCCTAACTCATGTCTGGATATACGCTGATTATAGAGATCTTCTCCATAATTTTAATTACTGCTGCCATGATCACAAGAAAATGTACACAAATGCCTCTTCTAAATAAAACTTGAGTTTATAGTACAATGTTAATTATGCAAGGCAAATAGCATGCATTTTATAATAAGCCTCATTTGCATAGAAAGCATGAATGTTTGCTCTGAAAAGAGTAATTGGTTAATTTACATTTACAGATTTACTTTCTATGCTGGATTGTGGGTGTTTCATAAATAAGACACAAGGTTTTGCACCAATATGACCCCAATGTTTAGCAAATTCTCCCCTGGGTCTTTTTTTTTTTAAATAGTAAACCTTTACAGTGGATGGTTTTTATAGTTAAAAATCAGAGGGAAGTAATGAAATCCTGTATTCTCTGTGAAGGTTATGGGAATCTTAAGGGAAACACAGGTATTCCAGGTTAGCTATAAGTGTTCAAGTTGTGTCTGTGCATGAAGGGGTCGAAAAATTTGATGTGTCTTTGAGATGCCTGCAGCACCACTGAAATGTCAGGTCTCTCACTCATTATCCAGTTCAGTCATGGTTATTAGGCAAGCATGGCTAGCTCACAACATGCCTGGTACCTCTACTAAAAAGTGCACACTCAGGTCACACTTACACACAAAAATAATTAACTCAGAAGTGTGAAAAATACCACATTTCTGTTTACTCTCAGACCTGACAGGTCAGGGAAAAAAAAAAGCTACATAGAGTTTGCTCTATGTAGTGATGTGTAAAGATAAATTGAAAACCAGCAAACAGATTCCACTGCATTGCTGTCACTGGGTGCGACTTGTCAAAAAATAACTGTCTAGACTGTCAGGGCAATGGAGCAAAATCTGAATTGTTGAAAAAAGCACTCATATAGTGACTTTTTATTTATTTATATAGGGGTGTCTCTTTATAAGCAAAGTGTATTTATAATACACTATAATACCATTAAAGGTTTTAATGTTTTATGCTTAACAAGGCTGCATTTATCTGATCAAAAATACAGTAATATTGTGAAATTTTAAAAACTGCAATACTCTTCGGGATTCTTTGATGAATAGAAAGTTATAAAGAAAAACATTTATTTGAAGGTTTTTTTAGCATTGTAAAAATATATACTGTCACTTTTGATTAGATTAAAACTATTAATTTCACTTTTCAATGATTGTGTGTTATTTATATATATATAAATCCTGAAAATGTTATATGGGCATCATGATAATAATCAGCATCATAATAATAATAATACTTGTCAAACAAAAACCAGCTGGCTCTAGCTGGATTTGGACTTATGAAAATAATCAAATGTACTGCATAAATGTAAAAGCAAACAGTCTCTTTGATTGTGTTTTCAATTTGATTTAGAAATAAAGTGTTTTTTTATTTTATTTATTTATTTGTCGTCATTGTACAGGGACATGTTGGACTTGGATATTTCAAGAGCATTGATGATATGTGTAAAAGTATGGCCATTAATAGCAGGCACAAATAAAAAGAATGGATAAATTAACATAACACCCCACTTTTCCTGCCCATCACTCTCTTCTCTTTGAGAGGATCAGTGATATGTGGAAGAGGATGAGGTAATGTGTAGGAGAGGGCAGAGAATGTAAAGAGAGGATGTGTTAATACATCCCACTTCCTCTTATCTCTCCTCCTTCCTTTTTATGCTTTTTGTATCCCAGGGTTTCCAGTCACTTTAATTATGTGATGGTGGACAAATAGTGGCATGGGAATAATAAGTCAATTTGTGAAGCATCACAATGAATAAATAATGAAAGCAAAAGAAAAAAACTGAGCGATGCTTGATTCGTTTCACAAGGTTTTGCATTTTCATTTCTTAATCTTTTCTGCAAGTTAGTGGACTTACATGAACCTCTGATCTGTTGGATAATCTATTATATCTATATTACCAGAGATACTATAAAGGGGAGGAGAAGGACCACCCATGGAAATATGAATGTGTAAAATCAATATGATGGGTGTAGGATAAAATAAGAAATAATAAATAAAATAATAAAAATGATAAAACCACATGACAAAATTACTGAAACTTCAAGTAAAACTGCAATGAAAACTGAAAACATAAACACTAATTCAAAATATTAATAAATATAATAGCAATTATATATTCTAATGGTGTAATAAACTCTAGTGTTTATTTACTCTAGCCTTGAAAAAAAAAAAAAAGTGTAATATATATTATATATATATATATATATTATAATAATATATAGGTACGTATATGTAATCTATATATATAACCATCATCAAACCTAAATTCATGTCACCTTTTTGTCAGATTTTATTCCTGATTTAGAATAATACTACATTATTTCAAACAAATCTTGACTGATATTTTTAGGAGATTTTGGTCCTTACACTTTCAAAGCTGTATGCCTATATAACTGCCTGGGGATGTGATAAGGAGTATGATATTACTTCGGGTAGCCATGATGACTCTACCATGTTAATTTCACCTGCAAGGTTAACAATGCGCTTTGAGTCTGACCTTGTAAAGCTCACGATTGTTTTATTACTAGGCACACTCACAGTCATGTAGCTGACACATTCATTATACTCCAATGTGTTCAGCGTGAAGTTTGTGGCAGCTCTTGTAGAGTGTGTTGTGTCTGAGTATAATCTGATTGATTGCCTATTAACAGTTGTGAAGACAAGCGTGATTTGCTCTTTCATATGAGAAATGACAGCCGCTATTTTTCACACTTAATAGTGTCCATTTAGTTTTTAACACTTGTCCTGTGCCATCCATCCCCACAAAATATATGAATAAATAAATACCAGCATCTATTACTCGCCTCTTTTCAACAATTCAGTTTCATGACTCCCAGTTTCTGTGTCAACTCATATATACTTAAATATACTTCCATGATCTTTCTTCAGAAAAAAATATCGTCAAAATCAAAAATTTGAGCCAAGGAACTTGAAAATTAGAATGAGTTGATTTGACACTGAATGACCCATTTTGGAAAATTAAGCTCCCACTAGAGCATCCATGTTTTATTATCTTATTCGAGGCCACCTCTATTACAGCAACAAATATTTAGTGATGTGCTGCGTTCATTGTCATTGTTTCTCTGTAGAAGCATCTCATATGTGCTACATACTTGTTTTTGAATAGCAGCGAATGTTTTGTTTATGTCTCTTCTTGTTTTCTCCTCCTTGTTTCGTCCCAACAGAGAGCAAGGAGGTGTACAAAAGACAAGTGATGTCTATCACATGTATTGCTATGGGGATCAGCTTTCTAGGCACCCTCTGCATGGCTCTCTACTGTCGGAACAAGTAAGTGGACCTCAGAATTAATCAAAGCTTGAGCTGTTCCCCAGAGCATATCATTTGAAAGAAGGGCACTATATAACAAGCTAGAGGAAATAGTGACTGCTATGGAAACCCAGAAACATAATGACTGGAGGTGGGGACGTAATTACTTTCTCATAAAAGCACCCACAGCTCTACTGGCCACCATTCCAAAGGAAATGAATTAAAACATTTTTGACTCATGGCATGCTTCGAATATGTGCTGCTGCTGGTGCTTTTGCTATTCAGCTTTTACAGGCTCGTTGCAACTGTTTAATTGAGAAATATATTCACAGTCATTATAGGCTCAAGATGACTGTTTTCCCCCTTTTTAACCCCTCAGAGCTGTATTTAAAAATGCAATTGTTAAAAGACACAGTAACTTCATTCTAGTGAGCTGCCACACTGCCTACTTATTTTTAATTTACTTAAATTTCATTTGAGTAACATGTTTACATCCCCCATCTTGAATATACAAGGACACCTAATTTTAAAAGTGTGATTTCTAGACATTTTACTAGTAATGCCAAGTTGAAAAATATTTTAGCAGGTAAAAAAAATAAAAAGGAGTGCCTAAAACAAGTGGAAACCCTGAAGAACATAAACACTTCTCACATGTCTGGAAAACTATATTTTATTATTTAAGCTTTAGTTATAATTAGTTACTCTTTTAACTGAGTGTCCAGTGATTAAAGTAAGTTTTAAAAACAAAACTATGGTTAGGAGAGTAACTCCTCCCTTTGTAATAGCCTAGAGAGCATATAAAATCTTTTAAAATGCTGCATGTTGTAGGCATAAGAAGGAAAAGGGTAATAATAGTCACATTACACTGAAATTTTGATGGATCTGATCCATGCGGTTGAGTATGTATCCATATTTCACTCATGAGTTGAGTGAAGCATCAGTAAGAGCAACTGACTGCAAGCCAGAGCTCCTGAAGCAAGAAGGGGTGTGTGCAGAACAGCCCAGCAATTTAAATATAACACATGATACAATGAGTGAGTGAACCGACAGAAGAAACAATGATGTAGTGACATTTAAGTGCACCAGTTATTATTTTATCTCCCAGAAAAATAACTATGGGCTGTCTTAACTGTCAGAACATATTCTCACAGATGATGGGTGATGTGTTTGCATGTGAATGAGTCTGCTTGTGTGTGTTTATGTAAATAAATATCCTCATAGCCCATGGTATTTTGGATTCTTATCTAATTATGCTGCCCCCTACAGGAGAAGAAGAGAAAAGCTCCATGCACACTTGAAAGAGAGCCGTAGCCAGAAAAACTACAACCTCACCTCATGCAGCCTGGCCCCTAAACCCAGCCTTAGGCCTCAGCAAGGCCTGCAGCTCCTGAGTGTAAGCACTTTTGGCCCCTTTTATACCTTGCAGTAATGTATGATTTGTATCCGGATGGTATATTCTTGAACTGGATTGCATTTATATCTTGCCTTCTAGTCTGTCTCTTCTATTGTGATCAGACTTTTAATAGACCCTATGACATTTCTTTTCTTTTTTTTCTTTGAAAACGAAGTGTCCTGTGTTGACACATTGCCTATTGAAACAGGAATCCTTGGACATATCAAAAGGATTTTCTTTTTAAAGAAAATTCTCAAAAGACATTACATCACAGCTGTTGTCATGAACAATTAGGTTTGCCAAACAAATAAGACCCTAAACAGGCTGCATTGCCTGAGATAAACTTTAAGAGTTAATTTATTCAGTGTCTGCTTACAAATCCTTTAAAATCACTTTATTATGTGCGCCGTCTGAACTGTTATTATGGCTATTTATGTTTTGGTTGTTTTTTGGGTTTTTTTTTTCAAATTGTTGCATCATAACAACCGAAATGTTAAATTATAGCAACGGGTTTTGGGTCTAGTAGTGAGTTGGCTGTTTGAGTTAGTGGTTGGGAGTGTTGGTATAGGTTGAGAATAGGTTGAGGGGTATGTGTCTGGTGCTATTGTGGAGGTGGTTGGGTCGGTAAGTCACTCACGAGCTGGGTAGGATCCAACATGTGCGGGGTCGTGGGCCAAGGTTTTTGGAGGTGGGCCGTAGCTGTTGCCTAATAACCTCACAATAGTAATTGAGGAGGTTGTTGTGTGAACACGTGGTTGGGGGAGAGGGGGTACACATTAGGATTGGGTAAGGGGAAGTGAGCGCGGAAAATGAGCCGGTAGACAACATGGGTAGCATGGACCGGAGAAAGGAAATACCGATGCGCTTGGTAACCACCATAGGAGGAAATGGTGTGTTACGGCGGGTCGGTAGGCACCTACAATCAGAGTGAAGAGCAATGCTACGCCGATCAGGAACAAGGCAGCATTTGAGTAATCCCTCAGTTGAAGCACTGATGTGTCAACAGAGTCACTAAGTACTTTATCGGTCCATTTCCACCACCAGAGAGACGATACATTGTTGTGTACTCATTTAAAAAACAAATTAATATAAAAAATAAGGTAATTATGTTACTATTAGAATATAGATGCACATCAATGGCTTGAAAGCTAGCTACATGGACTAAACAGTGGTTCTGAACCAGGGGTTGGGGTCGGAGCCCACTAAGGGCGCCCCAAAAACCCAAGATTTCTTGAAATTAGTTTAGTTAATTAATATGCATCAAAATTGAAAAAATGGCGACGCAAAATAAGAAAAAAAACAAATCAAAATGTTATATCCACATTAAAGGCTGACACATACTTAATTTTTGAGTTTTGATATTAATGTTAGGTACTATCATTTAGTGTGTAGGATAAATTGAAAACTCTAAAGAAGTCAAATATTATAAAAGGTTGAGAACAACTGGACTATGAGCCACAAAACTCCAGATTTGATCTCATGGAGTCATTAATGTAATCAAGTGCGATCTGATTATGATGTGATCGCTGAAAATTCACGTTAAAAGGGATTCAAATCCACATCTCTGGATTTTCTGCTCATCAGCAATTAGAAGCAAGAACAGCTGACACTTTACACTGCTCGACTCATTGTAACAAGGCTCTGTCACAGCTATTCAGGGTGTGCAAGGACAGACACACTAATAATGGTAGTCACACTAGTCCATCATTGAGGGTTTGTGATTATTGCATCATTCTCTGTCTTTCTAGCTCAGAAACTTTGCGCCAGTCCAGTGTCCTAGAGAATGAAGACAGTTTGTTACCTTCCCTGTGTCATCACTTTCTCAATCACTCCAACTAGAAGATCCATCACAGATCAGCTGATACAGGCTATTTGCATTGAAAACTGGTAATTCAAATGTCATTTAAACCCAGTGAGATGTTTAATCGCTACAGCAATGGCACACTGTCAGAAGACATGCAAATGCCAGCCAAAGCAATCAAAACTAGTCCACTGACAAGGATAGACCAGCTTTTGACACATGATGTTAGTTTGTTTTTCCATTGTTAGATGTTAGTTATTTTTCTTTCAGTAATGGTATGATATGCAATAAATATAGGATGGAGTGACTTTTGCATATATGCATTAGAGAAACCTCTGGTAGAAATATCTGTAAAACTCAGAAGATTACTGATGTAAGATATGTTTCCATCTCATCTCAAATTCCATCCTAACCTTTCCCTCTATATATATTTCATAAGCACCTCACTCTTTCTGGTGCACCGTTCGCTGAAAGTTCAGCCCATGGGCATATAAACAAACATTTATTAATACACTGGTAACACACAGCTTGCCTTGTCTAGAATGATATTTTAGGCTAGCGTGTGCCAGGTAAATGTGAATTTTTGTTGTTTGCTTTGCCCCTGCATACCACAAAGTTTTTTACTATAGGTGTGAAATATTTGTTGATTTGCAGCTGACATGAGGTTGAGCAGGAAGAACAATTCACAGCTCTCTGAACTCATGTAACACATTTACCACAGAAACTCTTCACTGGCATGACATTTAATCAGTTACTATCTACAGTAGCATTGGACAGATCATGCAGATCACACACACACTCAAGTTACAGTGGGTGATGGTCTTGCATGTCTTGCAATTAAAACATCCATTACTAACCAGCGTGTATTCAGCCTTATGCAACTCTGTTCAAAGCAGGTCCATTAAAAAGCTTTGAACACCCAATGAGCTCATTATTGGCCATACGTCCCATATACAGTATTTGCCCCTGTTGGCTGTATAACAGTCACACTGTGAGGAACTCACGTGTACGGCTTTCATATGTGCCATTATGATGTCTGAGGTGATCTCTGCAGTGCTATTTTGAAATACATTTTGTAGAATACTCTTTTATAAGTCTCAATTTTTAGCTCTTTTGTATAGTACCCTTTTGTCCAATATGCTCATTACCTTTCTTATCAACATTTCAGGATGCATCACATGTTCTGCCCATTAGCTGCATATTCCTCCTCAGATGCATTGACAATAATATTTCAATATCAGTTTGCTGACCTCCTTTTCCAAACATTTTAAGCAGTTTGTTGCTTATACGGTCTAAGATTGTGAGCACTTTTTGTGAATTACCCTTGATAAAATATCAATATGTTTCATAATACAGTAGAACCTGCTTGATACCTGCACATTAGTCTTAATCAGATTTTAAAAATGAGAATTCGGGCTATATATAAAATTTGTAGTATGTTTTCTCTAAACTTTAGGGCATTTTGGCTGAATTCACCTGATTAATTTAACAGCTAAGTAGTCTATTCAAGCATGTTTGTTTAAAAGCATTTTCTGGAAATGTAGGTGGCTGTGCTTCGAAAAAGAAAGAAAATGCATCTTCAAAGATCAGAAAGATGTGCTTTCAAAATATTTCGGTTGAAGTCACTTTTGATTGCCTGAACAGTTTCTTTTGAGTGCAGTCAAATTGCATCTCTAAGGGAAAAGAAATTGACTGCTTCAGTAATGATAGGCTTCTAGCTTTTCTAATACTAGTTACCTATGTGATAAAGGGTTGACCTTAAATTCAGAAATGACTATTTCTATCTTTGAATGAATCAGACAGCTTTTTTAAACCTTTTGAGGGAAATGAATTTTAAGACTTTTGCTCTGAGACATAACTTTGCTTTTGTGAAGCAGTATGGCCATCATACTAATGCCAGAATATGTTTGGGTCTGAGCAAAAACAATGTGAACTAACGGTTGATTTCATATTGCACACCATGGACTACAAAATATAAAATGACCATTTTAGCAAACCATATTCTATACCTTTTTTGAATATTCAACTTTTATTTTCTCTCTGAATTCACATAAACCTGTTATTAGTTAGATTGCCTTACCAACACTTCCTCCCACTGTTTTATTTCTACTCTCTCTCTTGCTCCCTCTCTTCTTCTGTATAAATCTTATACTCTCTAGCTCTTTCCCACTCACCTGATATTTTCAATAGTGCATTTACTGTCTTTACAAGTCGCTACATCATACAGCTATGCAATTATTAGAATAGAGCAAGAGATGGCCATAACATAATAACAAAACATAACAGCATTGCATTAGATAACTGGTTAAATGCTCAGAGTGTGTCAACCATATATAAAAGTCTCAAGTAATCATGCACTAGTTTTTGTTTTGAGTTAAAAGACTAGGGTTTATGTAAGTGATTTTAAACATATGACTCAATTTCGCGTGGGTTACATTTCACATATGTATTGTCATCTTACTTCAGCCCAGGTTTGAGAAAAAAAGGCAAGCTTACTGCAAATGTAATTTCTTTGTCAAAGCAGTGTCAATATTCAGCAGTGTCAGCAGTCTGTCAATATCACAGACACAAGAGGCTTCCTCCAAGCTACTGTTATATCACAATTGAATAAAGTCCTGTAGGCTGGGATGTTACATGATGCATTCAAATCTGTAAAGATGCTCCCAGTCATAATTTGCAGAGCAGAACATAATGAGTTGCTAAATTATGCACATACACTGCATATTTTTAAGTAATTACAATAAAGTTTCAGTCTTCCCTGTAGCTCAAACAGCATGGTGCTAGCAATGGAAAAGTCATGAATTGGATTCCCAAGGAATGCATAAACTGTTGAAATGTATACGTTGAGTGCAATGTAAGTTGCTTTGGAAAAAAAAGCATCTGCCAAATGTAAAAGAGGAAAGTAAAAGGAAAAAAAAACATAGTTTCTTCTACACTGCACATATTGTTCCCACACAAGTTCCATTAGAGGAAGATATTGGGACATTGCTTGGATTTACATAGTCCTGAAAGTGCTATATTATCCAATTAGAGTGACTCTAGTGCCCTTCTCTGATCCCCCATCAGCCATCAGTTCTTCTCCTCCTGTACACCCCCCCTCTCTCTCTTCTCTTCCACTCGACACTGTGGAGTGAAGGTGGGATAGTGGAGGAGATTAAGTATCTCTCTGACATTTAGATCATTGTGTGCATTCTGCTCGAAGCAGAAATGGGTTTTTATGAGGAAGACTTTCAAGGTGTGAAATTTAAATTGGATTTGTCTGCAGGTTCCATAGTGGTCTGTTGGTTTATCTGAGTATCTGTGGCACCCCGGCCGCTGACTCTTTGTCAAAGACAATAATCAAAGCGAAGAGTTAAGCAGAAGCCTGAGCTGCTCTTGCATGCTGGATGCATTATCCAACTTGCACTGAAAATTTATTAATTAAATGTTTAGATGACAGAGCATAGCATTGCCCATAGACAACAATGTAGAATGTTTAACATTTGTCTACTTTTTGTGACTTTTGCAGTATTATAAACCCACAAGGTCCTCGCCACCAGATGTTCAAGAGTCTAGTTTCGTTCAGAGCACTGCTGCCGCTACCAATCCACAGGGCACATTGACAGGAAAACACCCCAGGTATGAATCATCATAAAAAAGCATCTTTTTATCCTTCTAAAAAAGAACTTTTTCCATGCTAATTTAATGGCATTGAAAGAAATTTTGACAATGTATGAAATCCTCATTCCTCTGTCAAAAAGCTCTGAGGAGAGAAATTAAATTTTCATCCATTACAGTGCACCCAGTGACTATGGTACAATTACTGAATAGTAAGAAAATTATAATAGTTCTAAATGGTAATACATACATTAATATGCACTTCTGTAATAGTGTCAACATAAATGGCAGAGTAGCAGTATATGGAGATAAATTTCACTGGGACGACATGTAATTTACCAGTCCAGTCCTTGTTATAATCAGTTTTCTGGTGCAATACAATATGGCAGCTTCATGTTTTGATTTTGCTCACTAAGGCTGAATTTATTTGACCAAAAATACAATAAAAACCGAAAATGAATACAGTTTAAAATAACTATTTTTTATTTGACTTTTAAAAAGTAATTAATTACCGTGATGGCAAAGCTGAATTTTCAGCAGCCATTACTCCAGTCTTCAGTGTCACATGATCATTCATAAATAATTATATTATGCTGATTTGGTGCTCAATAAACATTACTTATTAGTATTCATGATGAAAATGTTTTTTTTTTTTTTTTTTTTTTTTTTTTTGATGAATAGAAAGTTTAAAAACAGCACTTATTTGAAATAGAAAACTGTCATAATACGAACATAGAGTTGTGGTGTGTTGGGGGGTTTTATGGAGGGGTGGGAATTGTCTGTAATAGCAGAGACACAAAGCCTTTCAGACTTGTTTAATCCTCATGCATTCCTCAAATCTAAACATTAAGCCCTGATTCCACTCTCTGTTTTTGTTTGTGGCTCAGTGCACTCTTGCAATCATATATATGTATTTTTTTTCAGTGATGACATTTAATTTGTTGGCAAACAGCCTTTTGCCCCCTATCCCATCCCTCCCCAAATGCTCATGTCTTCAAATGATCATCACAATCTAACTGATTGCTCTTGACTCAGGGTAAGGAAGGATTTAAATATGCAGTGAATTATCGCTCTGTTGGAGACTCATCTAAAATCGAGCATGAATTCCTCTTTGGGCTATTTTTACCAAGTAGTCAAATGTGTGCTCCTTTCTGCCATCGGTCTGATAGGTCAATTAATCTCTATGTTAATGTGGCCCCATTCAGTGGTAACGTATATGTACAACATCTCCCCGTAGTTTGCCTAGCAGTATCACATAAATATCTAATTGGGAACAAGGTGACTCATTGGTAATGTGCTCCATTTTTTAATGATAGAGGAACATATATCTAATTCAACATCATTTTTTTAAAAAAATGAAGTCTGCAGGTGTGTAGACTAAAGCCTGCATTCCTGAGTACTGTTTATTCCCAGTGCCTTTCTCAGAGAGCTTTATGAAAACATGTCCTGCTTTGTAAAACATTCAGCACACAAGATGGAGACAAAGAGAAAGTGAGAGTGTAAAGTATTTCTAACATAAGAATGCCATGGAATGGGACAGAAAATCTCTGCGAGAAATCGGTATAGTAGAAGTTGCTATCGGAGTCCCTTGCTTATATATGATATATAATAGAAATATAATATAATGCATACTATATTATATATTATAGTAAATCTTATCTATTTATACGGAATGTATCACCATCATAATAGAGGCAGCTTATAAAAAAGTATGATACAATATTAACCTTGGTTGAATTATTATTGCTTATTTATTTATCTATTTATCTTTTGTTTTGTTTGTTTGTAGTTTTTTTTAAAGTCCCCATACTGGATCCAAAATAATTTCAAAAAATAAATATTAATAGTAATATGATAATACAATAATAAATAATAATAATAGTAATATTATCTATTATTATTAGATCATTTGTTTCTGATGCTTTTAATTCTGCTTTTAATCAAAGCCCCACAGCATATTATTGTGATCCCTCAGTAAACATGCACTTGTCAGACGTGTATCATTTCTCCTTGGGGATCAAAATGACCCGAGCAATAACACAAAAATACAAATCAAGAAATCCAGGAGTGATATGTGAATTTTGTTTTACAGGAGTGGTTCCCTCTCTCATAGTCCAGATCAGAGGAGTCATTCTGCTTTTCGGCCTGCATCTCGCAGAACACCACCCATAACCAGAGGATGTCTCAATGCCATTGGTGGAGCAAGAGATTCTGGTCCTGCCTACCAAACAACACTCCAGTGAAGTAGACAGGCTCAGAGAGGGAGTCAGTGAGAAGGTTAGTTAGCAACATTCATTTGCTACAGGTCAATGAGCTTAATGCTAATTATTTAATGCTTATGCATAGTCCTAGCCAATGGATTAACCCGATGGATTAAACTCTAGTTTGTTATCTCTGAGGGATGGAATGCATTAATGCAATGAAATGCAATGAAATTTTTTTTTTTTGGTGGTGTCCATAGAGGTCCGTTCTGGGTCATACCCAGTGGGCACTGTTCTGCTCTCTCGTCCTCTATATATTTATGAAGGTGAGACGAACACATCTGAAGTTTCTACAACAAACAACCACTCCTGCCAAACAACCCCCAAGGCAGTGTGGCCATAGTCAGTACACTTGTCTACATGATTTTTTCTGTGTTTCTGTTTCTCCTACTGCATATTAGATCTGAATTCAAGACAAGAAGTTTTCTCCAGGTTCATTATATAAAGATTGATTTAATTGTTTGCTTGTTTGCCTGGACCACTTTTCAGCAGCAATGCTCCCCCGCTGCTGAATCTATACCACCACCTCCAAATCTTCAGCATCACAGTAAAATAAATTATATTTCATATCTGAATTGTGAATGTGAGTGTGCAGTCTGTGTTCAATGGGATGCAATTAAAATGTTATGTATCAAAAAATAATTACATGAAATGTCTTTCTATTGACCTGCAAAAACAAACATGCATTCAACCAGTGTATACAAATTCCCAAACAAATGACTCTTTTAAATTGCTTCTTTTTAATGAATAGTTTGTTAGAGTGATTGATAAACAATTGACTATTATTAGCGTGTTCTTTGTAGTGAATAGTTTTTAGACTGATTCATAAACAAATAATTCTTATGAGCTAGTTATTTTTAGGAAATCATGAAAATACAAAGCAGTTCAACAATTGACTCTCATGGCCCGGTTCCGGCCCGCTTTCAACTAATTTCAAACTAATGTCAAAAAGACAAATTAAAAAGAATGATGTGAGGGGGCGCTTTAAAAACATAGTCACATTTTTACAGAGTGATTATAAGGAGAGGTAGGTGAAGCACCTAATCTCTTAAGTTACCGATCCTGAACTAATACCTCCTCCACACTATAACCCCGTTTTGGGACTTGCGGTACCTTCAGATTACACTTCGTCAAAAATAAATATTCCATCCAAATTTGCAAAACTCATCAACACCCAATCGGGTGGACCTCTTTACTGCATGTTACTTCACCAGTATTGGCAGGCTCTCACAAATTATCATCAGTGAATGGTTGTTCTAAGATTAGTGGTATGTCACTGGTAAGGTTGGCTTTTTAAAGTGTGATAATATACATTTACCCAGAGTATATCTTTAATAGTTTTGTGTATGTGTCATAAAGCCTGTTTTATAATTGCTCCCAAGTTTTGCCATAAAGCCTGCTTTATAAATGCTCCCAAGTTTTCCGTGGCGAGCATATGCATTTGTTTCTATGCTGGCTGCAGGAGCAACAAGCGGGCTTGTCTGAGCTCTATTATTGAAGTTCTGTATGCAGGCATGACTCACTAGACAGGAGGGCACTGGGGAGTGCTGCCTTTTCCAGGAGCAGCACAGCTAATAAAAACCACACTGTCATAGCCAATTAAACACCCAGTGATATATCAATGGAATGGGCAGTCCTGGATGAATTTGCTAGAATGGGCCAGCCATCAACTCTCACACACTATAGGCTGTCCTGGCCGGGCACGGCCGACCGTTAATTCCCTCGTTTGCTATACAGGACAGCTTTGTAGTGTGGAAGACTCCACCTCGCCTTAAAATCTCCTACAGGTTCTCAGCACTGACCTATTTCCAGCCTCCGACGCGTCTGTATTACCCATAGAGACTAGGGCTGTGAAATAACCTGTCCATGAAATCGAAACTAAGTGGGAGCGAGACAGGAGAGGAGTGACAGAAAAAAGAGAAAGACAGAGATAGAACTGTTTTGCATATGACAGCAGAAAAAAATCGTGGCTGTCTCATT
Organism: Sinocyclocheilus anophthalmus; assembly: GCA_018155175.1. Lineage (NCBI taxonomy): Eukaryota > Metazoa > Chordata > Actinopteri > Cypriniformes > Cyprinidae > Sinocyclocheilus > Sinocyclocheilus anophthalmus. The sequence continues at coordinate 132,106 of JADLZN010011470.1, forward strand.
CCTTCCGTTCCAGAAAGCGTGCTGTTATCTCACTAAAATGGCTTACGGAGGGCACAGATTTTGCACAGTGTTATAGCTCCCAGTATTTTTAGATAGGAATGTACCTGTCAGCCCCCCTGTAGGTCATCTGGATTCCCTCGAGCTGAGTTCTTAAGCAAGTACATAGACAACATTTATAATTGCTTACTCATATTAAGTCCGGCTGTTATGTATAAAACTATCCGGAGGACTTAAATTCCCAGTTTGTGGTGTACCTCCTATCTGATCATCGACACAAGGCTATTTTCCCAGTAGCCGATTTCCTTGGACAAAGTTGGATTCTAAAGTCTGACCTCATCAGCTGCATTTCTCTCTTACAGCGAGTGTCTGCTCATTAAAATGTTTTCAGTATGACACTTTCAAAGATGAGGGCTGTTCATTAAACAGGACTTCAAAACATGCCCCGAAAGTATTCCACTACAATGACACCCCTTAAGCTGTTTTCCTTTCAGCTTAATACATTTCATGCAGGTATCTGAAATTGTTACATGATACGATGAAGAATAACAGCATTGCAGGAAATAAGGTTATAAATCATAATTTGCACAGAGCGGTGCGGCAGTATCACTTCCTTCATTAGTGTTACCTACTAACCCTCAAAAGTGATGTTTTCTGCTTGTTTACACTGTAACAATTAAAATAGAAGGAAATTATCTTTTAATTATCTAGTCTTTTTGTGAGATACTCTCTTTCAATCTGGCAAGCCTTTAATCTGATCTGATCTGATCTTTGTTTTTTTGTTTTGAGGACGAAATTATCAGAATTTGCCACGTTTTTAGCATTAGATCATTGAATATATTTATTCAAGAGCAGAATGATATATTGAGTCAGGCCAGTGAAATCGTCTGTACTTAATAGTTTTGGATGGACATATTTTAAACACGTGTATCAAGTCAATACATAATTTCTGCAGTTTTTCCACTTTTTCAGTATGTTTTGTTGTATTTTTGAGAGAAACCCACCCCTAAATGACAGTCTCTTTCGTCATATAGTCAAAGGTCTAGACATGTGCAACTAGAGGAGAGGTGGAGAGAGGGTCACTGGAGAGACGTGCTCAGCAGGAGACAGCAGGAGTTTCATTAAAAGCACATAAATTTCTAGCCGCCTTCAAAAGAGCTCTCTTTTCTGTTGACATTGAGGATTTCAGTAAATGATCACATTATATTGAATCTGAAGCAAAATCTCACAAACCCAGGCTAAATCCATGCATCCTTAACTGTTTCCAAGTCTTGATATTCCAAGAATGATGATCCATATCCTGCTGAAATGCTTGACATTGCTGTCATACCTCAGCCTATTCGACCTTGTGCGTGCTTTTAAGAAAATAGAATCTAGCCGGTGCGCGGCAAGAGAGATCGTCAACGCCTGCAACCTTACGAAAACACATGCAAAGTGAAAAAAACACCAGCAAATTAGAAAACTCTTCATCATATTGACAACACACACGCTTTCAAATCCCTCCCCAACACATGCAAAATGCCGAAACGCGAAATCCTCACACCAACCGACTATTGCAAATGAAGAAACGCTGCACATAATCGCTCACACACCATGCCAAAAGAAGAAACGCGCAAAATCCTACACAACACATGCAAACCGAAGAAACCTCTGTCAAATATACACGAACCACAACGAAATGTTTCATGGGGACACCCAAAAAAGTGACGGACACCGGCTGGGATTTGTTTGGTGGCCATCTTCGCTTTTACTTTTTTGAGTTTCTGCTATTGATGTCCTTTTTTTAATTAGGGTTGGACTTAATTAATTATTACGTCGAAGATATAACATTCACAGGGGATACATTCATAGCAATAAATTACATACACAACCAGAATACAAAACAAATATATAAAGAATAATAAAAAATGAATATAAACAGAACAAAACCAAATAATAAAAATTAAACTCTTTTCTTCTCTTTTTTTTTTTCAAATAACATTAAATCTAAATAAATTAAAAAGTAAAAAATAACTTAATGAAATTACACATAAAATGTCAACTTCAAAGAATACACAGGAGGTAACACTTGATGTATCAAAGTCAATATTTTTTCCATCAACACAGTAGTTTTAACAGATTTCTTATTAAGTGATGAGCAGAGAGATTAATAAAATCATTTCAAATCAATACAAAAAATCCTAAAATTGGGCATACGATTTAATGAAAGAAAGGACCATGGAATAAAATACAACGTGCAAACTTCAGTTTCCAAAGCCTTGTTTTTGTTTCTCAGATCAAAATGTATTGCCCTTTCTGTAACATCCAATGGCTGACTTTGCCAAGATTTTTCAGTTCATGTGGGCGAGATGTAAGCTATGTCGTAGAGAATGCCCCTAGAACGTGCCACTGCGTGCGTGAACGTGACCTGCTTTGTCATCCAACAAAACCAAAACTAGTCTTGACCTGAAGGAGTTGCTACCGTTGTATTCTGTATTTCCATTGTCCTTATGATGCACGGAACGTTCATTCTCCATTAAGCCCGCTTCTATCTAACACGGACACTGACTTAATAGGAATTTCACATTATCTCTTACTTCAAGCTGGCAACTCTTACCTCAATTCCTGTTTACCGTTTTTTAAAACAACCTTAAATGACACATTGCGGAGTTTTCAATTAACCTTTGAAATTATATTTAGTTTTGAGAATCCTTCCTGTAAACTTAAGTATTATAACCAACTGTATCGAACGTTTCACAGTTACTCGTGTAATTCGGCAGATTATTTCGGCTAGTAATATCTAAAAGACAAAGGAATCATGCAACCAGGGTTTTAAAATAAACAAAAAAAACTCACCTTTCAGTTCACCAACAACTCCACTGACCAATAGCCACTGCACAAGCCCAAATTCGTATCCCCAATTTGGATGTTGTTTATATGATTTGAAATGTTCTTCGACTATCTCTCTTCTCTCACTAATATGAACGAGGCTGATCTAAAAGACTTAGTCGGGTGTTTGAGGAAAAAATAATATTGACTGCCTTGATTGGGTAAGCGGTTACCTCACTGTGATATTCCTTATAACCATACATTGACATTTGCATCCGTGTAACTTTCCATTCCATATTAGAATTACTCTCCTATTTTTTTCATATTTATTTTATTTATGAATTTTATTTTATTTCAAAAAAAGAAAATTTTTAACCTGATTTTTATTTATTATGTTATTTGGTTCTGTTTCGATGTCGCATTTTATTTTCTGTTAATTTATTAGTTTTTGTATTCGGTTGTGTATGTAAATTTAGTGCTATGACTGTCCCCTGTGGAATTTTATAACTCTTCAATCAATAACAATTAAAACAAAAACAAGGATGAAACCAATAGCCAGGATAACTCAAACAAAAAAGCCAAGACTGCACCACAACACAAATTCCCCGCTCGGGTCCCGTCATCTTTTGGCTCCCCAATGAAACATTTCCGTTGTGGTCCCGTGCTATTTTGCAGCGCGTTCCTTCATTTGCATGTGTTGTGAGGATTAGCAGCGTTTCTTCATTTGCATTTGTTTGTGAGTATTTACAGCCGCACGTGATTCTTCTCCACACATACTTCCTCTCTCCCTATCTTCATTCTGCATGTGGGTGAGCATTTTGCAGCGCGTTCTTTCCTTCCTTTCATTCATTTGTCATGTTTATGTGTAGTGTGTGAGGATTTGCAGCGCTGTGGTTCATTTGGCATGTGTAAAACTGATGAGATTTACAAGCGCTTTCTTCAGTTGATTTGCATTTGTTGTGTATTGTTGCGGATTTGCAGTCGCGTTTCTTCTCTTCCTTCATTTGATGTGTTGTGAGGAGTTTCAAACGAAGACCGTTTCTATCATTGCATGTTTGTTGTATATTTGTGATGATTTGCGTGGCCCGTTTTCTTCATTTTTGCAAAAGTTGTTTGTGAGATTTGCAATAGGCGCATTATTTCCTTTCTTATCATTTGCATTGTGTGTTGCGTATTGCAGTGATTTTTAGCTAGCTTCATTGTGGCCTCCATAGCATTGTAGACCATGTGACTGCTTTGCAGACGCTGGTTTTTCTTCCTTCTTCATATGGCGATTTTTGTGTATTTGTTGAGTATTTGCATGCCTACTCGTTTCTTCTTTTCATTGCCTAGTTATTTGAGAGTTCAAATCGCGTTATCTTCATTGTGTGCATCCTGTTGTGAGGATTTCATCGCTTTCTTTCATTTGCATGTGTGTAGGTGAGGTCTCTGCACAGCTTTTCTCTTCATTCTCCTCTTGGCATTGTTCGTGTATTTGTGAGGATTGCAGGCGCCGTTTCATTCATTTGCATCGTGTTGTGCCGATTTGCACCGCTCGTTTCTTCATTTGCGTATTTGTTTATGCAGTGATGTGGTGTTTCCAGTGTTTCTTTTTTTGCATGTGTTGTGAGGGTTTGCAGCTCGTTTCTTCATTTGCATGTGTTGTGATGATTTGCAGCGTTTCTTCATTTGCATTTGTTGTGAGGATTTGCAGCGTTTCTTCCTTTGCATGTGTTGTGAGGATTTGCAGAGCGTTTCTTCATTTGCATGTGTTGTGATCATTTGCAGCGTTTCTTCATTTGATGGTTGTGGTATTTTGGTGATGATTTTCTAGCGCGTTTCTTCATTGCATGTGTTTTGAGATTTGCAGCGCCGTTTTCTTCATTTGCCCAATGTGTTGTGAATTTGCAGCTGCCGTTTCTGTCATTTTGCCTGTGTTTGTGAGTATTGGCAGCGCGGGTTCTTCATTTTGCATGTCGTTTGGTGTAATTGTTGAGGATCCTTGCAGTTGCATGTTTGTTTATTTTGTGAGGATTTGCAAGAGCCCGTTTCTTTATTTGTTTGTGTTGTGAGGATTTGCAGCGCGTTTTTTCATTTGCATGTTTTGTGAGGATTTGCAGCGCGTTTCTTCACTTGCATGTGTTGTGAGGATTGCAGCGTTTCTTCATTTGCATGTGCATTGTTTGGGAGGGTGCTTGCCAGCGCGTTTTCTTTCTCTCTTTCCTCTTCATTTGCATGTGGTGTGGAGTATTTGGCATCGCGTTTCTCGTCATTTTCATGTGGGTTGTGTATTTGTGAGGAATCTTGCAATGCCGTTCCTTGTTCTACGTTCTTCATTTGCATGGGTTGTGAGGATTTGCAGCGCGTTTCTTTATTTCTCTCTTTCATTGTGCATGTGTTTGTTGTGGGTCGGTATTTGCATCGCGGTTTCTTCTTCTTCCCGTTTTCATGTGTGTGTGAGGATTTTGCAGGCGTTTGCTTTTCTTCTTTTCCTGTCAGCTTGTGCTACGGTCCGTGTTGTGTAATTTGTGAGGATTTGCAGTCGCGCCGTTTCTTCTTTCTCTCTTCTTCAGTTGTGCCATGCTGTTGTGAGGATGTGGCATCGCGTTTCTCTTTTTCTTCTTTGCATGTGTTGTGAGGTTTGCAGTGTTGCTTTCAGTGCGTTGCCATGTGTGTGAGGATGTTCATCGCGTTTCTCCTTTGCCATGTGTTGTGAAGATGCTTGCGCCGCGTTCCTTTTCGATTTTTGCGCTGTGTTGTTTAGGTAGGATTGCACCCGTTTTTCTTTTCGTTCTTCTTCCTTTGCATGAGTTTGTGAGGATGTTGCAGGAGCGTTTTTCCTATCTTCTTTTCTCTTCATGTGTGCATGTGTTGTGTATAGTTGTGAGGATTTGCAGCGGCTCGTTCTTCTGCATTTCGTGTCATGTGGTGTCGCTGGGAGTTGCAGCGCTTCGTCTCTATTCTTCATATTGCATGGTTGGTGGCTGATTTTTGCACGCGGGAAGCGCCGTTTCTGTCTCTCTTTCTCTTCCCCATTTGCAATTTGTTGTGAGATTTGCAAAGCGCGTTTCCTTCATTTGCATGTGTTTGTTATTTGTGAGGATTTGCAGCAATTTCATGTGTTGTGGTTTTGTGAGGATATGGCAGCGGCCGTTTTCGTCTTCTTTCTATCTTTCTTTCCCTTTTGCTGTATATTTTCTTCATTTGCATGTGTTGTGAGGGTTTGCAGCTCGTTTCTTCATTTGCATGTGCTGTGAGGATTTGCAGAGCGTTTCTTTCTCCTTTCTCTCTCTTCTTTTTCATGTTTTGTGAGGATTTGCGCGTTTCTTTCTTCAGGGGTTTTGCTGTGTTGGTGAATCGATTTGCAGCGGGTGTGTTTGTCAAACTGATTAAACTGTATTTTCCCCTTCCCCCTCCCCTTAATTTGCTGGGTGTTTTTTATTTTTTTTTTTTTTTGTTTTTTCATCTTGCATGTGTTTTCGTGCCGTTTAAGTGCAAGCGCGTTGAGTCTCTCGCCACCGTATAATCATACAATTGGAAATTTTGCGCTTCCCCTTTATTGAGGACCGGTCACGTTATCCCCTACCCTTTCGGCGTCGCGGCCTCTCCCAATAGCGTGACTTCGTTCATTATCGAGAAAAAGCTTGCCTTAGTTAAATATTAAATGCTTTAGTCCAGCCATTCTTTTTCCAGGTGATTATGAAGTTCTTTACACATTACTAAGCCCGTGTACTTTTATTGACTCATTCGTCGGTAAGATACCGTGTGACGCTGTGCTGCTTGCGTTCCCCCTAATTGATAATTCGTTCCGTTAGCCCAAAGGCTAACGTCGACGGTCTCAGTCTCGGAGTATGGACGGGTGCTCCATCGCCGGGCCCCTGCCCGGTGCTCAGTTTCTCCTTTCCCTCACTTTTGAACAGAATTTTGCATCGCACCAGACGGGTGCTATGCATACGCCTCAGAAGATTCTACAATCTTTCAAGAAATGGCTGCCTCCCGACCGGCTCGAGCATCAGTTCCTGAATCAGGTGACAGATATGACACGCGCCGCTCCCTGTAGGTGCGGAGCACTCACAATAAACAAATGCTATATGACCAGTTACATAGGTACCCCTCCTGTAGATCACTTAGTATTTATAATTGTCTTAATTCCATCATCAGTTATTCATTACCAAAAAGTGCGGCTTGGATCTGGTCTCCTTTTTTGTTGATTACTGGCCCTGGTTGTCGTGCGCATAGACAATCGGAGCAGCATCACATCTTGCCCATATTATCAACGACCTTGAATTCTACCCGCAGGGACTGGTTGCATTGCCACCTCTCGTAAGGGCCGCGCTCTCTTGTTCACTGGACGCTATTGGTTGAACTTGACTATGGTGGAAGCTACTGCGCGTACTACCTAAGGGGTAAGCGCGGGTCTCAGGCTCATATCGTACTTATTAATCGTGGAGAAAAAAGCAATGGCAACAGCTTGCCACCTATGGCCCAGAAAGACCGCCACCACCCGCACATTGGTAACGCTCTCACGTCCTTGACACTACTCGCGGGTGTGATGAGCGTAGCCTTGGTCAGCTTACCCCCAGCCAGGCGGGTTCTTTCGGATGAAGACGTCATTACCCCAACAGTACCCGTGCCCTACCCCCTTGGTCCTTTGTCAGCATGGGCCACATCTAATAATATCCCCAACCCCTTGATTGGCTTCTATGACTTTCTCTATTCCTCCGCCACAGCCTCCTCCGGCATCCACACCGTATAGCTGGTGTGTGGTGAGCGCCAAAACACAACCGGCGCCATTGGCCTGGTGGCTGCCTGTACGGTGGCTGCTGTCGCAGCATCCAACGTAATAGCTCTCACTTAACGCGTGCATACTGTTATTTGGTTGAGTAGAGACCCGAGCACCCACCAAGCCCACATTTGATTGTAAAAGCATTTTGGTTGTACAACAATACACATAATGTCGCTATAATCGGTATCGACCAACCTGAGCTGGGATCAAACTTCTTGTTAAAAATATGCCTTTTATGCTATTCTACAGGCGATGTGGATTAACCATGTCCAATGGTCAGTTCTCAGTCTCCATGGCGCCGTTTTCTGTTTTTAGCTGGACGGTGTTGGATTTGAAATAATCTCGTTTGCAGTGTGGGTTTTTTTCCCAAGCGCCATCCCTTTTTTTTGGAGATTTTCAGCTCATTTTTCCTACCGTCTGCCGCTGTACCAGGATACTTTAGACTAGGGGTCTTACAACTGTTTGGAGCTGCACAATGAAGCGCTGAATTCTCTAGCCGGTTCCTCCTTGAAGGTGACTTTCTCGTCCCCTGTTGATGATGATGACAGATTATTTGGCGGAAGCTCCTAGGACCTGTGACCTTGCTTTGTGGGACAACGGAAACCAGTCATGAGTATTTTTTTTTGCATTCTCGTTTGGGTGAGATAGCTACAGGCACCGAATTACCACTACCGTCTTTCACACTTGAGAGCTTTATTTATTCGGCTTTCAGAATATGTATCAATCCTTTTTGAGATTCAACAAACCTCCTTATTGGCACTGTAATAATTTTCAATATATCCCTGTATTTTCCTTAATCTCCCTATATTTCAGACTGTCATATTTTCCTCTTTCTTTACAGGAACATTTCCGGCCCTGGCAATGACCTACATCAAGATTCCTTTTACAATATGCAAGCCTCACAATCCTCAAAATCTTGGAGCAGCCATTTAGACCACAGGTGCGCTAGGAGCCTCAGGTCAGGCGGCCCTAGCCAAAGTCCTCCTGCTCCTTACCGTCCCTGCTCTATCCCAATCATCCCCTCTGTCCACTCCTACCAGGATGAGGTCTCGTGTATGCAAACCGCCCCTACTGATGGAAGCAGCCGTTCTAGTCCTCTGGAAAGCACAGCTGATGCTCCGGCTGTCAATCAACAGTCCAGTGTAATGGTCTCCAACCGAGTGGCTGGTAGACGGGAGGAAGTGGCCTCACTACTCGACGAGGCTCAGGAACAACTCAGAGCACTAGCACATGCCCAGAGGAAACAGGAGGACATCAGTAGCTCTGTCCCTCAGGGGGCCAAAGAGACTGTGTGCATCCTTTTAGCAAATGGGGGTGGACAAGGGGGAGTGGCCTCTTTTGGGCCCACAGAGACTCATTTAGTGAGCCCCAGTGACATGCACAAAGATGCCACAAAGACTGGCCAATGAGAAGCGGTTGACAGGACTAACCACAAATGTCCCGTGTGTCTTGGGGCTTCAGGATACTCTGCCAAAATTGGGATACCACTGCAAGCTACCATTAAATTTCTGAGGACCTGCTGTGAGTAGAAGTGTGGGAGAGTGACAGTCTCGAACATGTGAAAAGAGTATTTATTTATATGCATTTATTTAAGGAGAAACTTCTACTTAGAAAAAGAAACCAAATAGTCTGTCATCTCCACTGTGTTTTTAACTGTATAAAATATACATAAATATATATAAATGGATATAAATATATGAATTCAAACTGGTGACCAAGTACAAAAAAGGAATATGGGATTAAGAAACTTTCTTTTGTAAAGTATCAGCTCCACATCCTTAAAGATGCGATGCTCGGTGGTTAAAAAACAAATTACTAAAAGAAAAGTTTTTCCACTCATTTCCAATCAAGCTATCTTCAATCTTGTGTTTTGCACCTGCAGCAGTTGTGTTTACTATCACGGTCCCAGTCACTGTCCTCTACCTTTGCCAAGGAATATGGCTCCATCTGCCTTTGAAAACAGTGGAATGTGGATTGCAATTGGACTAAACTTCTAAACGCTAATCGTATCCAGGCATGAGGTAACTGATAGTTAAGTACTGCCTCCAAGACATCGATTGGAAGAATTTGATGTGTCCGTCCGTTTGTGGAGCAATCTGCATTTTGTTTTTCTGTGCCTTGGCACGTTCACTCCTTCATTTGGGTTTGGATATGAGTAAAGATAAGCTAGTGGAACAGAGCACATCATACTGCACACCACCTGAGATGCACAAACAGACCGTCGACGCCTCTCTGGATGGACCAAGGAGATTCCTGCACGGGATAACAGAGAGCAAGCTTGGCCAACACAAGGAGCTTCTGTGTTTTGTTTTTTTTTGTTTTGTTCTGATCCCCAATTCACACAACTGTGCATGTTGATGGTATTGATTTGCAGAACCAAGCCATGACAGTTAAAATTATTTATAGAAAAGCCCCACAAAGAAGAAACTGCATTATAATTGACCTGCATCTGCTGATTTCAACCGAAGTCCTGGTATAACAACACGAGTGGTCTGCTGAGTTTTATAGTTCAGTCTTAATAGACCCATTTCTGAGAAATGCTCAGTGACTGCATTATACTGAATTGACTTTTTTTTACGTGTTGTTGTTTCTACTCAAGCATTTATTTAAGACCTCCACCTGTAGTTTGGTTTTAAGACCTTCTTTAAAGCGCGTTGCATTTGTCCTCCATCAGAGTTTGTCTACCATGCCATCCAAAACTCAAGGCTGAGATGAAATGAAATATCTCCTGGTAAAAGAAAGCAAGGTAAAGGTTAGCCTGTGGCAGAAAGGAGCTGTGAGGGCAGACAGATAAGACTCTCACTTGATCTTATAACACCTTCCCCTGGCAAAAGCACTGACCTCATCAGTGATTTGCAGTATCTATCAAGATAATCAAGCATCCGAAGTAATGTGACAGTATTGCTGTAAGGGAAAGACAGGATAGATTTAGATCTCAAAGCTACACGATTTCTTTATCAAACCATTTAAATTTTAATAATAGAAAATATTACATTGCATTAGTTGTCAGGGGCGATTCTAGGATTTCAGTTGGGGGGCTTCAGTTTGAAATGAGCTGTTGGTAGACTGTCATTTTTATTTTTTAAACCAATTAAAATGGTATGTTTGTTAATATGAGCATTCGTGATTTTTTTTTATTCTATGTATGCTCACATTATGCATCTCATTTTATTGGCATGCAGTAGATAAGCAGAAAAATCACACATGCAACAAAGATGATACCATGCACATTGCCACAGTGATCTATAAAATGGCAGACTAATTCATATCCAGGGCATAAACTGTCCATCTGTTACAGCTATTAATGTTCATTTTCATTTGAAATGGTGTGAGAAGGTTTCATTTGAGCTGGACCATATTTTGTACACTAGTGCTTAAGTATATTCAATTATGTTTTTGCACAATGTATGGTATTTTATGCTGTCATTATTCCAGAGTGTAAGGTATGTGACTTGATGAATTTATTACAGAAGACAGTATATTGCAAGACGTTTTGACAGAAAGTGCAAGCTGCAACTGTGCAAGAAGGTGTAACACGAGCACAACAAAACTTTATGGTTCTGTATAACAGCCCCTTGATGTACTTTAATGTGCAATTTCAAAATTGAGAAATTAAATTTCTGTTTATTCTTGTATGTGAGAAACTGCATTATTGAACTCCCAATTGAAATAGTATTTTCTTTTCCTTTAGTTCATTTTTTAATTTTTTCAATAAAGATGAATCTTCAGTGTTAATAATGTTAGAATGAGTGTTTTTTAACTAAATTAAATATAAATCATCAGATTCAAATAGTGTTAGTTTAGTATTATTTATATACTATGTATTTCTCAGTTTTTCTCAGTTGCTTTTGTACATTTCTCAGATTGCAATTGAAATTCTCAATTCGCCACATCTCGTCACCTATGCACATCACAAAAGCAATTTCTCATTATTTTGAACAAATTGCCAATGCTTTGGTATGTTCATGCAATTATGTACAATTGTCTGTTGTTTCCTGCATTATCAATTGCTTATATCATGTTTATCAATATATTATACTGGTTCTGTTAGTCTAACCCCGCAATACATTTTAGGCATTAGTTCATTGCATAAGTCATCAAATCCAAAATGGATGTTGACAAATTGTCAAGCATATTTTCAATACATTTCTATTAGATTTTTTTGTAGATGTGTCCTGAATTGATGAATTGCATAGGAAATTCCTTGAATTTCACTAATGAAGGGGTGTAAGTAAAGTAAAGTGTTAGATCAACCAATGATCAGCCAGTTCTCTAAAACAGCTCATAGGTGCATCTCAATGGGAAAGCATATACAGACAGAACTTATAATTTGTTACAATTTCTGACAATGCAAGAACAAAGAAACAAACAAGGTCAGAAAGAAGAAGAGTAAGGATGCGTGGTGGAAGGGTAGGGAGGCAAAACGGACATAAGCACGTTTCCAATGAAATAAGGGCCACTTTTGTGACCCATGTTCTCAATCATGACCATACAATCGCCAAATTGGGTCAAAAGATGTAGCTGAATGTGGAAAGAACAACTGTTTCCTCAATCATTCAAGCATTTCGTAGACCAAACATGTAATTCAACAATGTGCATTTTACTGCAATACTGTATACGTACTGTAATGTTTCACATACTGTAGTCCACTTGCATTTTATGTTATACAGTAAATATACTGGTAACACTTTACAATAAGGTTCGTTAGTTAACATTAGTTAAATACTTTAGTTAACATGAACTAAGAATGAACAATACTTCTACAGCATTTATTAATCTTAATGTTAATTTCAACATTTACTAATGCTTTATTTAAAAGTTGTGCTTGTTAACATTAGTTAATGTACTGTGAATTAACATGAACTTACAGTGAACAACTGTATTTTCATTAACTAACATTAACAAAGATTAATAAATACTGTAATAAATACATTGTTCATTGTTCATGTTAGTTACAATTTAGTTTCAATAAATTCAATAAATTTAGTAACAATAGTTTGTTCAATACATTAACTAACATTAACTACTGGAACCTTATTGTAAAGTGGTACTGTCACAATTCACTGGGAGGAACGAGGAGAATTCACAATACAAGAGTTTTTAATCATCAAATAGGGCGACACAGAGCACAGGGATGACGCTCACAAAGAGTAGATAACGAGTAGACCTGACAAACACAAACTGAACAGACTAGGATTTTACAGGGCAATCAGGGGAACATAATCAAACTAAACGAGGAAAGGAACTTGACCAAATAAGGCAAAACAGGTCAAATCCTGACAGTTACCAATATACTTTATAGATACATGCTGTAACAAAACTGTATTGCAAATGACATACTGAAATTTGCTCTCAGACCACCTGGCTGTAAAAGCATACTTGTGAATCCTGTCTAGTCTCTTGCAATCAATAACCCACATACAGTAATGTGTACATTTGTACAGTTTAAATTGATAAATGTCATACAGAAAAAGTGCAGCCTTGTGCACTTCTTTTAAGTATCAAAACCATAGTTTACATCAGGAAGTACTGGAAGAGTACATTGTTACATTTGACAACATGGCTAAGCAATTTGATATCTTGTTTGTGAACACTGACACAAGGACTTGTCATTCTGATGGCACTGACATGTTAATTGACACAGATATTTATTTTTGAGAGATGAACTAAGGATGAGAAAATTGCGTGGTTCTGTTTGTAAAAAAAAAATCAGAGAAATGCACTTACTGGTTTGCCAATGTTAAGGATGATTTGAGAAATGTACCAAATGGTGTGTGAAAATGGTAATAATTTGAATTAGAGTCATTTCAATGAATGAAAATGCTCTATCCTGCTATCTAAGCACATTATGAATGTGCTCATAATATCGAAAAAAAAATTCCTCCTGCTGGTGAATAGCAGGACACAACTGTTCACAATGAGAGAGAGAGAGAAAAAAAACTATTATTTTGGTGGTAGTGATGAATGTTCTAAAGCAATATTATAAAGGCTGATGCAAGACCTAAACACAGGCAGAATTGGGTTTATTATCTCATCACACACACACACAAAGATATATATATATATATAATATATAAATATAATATATATATATATATACAGAGAGAGCGAGAGTTGAACTTTTTCAGGATTTTGAAAGATCCTGGATAACAAGTAAAAATACAATTAAAAATCCCAAAGCAATTGAAAAGTAACTGTGTGAGCTTATAGGGAAAATATGCTTTAGCTTCTCCATCTTACTCCATCTTCTACCATCTTACATGTCTGTTTGTTTGTTTTTTCCACACAGTCCGGTAATATATCTTCCACCAGTTGCGTGGTATAGAAGAATCAGGATTTCATTTCAACAGCCTTGAGCACTCCCTGAAGTGTTGGGGAACGCCAGACCCTTGATGTACTGAGTGAGAGAGTCAATGCTGCTGCTGTGAGAGTCAGGCTATTGATGCAGAGTGTGATTGCAGTCTGAAACATGAGGCTGTCATGAAGGTCAACAGTGACTGCTATCAAAGAAAATCCTTAGTGTAGCAACTGAAGAAACCATAAAGGGAAGGATTTGTTGATGAGAGTATAACCTTGCTGTGGGTGTTTCAACATTTATTTTATTTTCTGGCTGAATAATTAAAACATACTTGTCACTCCCAAAAGTTGCATTGCAGCCAGCCAAACAGAAAGGAACTACCATTTTTCTTTAGCTGTTGATGTATTTGAGCATAATATGCAGGGGCGCCGTAATGGTGGTGGTGGGGGGATATGGCTTTAGGATGAATTCAAGGGCCCGACGAGGGGGCCCGAGTCAATATGCTGTTCAGGGGGCCAAGAAACCATAAAAACTCCCATGGCGTCCAAGGTATTCATGTCTTTCTTTCTTCAGTCGAAAAGAAATTAAGATTTTAGAGGAAAACATCCCAGGATTTTTGTCTAAATAGTGGACTTTAACAGTTACCAAACAGTTGAAGGTCCAAATTGCAGTTTCAATGCCGCTTCAAAGGGCTCTACACAATCCCAGCCGAGAAATAAGGGTCTTATCTAGCGAAACGATCAGTCATTTTCTTTAAAAAAAATATACATTTATATACTTTTTAAAAACAAATGCTCGTCTTGCTCTAGCTTAGCTTGCGCAGGCGCGTCTTTACATGTACTCCGGTACCTCATTTTCTCCTCCAACTTCAAAATCGTCTGACATCGTTGTTTTACTTTTTTTTGTTAAGGGCGATTGACTTTCTTTGCACGTTCGCTTTGTAAACAATGGGTCGGTACTTTCGCCTACGTCACGCGTGACCTTTCCAACGTGATTACATAATGCATGAGGTCGAGCTAGTGCCATGATAGCAAGATTGTTATTTAAAAAGTATGACATTTGTTTTTTTTTACAAAATGACTGATTGGTTCCGCTAGATACACTCTTAAAAATAAAGCTTCCTAAAGAGGGTTTTCGCAGCGATGCATTAGAAGAACCATTTTTGGTTCCTTAAAGAACCATTCAGTCAAAGGTTCTTAAAAGAACAATCTCTTTCTTACCTTTGTATAATCTGAAGAACCTTCTTTAGCCACAAAGAACCTTTTGTGAAACAGACAAGTTCTTCAGATGTTAAAGGTTCTTTATGAACCCATTTAGACAAAAAGGTTCTTCTATAGCATCGTGAAGCACCTTTATTTTTAAGCGTGTAAGACCCTTATTCCTTGGCTGGGATCGTGTAGAGCCCTTGAAGCTGCATTGAAACTGCAATTTGGACCTTCAGCCGTTGGTCACCATTGAAGTCAAGTCAAGTCACCTTTATTTATATAGCGCTTTTAACAATACAGATTGTGTCAAAGCAACTGAACAGCATTAATTAGGAAAATAGTGTCAATAATGCAAAGTGACAATAGTAAACACTAATTTTTCAGTTAAAGACAGTTCATCATTGAATTCAGTGATGTCAACATCCAGCTCAGTTTAAATAATATCTTTGCAATTATGTCAACGATATCGCTGGAAATGAAGTGTCCCCAACTAAGCAAGCCAGAGGCGACAGCGGCAAGGAACCAAAACTCCATCGGTGACAGAATGGAGAAAAAAACCTTGGGAGAAACCAGGCTCAGTCGGGGGGGCAGTTCTCCTCTGACCAGACGAACCAGCAGTATGGAAAAATCAATTTACGATGTAATAAAACAGACGATGAACACTATTAACAGCAATTATTATATGATGCAATCAAACTTATAGCAAAATGTGGTAGTTCTGTATGTTGTTTCATGGTTGGCATCATCTGAGGTCCTCTGAGGGCTTGCATCATCTCTTCTCAGGTGTTCTGGATCCAGACTGAAGCTTGTGTAAATCCTACAAAAACAGAGAAACAAATAGAGACATAATTAGCGTAGCTGCTGTTCCAACCAAGCAAAATTGATTTGTTTAACCCAAACTAAAGAATAATAATGTGCATTTGATTAGATATAACTGCAGTAAAAGATTATGAGATGCATTATTTGAATGCTTGGCCAAAGAGATGTGTCTTTAATCTAGATTTAAACAGAGAGAGTGTGTCTGAACCCCGAACGTTATCAGGAAGGCTATTCCAGAGTTTGGGAGCCAAATGTGAAAAAGCTCTACCTCCTTTAGTGGACTTTGCTATCCTAGGTACTACCAAAAGTCCAGAGTTTTGCGACCTTAGGGAGCGTGATGGATTGTAGCGTGGTAGAAGACTAGTTAGGTATGCAGGAGCTAACCCATTAAGGGCCTTATAGGCAAGTAATAATATTTTGTAACTGATACGGAACTTAATAGGTAGCCAGTGCAGAGACTGTAAAATTGGCGTAATATGATCATATTTTCTTGACCTGGTAAGGACTCTAGCCGCTGCATTTTGGACTACCTGTAGCTTGTTTAAGTCCATTATAAGTCCATTATACAGAGAAAAATCCTGGAACGTTTTCCTCAAAAACTTTAATTTCTTTGCGACTGAAGACAGAAAGACAATCATCTCGCATGACATGGGGGTGAGTAAACTATCAGGAAATGTTTATTCTGGAAGTGAACTAATCCTTTAATATGAGGATCTCTGCAGAAGAAAACATCTTGGGACACTTAAAATAAACCAAGATTTAAATTCGGCAAACCATGTCTTTAACATTCCACACACAACACAACAAAATCAAATCGATAAAAAAGTCATCATCAAATAACTCGAAGGAAACAACAAACAACGGCAGAGGAAATAACCTTTTAAGCAGTTTACAATAAGGCTGTGATTTACATGATTTATTCATGCTGTGGCACATGCTAGTCCAGCATCCAGGGCTGTAGATATCCAACACATATTCATTACCTTGTCCCAGACAATATATCCATGGCAACATCAAGTCTGATTGCACAAAATTTGTTTTAGTCAGTTGACATTAGGGTTACTTTGCATATACTTGGTTTGTTCTTCACATTTAATCATTTTAACTCTCATCACAACTGCTTTCAAGTCTGGGCCACACATTTAAACCTTTTAGAATTGTTATTTTTGAAATAAATGTAAGGAATGTAAAAAAAACTATTACTAATAATAATTTTTGAAAATAACAGTTTTCTTACAGATTCTTAGAAGCATGGATGGATGAATGGATAGATAGATAGACTTCCAAATATTTACAAAGTGCTTTGAAGCCGCTCACACAGAGTTTAATAATCATAATTTATACATAAATAAATTTGTTTAGTTCCAACAAAGTTGGACAAAGAGAGTTGTTTAGTTCCAACAAAGTTTGTTTTGAAGGGAAATATCAATCTCAAGAATAATTTTGGCTTATGTGTTGTTAGAACGTATTATTTGTTGAGTGCTGAGATCAGAATTATCTATAGCATGTTTGTTTCTAACACTCATTAACACTTTGTTAGCTGCTGTCAACCAATTGTTTCCTATTTTATCATTAGCTGTAATTTTGTTTGCATGTTAATTAGGGGTGGATCCTGAGGTAACTATAGAAACCCTGCACATTAAACAACCTAGACTTCTTGCATCACTCTTTTCGCTTCACTCTTTAATTGATTAAACTTTATAATGTCTTTCAATTCAAACACATTTAATCCAATCATGCAAATAAAAATTTCCTTTAGAGACAATATTTTTTTACCAATACTTATTCCTCATTTTTCCTTCTACTTTCTCTTCCGTTCACTCTTTTTTTTCCTTCCTTTTTCCCCTTTACTGACTAATGCCTTCAAATACGTTTTGCAACCCAGGTGATAAACCTAATGGTCATACAGTTCATCTGAGATATTTTTAAAAATTCAAAATATTTTGTAGCCATATACTATGAATCACCAAATCCTCCTCTCGGTGAACTGGGTAAACAGAAGCTAGCAGATATCACAGAAAGCATCCACTTTATTTCCAAACCAGCTATAGTTCCACCATTGCCATTCCAAAAGGATCAGCACTCATAACCCCTTTTACACCAAACCACTTAGTAAAGTCATCACTCATGGCTAGCTCTCATAGCTTCTCCCATCTTTCTTTTGCAGATGATATTGAATTAGTTCTCTCTATTCCACCCTCTGACAACCAGATACTCTCATGAATCACTGCATGTCTGCCAAGCATTTCTGCCTGGATAAACAAGCCGAATTGATCAAAAACCAAGTTGTTATTCATCTGGCCGAGAACCACCCTTGCCAAGACCTTGTCATTTCAATAGAAAACTCAACCATCTCACCCACTCAGAAAGCCAAGAATCTTGGTGTCACACTGGACAATAATCCCCTTTTTCAGAAGTATTTAATTGTCACTAGGTTGTGTACTAGCTGTATTAGGCTTATAATGCTCATACCATTTGTTTGCGTTTGCATTTTGCACAGGAAGCACTTCTTCTCTAGCAGGTCCTAGCCAAAATGAATGCTTGCCATCTGTTGATCTCATGGTCTCAAATATGACACTAAAGGATTTCTGTAGGTTTCTCTGGATAAGAGAATCTAAATGCTTTTAATATAACAAAATTTCCCTAACATGTTGAAAATTAGATTAACTGATATATAGTGCCTGTGCCAAAGACCTGTAGAATATTATTCAGAACTTCCCTGCTAATAAATGGTGTCAGAGTGTGCTTTCCTTCTCAATTTATTAAATTTTTTTCAAGAATAGCCTTTTTTAATTGCTATCGCATATGTAATCTATTATTCTAATCTTAATCTATTGTAATCTATTACCTATGGAAAAAATGACTCGGACACAATACGGATAATCAGTGTCTGATTGTTAATTTTTAATTTAACATTCATTTCAATTTAAAAAGTGATCATGGAACAAATCTAAAATTTAACTGAATTTGACATCCACGAGTTGCATTAAGTGTTTATTGTGTACCTGTGGCTTCTCAATGATATTAATAATGGGCAGACCTCATGGTTCCTAGAGTTCCTAGTTTCTTCTCAGAATAATATAAAGAAGGGGGTTTTCTATTAACCATGTTTATCACTACATATTGACAATACAATTGAAAAAATGAAGGTGAATGTGGCTTCAGTGTGTGCAATTTTGTGTAATACTGTTTTTCACTGCAGCTGCATGCATAAATTATGCTGGCAGTGTCTGTGACTGCACCATCTAAAGAATTTTAACTCTTATCTGGTCTTACTTGAAGTGTTGCAAGATCTTATATATGTTTTGCATAAAGACAATAACTTGTTACTTAATTGCACAGCAAAGCTGAAGCCATCATGATGTCATGTTGGTTTTACACCTTTTTTAAACATTGCAACAGCTTGACCTACAACATGCTAATGCTGCTTTCCTGGCATCAAAGATAATTACAAAAATAATTACTGTTTTCAAACATATTGCTTGGCTTCCCCTTATGTTTATTTGTTCAAGAGAGATAGATTTTTGACAGAGTGAGTCTTGGTTCCTTTTTGCCATTTGAAGTTCTTTGTCGTTTGTACGTACTTGTATGCAGTGGGTCATGCTGAGAACCACAGAAATAATAGTCTGCAGAGCACTTGGTTAGGTTCTTGCACTTTCATTGTGTTCCCTGGTCTTTTACCCACTCTGGCAATAAAATATAAAATATTCTTATGAAGAAATCATATAACAATGTTGATAGCAGTGAAGAGGCAGTTTCTTGCAATATTTCAAATGTTCAAAAAATATAAAAAACAAACTCCTCATGCATAATAACACCTTTTAGCCTTGACTATATTCATAATATTGCACAACCTCTTATACCTTGTGCTTGTGCAGCTCTCAATATTCAAACAATGAAGTCACCATAATTAAGCTAATTTAATACAGCCTTATAGACATTTTCACAAACAATAACCGGAGCTTTCAATAATAAAAAGAAAAAAGGGAATTGCTATTTAAGACAATTTGATATTTTTAATTTGAGTCACAAATAAAAACTCTTAATACACTTGTATATTTAACATATCTGTTAATATCGATGTGTTCTGATCATCTGAACATTTCAGAAAATTAGAGAAAAGGAGTCAAGAAGTCATGCTTCAAAATTCCGCAGCAATTGAGTGGACAAGCACAGTTTTTTCGTTACTTTACTGGCAACCTCTTATCCTAATGATGAGAGCATATATCATTTACTATTTATTCTCAAATGCGGAATATAGTAAGGTGTAAAGAATGAGTAGGTGTGTTCAAGCATTACATTTAGTGTAGATTTTCATTCATTAATTGCACAAAGAACTGCATTTGCAAAATTCACTAATGACATAACCATAATTCAACCATTTTTGAGTCAGTTACAAGTCTTCCATCACTTTCATTACTCATCTGATGTCTCAATATCTGTGGGCGGTCTAAGGGCTTAAATCAAGTTTGCACTCTTCTTTATGAATAACATTGAATCACCACAGCATCTGTGATGCAAATGAGCCTGCTGATTCATAAACTGTCCTATGTAAATATCAGTATGGTTAAATGGTCATAAATCCACTATAGCAGTTGCACAATTTACAGTCAATTGGATTTGTGTGTGCAATCGCTTCTATGAATAAAGAAGGACTTTTTAGTGGGATTTTTAGGCTTATGTTGCTTGTGTGCCACACTGGAAATAGACAGATCCCCTATGGCGCTTGTTTTTGCATGTCATTTGTGTTTCTGAGCATGCTTAGCTTGTGTTAATAGCCATTCTATTTTGGTATTTTGACTGATTTCAGAATTTTGATTTTTGAAGTATTGGTGCAATTGGTGTTTGAATCAAGGAAGGGACACAGTGATGGGTCATGGCCTAAATTATATACCTATATAGCCTATATTTATATTTATATTATAAACTATATAGCCAGAACCCAAAATATGGACACTGTAATTTGCTAAATGTTTCCATATTCTGAGTAAATGAGTGCTGAAATATTGTCTGACCTGAAACCACTCTCACCTATCTAAAGACTATGAGTCAGAGTTGAACTGTCTCTCTACTGTGGTCAGATGGGTCACCTGTGCACCAGAATCCGGGTTAAATATGGCTTTTTCATGAAGGAAGACTTTTTTTCTTGACTTTATGAAACACTTCAGCACTCTTCCACATTCAGTATGTTACTCCACCAGTACATGTTATCACACAAGGATACAGAACAATTGAGAAATCGGGCCGCTTTGACACTCCACCTCCAAATTACCCACCCACCAGAGTTTATGATTTTATGGAGTATATCTGAGAGACCCTCCCACCCTGTGGGTTCAAATCTACAGATAGCTAAGATCCCACTGCCACTAGGATTGCACAAGCTCTTTTATTCTGCCTGTAGAAAAAATATTGGTTAAATTAATTAATCTCAGCAGCAGTGGAGCAGATTCCTACCACTGGCACATTATGTTCAAAATTTCACAAGTTTTAAATCATTATTTAGAAAATCAAGGATATAAGACAATCAGTGTTGTTTTGGATCCCACTGGCTTTCACAGTATGAACAAAGCCGTTTAAACATTCTTCTTTTGTATTCCAAAAGTGATTGGCTGTTCAGCTCAGTGAACCTTCATACAAATGAACAAACATAGGAGAAATTAAAGTTTTGGAGAGATGCCAGAAGAACTATTACAGGAGTGAAGTAACCTTTGTGAAAGAGGATCTAGTTGTCCGAACACACACTTACTTCCTGCCATCCACAAGTTTAGTCCCATGAACATAAGTTCATTCAGATTCATAAAAGCGCTGTTGCTTTTTTTTTTTTTTTTATGGATTAGCACAGAAAATGTCCTAAGTACCTGACATATATCACCGAAAGAGGTTTCCAGATATATCACGATTGTCTCTGTGACTGCCATATGTGGCTCTCTAAAACAGCAAAAAAAGATGACCACAGGAAGCTATTGTTTAGCCATTCAGAAGACTTTGAGATGCTCTCTGGCTGTCAGTCACTTTGAGCATTCAGGTTTTCTGACAGAGAGAGGGGGCAGTCTAATTCACTCAAGCCTGGTAGCAGTTGGCAAAATGACTAACATCACCTACGGCACTTTAATGCTAACAAAATCACCCATACAGTCCACACCTCCTCGCTAAAGTCAGTGTCAATCATTATCAAAGAATATAAAATTGACAGACGTATCACCACCACCTCTGGATATAGAGATGAGTCCTACTGGATTCTCAGAGTAGAGGATAAATTCCTGAAGGATTGAATGGAGGTACATTCTTGGTTTTAAGATAACGATGTGATCCACTCTGTTCTCATGTACATTAGGTAGATCGGCATTTCCCGATTGCAGTTGATCCTCACTAAAGCTTTTTACATGCCAGTATTTGTGAGCCCTGCTAGTCTCTTTGTTGTCATCTGTCTTCAGAAAACACATAATTGCATAATTGTATTTAATGTGCACTTGTATTCACATAAAATGTTAAAAGTACACTTCAAATCTTAAACGTATAAAGTAAAAACAATTTGCAAAAAGAGAGTAAACTTTCATGCCTGTTACACTTACGTAATGTCATGTCATGTCACTTTGTAATGTCATATTACAAATACATTTTAAATCGTTATGTTTTAACAATCTTTTGTAAGTACTTATTTTGATGTGTTGACTAACATACTAAATACTTGATTATAATTTTAACTATAGTGTATTTTTCAATATTACATTTAAAGTTAACACTTTAAACGTTCTTAATTGCCACTTCATAATTACAAATAGTTTTAAAAACACGACACGTGTAAATAGAACTGAAGTCAATTTTACTTTGCTATAAATGTACATCATTGTGTACATTTGTACATCACAACATCAAAGGTTGTACTGTTGAATGAAAGGCTGTGAAAATAAATCTGCATTGTTAAACCTTTTGATCTTTTATTTTAAAAATTTCATTGGAGAATAAGAATTTAAAATTGGGGGGGAGGGGTCTCATTATGAAATAAATGTTTTTCTCTAATACACATTGGCCACAATTAATCATACTCTTTATTCAATACTTTTTGCAACCTCTATTTGCCGACATAACAGCTCTGAGTCTTCACCAATAATGCCTTATGAGTTTGGAGAATACCTGACAAGGGATCAGAGACCATTCCTATATACATAATCACTCCAGACAATTCAGATTCCCAGCCCTATGTTGGTGCTTCTTCTCTTCAGTTCACCCCACTCATTTTCATTTATAGGGTTCAGGTCAGGGAACTGGAATGGCCACGGCAGAAGTTTCATTTTGTGCTCAGTGACACATTTTTGTTTTGATTTTGATGTTTGTTTTTGAATCATTGTCCTGTTGGAAGATCCAACCTCGGCCCATAATTAGACTTTTAACAGAGGCAGTCAGGTTTTGATTTTTTATCTGTTGGTATTTGATAGAATCCATGATGCCATCCATCTGAACAAGATGTCCAGGACCTCCGGAAGAAAAATAGGCCCACAACATTAAAAATGCAGTACACTCTCAGAGATAAAGGTACAGCAGCTTTCACTGAGGTGGTACCTTTTCAAAAGGTACTTATTTGTACCTAAAGGGTCCATTTTGGTACCTAAGATACAGATTGGTACTTAAAAGTGTAAGATTAGAACCTAATAGTACAACGTGTACCTTTTGAAAAGGTACCGCCCCAGGGACAGCTGTTGTACCTTTATTTCAGAGAGTGTAAGAGATTTAATTGTACACATGGGGTACTTCGTGTCACTGTGGCCCCAAAACCATTTAAAAGGGTCATATGATGCTTTTTAAAAGATCATTATTTGATGTAACAGAATATGCTGACATGCTTTAATGTTCAAAAAAACACAGTTTTTTCAAATACTGTAGGTCTTCTATGCCCCGCCTCTCTCAAATGCTTTGTTTTCTACAAATTCCCTCCTTCCGACAAGTGCAGTCTGATCTGATTGGCCAGCTGACACAGTGCATTTTGATTGGCCGAACACCACAAGCACTCGTAGGAAATGTAACGCCCCTTACCATAATAACGAGCTTCATCTTTCAAAATAAAGTAAAGACTATAAATATTGTAATAGTTTACCATCAGTCAGCCCGAAAGGGGAATAGAGTCGCGTGACAGACACAGTGACACAAGCCACGGTTAAGACAGCTGACTCCACAGTGATGTGACCCTGTCTCTATCTCTCTCACAACATAAACATGCGCACACACCACACACACACACGATGCGCAAAACCTCCGCATTTGAAGAAGTCAATAGCAAATACTTAAAAACTAATAACAAAACAGTAGCTGAATCAGAAGCACCAGATTGTCATAGCAAAAATCAGAATGACCTCCTCTCCTAGGTTCAAGAAACAGTCGTCCATAAAATGCATTGATGTTCTTTTGTAAGTAATTTTAAAGATTCCTAAATCTACTTTCGTAAGGCCAAATAAAGTGCTTTTGCTTTAACACTGAAACACACAGCGTCTCCTTGACATGCTGCTTCAACACTAACTGCAGTTACTGAAACCACGCCGTTCTTTCTTTGGGTGAACATTTGGGGCTTACCAACTGCTTTCCACATAGTGACATAGATATGTGGGGGCGTGTTAGAACGAGCCGTTTAGGGGGCGTGGCAGAGTGTCTAACTTTAGTCAAGATTCTGTTGGTTTTGAGAATTAGTCTTTGCAACTTCAGGGATCTTATCTATGTACAATCAGCTTGTAACACTCCAAAGAGAAAGGAAAACTTGAAATCGCACTATCGACACCTTTAAGTGTTTGCTGCTAAAAAAAAAAAGCTCATTTGAGGTCATCTGGAGCCATTGAACCAAAGTGCTACTAAAGTGGGTCAAAAAAGCATTCTAAATTTCAAGTCAAGTCAAGTCACCTTTATTTATATAACACTATATACAATACAGAGTGTACAGACTGTTCAGTTATCTAACTGCATTTAATATTATAGTTCATTATCATTTAACTGTAATTAACATTCACTGAAGTGTCTAAAAAGATCACATTTAATTTGCACTTAAGAATATTTTTTATTTCTTAGTTTTCTTTTTAAAAGTATGCTAAAGTGTACTTCTTTACCACAAGGGACAGTTCACCTAAAAATTAATCTTTAGTTATTATTTATTCACTTCTATGTTTTTCTAACATTAAAATTAAATGTGCTGAAGCTTTATTTTTAGTAAAGTTAGTGTGTATACTGGTGTCTAAAAGGATATGCCTGAAGTCCATGCTTATCTTTTTCTCAAACACGTGTTTCCCCATTTGTCTGCTTTCAGCCCATAGCATTTTTCATTACATCCCTACTTGCCCAAGGGATTTAAAAACAGGGATTAAGAAAAGATGAAAGGCATCTTTACCAGTACTGTTCAATGATTTATTCAGATCAGCTTAGCTCCACACTGCAGTCTGCTTGTTTAGCACAGAATAATGTGGCTCATGGTCAAACACTGTGTTTAATTGCCGGGAATCAGGATCATGATAATGGTTTATTGTTCTTCACTGTTTATGGTAGCATTTGCTTGGGGAGTGGACTATTTTCTTGTTTGAGTGTTGCAGACTTGATACAGATGTTTGACAGTATGCAAGATTAGATAAGAAATGTAATACTGTTGAATTAATCACTTAAAAAGTACAACGATGAAGAGGATACGTTAAAAAGACCTGCAATGTTGGCACGGAGCCACAATAATGCATTGCTTCCTGTCGTTGCTTTAAAAAGCCATCAGCGGTGTTTCAGTTTCATGTGATTCTGTTTTAACAGTGACAGTTTAATATCAAAAACATGTCTCTGAAGTGTCCATATTGCATTATTGGTGGAACTATGGGATATGGAGAAAATGAATACCTCCTCTGTATACTGCTGGTTTTCAAACATAAGCTACTCTCTGTTTGTCTGTCTGTGTGTGTGTGTGTGTGTGTGTGTGAAAGAGAGAGAGAGCGAGAGAGAGAGAGAGCGAGGGAGAGAGAGTGAGAGAGAGACTCTCTGTTCAGCTTCCAGATCGATTACAACTGTTGATGCTGACAAATGATTATAATTTTCTAACTGTCTCTGAACCGTTATAGTGGTGATTATTTTCACAGTGTGATCACACTATAGAAACTGCAGCTTGATGGCGAAGGTACAATATCACTAAAATCCCTGCTGTTGTATTTCGGTGAATGGAAAATTTATATGACAACAGAGAATTCAGAGACTCTGCTTTTACAGAGTAAAAGATATCTGTAACATTGTAAAATAATTAAAATAAAAACATTTTTAAATTGAAAGAAATGTTTTTATATTATTTTTATTTATTTAAATTTATTTATTACTGTGATGGCAAAATTCAGAGAACATCTCTCAAATGCATGCAGCCTACTGAAATATTTTGCAATTCGAGATCACATTAATTTGAACGAAAAAGAAAAGAAAATGAAACCATATTTAAATGCATTTTACATTCTTACATTATTTTCCTTTGTACAGAGCTCGATTTAGGTATGACAAAAGTGCTGCAATGAATTCATTTTGACAACTAATAGAATGTTAAACACTGACTGATAACTTTTCAGAGTTCATTGATTATATAAAATTCAGTGAAGGTTGCCTATAGTTACCTGCATGTCTCATCCATGAGTGGGCCTATGCAATGATGGAGAACAAGAAATGCTGCAATGGTGGAAACACATGTTTGTGAATAGGCATTTGATTTACATTTGAGAGAAACTAAGATTTTAAACAAGGATACAAACTAGCCACTTTTCACTGAAAATTGCCGTTGTAAATTCAAAATAAGCCATCTGTGTAATTCAAGTAGATTCAATGAGTTGAAAACTCTTGCTACTTCATACTTCAATCCAAAACAATGCTGAACTTTGACAAAAAAAAATAGATTTTTAAATGTTATAATTGTGATTTTATAATGTCTAAATAAAAGTCCATTAGCAAAACATGTGAAAATAACTTTATTACAGAGTGGAAATGGTAAAGGAGACAATAAATAGTATTTGTTTTTCTACCAGGTGAAATATTGGCAGAAATCTTTCACTTAGCATGGCACATTTTCCATGAATTATCTCTTTAAGTAAAAATGAAAAAAAAAATGCAGATGTTCTAAATAAATGTTACTATATAAAAATGTGCAAAAATATTAATAATTTTCAGTTCCCCTGCCGTCTTTATTGGAAATTATATATATATTATATATATGATATTATATATCTATATCTATAT
Source organism: Sinocyclocheilus anophthalmus (assembly GCA_018155175.1). NCBI lineage: Eukaryota > Metazoa > Chordata > Actinopteri > Cypriniformes > Cyprinidae > Sinocyclocheilus > Sinocyclocheilus anophthalmus. The sequence continues at coordinate 159,221 of JADLZN010011470.1, forward strand.
ATATATATATATATATCTTATATGTGGTGTGTGTGGTGTATATTCAAATTACCTAACTAAAAAGTGTGCAATAGTACATGTGTTTGAAAATAAAAATGAATTTAAAAAATGTGTTCTACTGTCTGGGGTCTGCCATCAGAAGTTAAAGGGGATGTTATGTGACCACACATTTATTGCTGTGTCTGTTAATTTTCAACATTTTCCTTATGGTATTAATAAAGGGGGAAGGGGGTTCAAACCTTTGTCACCTGTTTCACTCCTGATGAGTTTGTATCCTTCCATACACAAGCTAGTTAATGGGCTTTTGGTCATTGACTTGCAGAAAGTTTTCTGCAGGAGTTAGTGTTAGAGGCTACTAGAATACAGGGGTACCGACACTGATCTGCATACCCCTCGGGCAAAAATGTGCAGTTGCGCCCCTGTCCTGGAGTATTATATCATCATAAATGTCTTGTTGGAGTGGGTTCTCCTAAAGCCCTTCAGCTTCAGCTGCACAGTGTGTGGTGACTCGTGCTAGTGCGTTGTATGTCTTTAGAAGGTGCGTTTGATAGCTTTTGATCTCTGAACACCAGAGTAGCTGTAGTGGGCATTAAGATGGCTACTCTAAAATGAGGTGTTTTCACAGTTTAATGTGTTTCAGAGCAGAGTGCTTTACTGACAATGGATTTGTGCAAGGTGGTACACTGATCTACACAGTAAGAGATTTTGCCAACCTATGATTAAACTGGGTGTATATGATGATAAATATAAAGTAGACTATATATATATATTATATATATTAGTAGATATGAGCACTTAAATGCAAAGGATGGTCACTCGATTCTACATAATAAAAATTGGGCGATAGTAACATAAAAATGAATATTACTTATTACATTATTGTAAAAAAAAATGTAACCTGCTACGGTCTAACAGATTTTGGTTTAATCTACTTTTACCGTTATAAATTGTAATAGAAATTATTAAAAATAATAAGTATGGAATGATTATCATAATAATAATCAGTACAATTGTTGTAATCAAAATAATATACTATATTAGTCATCTCTTTTTCTGTGGTAGCTGCAATGTTTTCCTGTCGTTGCTTATGAACAGACCTTTCTCTCCCGACAAAATCTTTTATTTAAGAACATCCTCTTCACCTCATTCCCCAATGGAATTAAGTGGATGTGAGTTTAGTACAGTCTTTCTTTCTCGCACTGTATGATATGAGTTGTCACCATAGTAACAGAACAAACAAAACCGTCCACCACAGTCCAGCTTCATTACCTATAAATCCTCAGGGTGGCCATACGAAGATGGTACAAATCATTTTTTTGTCTATTTTACTGGAGGTCATCGGCAGTACATTAATGAAGGAATGTAAGGAGTAACACCAACTGAAATGAACAGAGTTTGAATGGAGATGAGTTAGCCGAGATGTAGAAATCATAAAGGCCAGCACTCCTTTCTCATTAGTCTTCTTGACATCCTTAGGGTGCTCTGAGCTTTACATATTAAGCACAAAAGACATCCACTGGTACTAGAGTTCACGTTAAGGTGAAAGAAATCCAAACCCGCTGTTCCCCACACCTCAAACTGCAAAGCACCTTCATTGCCTCAGGCAAAGCATTTTTTTTCTTGCTGCTTTTTACACTGGAGGCTTTGCAAGAAACCCCAAGTAACTTCCGGAAGCTTTTAAAGTGAGTCGAATCAGGAACAAACACAACAATAAAGACGTTTGGAGGGATCATTGTGAATAGTGACCTCAGTAAGTATCTGTGGATGATGCAATGCTTACATCTGGAGCCCTTTTTAAGAAGCGCTATAAGAAATAACTAAAGTATTCTGTTGCTGCGAATAGCATCATAAATTATTGAAAACATGTTCACCTTGTCATTTTGGAAATAAATTCAAATAAATAGCCGGAATATAAATGAGCTCTGCATAGTCTAAATGTGATAATTTGCAAATATACTGTATGCACCATGCATAAAAATACTTGAATTTGACACTTTCAGATGTCCTTAACTGTCCCTGCATGCATTCAGTCCCTGGACCCCTTTACTTGTTTCCTGCCCTCCCCTCTGTTTGTGTTGAAGCTGAAGGATGAGAGATACAGAGAGACCCTATTAAACCATATGGAGTGGTAAGTTGTTGACATAATGGGGTGTGACAGACCATGGGCTCTGCTGTGATCTCAGGTCACCACATAGGTGTGGAGACATCTGTGGATGGCACACAGACACTCTAGGTAGCAAACAACTGTCGTTTCCATCAGCTGCTGAGTGAATTATGCCAACAAGGTGCAAAGGTGGGACTTATGTACTGTATGGAGATACGGCAATCCACACTAGGACTGCATTTCCAGGATGTTTAAAAAGAGTGTTGTCTTATTTCAGTATTGTAACTGGATTGGAGTTGGATGGAAGCTATGGAGGAAGTGAAATGCCAAAATGTTCACTTCTTGAAATCACTTGAAATTGCTATGATGTCAGTGTCTTTTCTCAGTGATGTCACAAACCTCTCCTTTCACAAGGTCTTAATCACATGCTGTTTCTAAGCCACAATACTTATAAAAATAGTTCAAATGGAAATGTTCCCAGGAAATTTTTGTAGCAGCTGCAGTTCCCTTTCAGTCGGTCACCCTCGACGTCACGTTGGATGACCGACGAATTGGGATCTCGCTTAGAGGGACCAATCTACTTCGAGTGTAAACTAAACGAGCCAATGCACATTGGCATGCGATTATTGCATCCAGCTGCTGTTGATCACAGCGTGAGTATAAGTAGGCGTATTCAGCTTTTCGCTTCGGAGCCGAACGGTTCTATCGTTCTGCTCCTGACCTTCCTACAGTAGTGAGAAAAACTACAGTCAAGCACGCTCTTCAGTGGGCTCTCGTGCTGGTGGACGGCGCTTCAGCGGCGGTGGTTTTCCCGTGTCGAGTGGGTTGCACACAACAGGCTGCACTACCCCTGTGTGTGTTGCAGACGGCCATCTCCCCTGTGCGCTTCAGCACACTAAAAGAGCAATTTCCATTCTAAAAGAGCTTCACGGGTGGAACGTCTTTTTAAAGATGTCATACCATCCGTGTTTCTGGGTGCGGTCGTTACCTGGCGCTGGGTGATGGTCACGATTGCTGCCTCTCGTGTCTGGGCACGAAGCACGTTGAGGTGGCTTTTGTGGATGACTCATGCCCCCATTGCGGGGGTATGACCATCTCGGAGTTGCGGACCAGACTCCGTTACCTGCAAGGGGGCGGAGTGCCCGTGCCACTGCTTAGATCTGGGGCTCCCTCTGGTGGCGGGGGAGTCCTTTTTCTAGCGGTGGCAGATGTTTTTTTTTTTTTTTTTTTTTTTTCTTTTTTTTTTTTTTTTTGTTTGTTTTTCTACCCCCCCGTTGTTTTTTTTTTTTTTTTTTTTTTTTTTTTTTTTTTTTTTTTTTTTTTTTTCGTCTTACGGTCACCCCGGGAGGAATCCCCTCGGAGATGCCCAAGCCCGCCGGCACGTCGAAACCAGCTGAGCTCTCAAAAAGAGCAGGCTGGACCCTTCCGGGGGGTACCACCTGTTTCTTTCGAGGCTCCCCCCGACTATCGGATGTCGGTTGCAGCATCGGAGGGCCGGACTTTTCTGGGGATGAAGATCCGTCAACGTTACCACCCTCTGGGCAGTCAGCGGTGCCGGATACGAACCCAGAAATGATGGCTATGCTTTCCCGGGCCGCCGAGAGTGTCGGGATCGAGTGGAATCTTCCACCGCGTCCCGAACCCTCAAGGTTGGACGATTGGTGTCTCGGGGTGGCGCGCGCTGGTTCTCAGGGCCCCACCCCAGTGCCTTTCTTCCCGGATGTGCATGATGAGATCGCTGGGTCATGGACTGCACCTTTCACTGCCAGAAACCGGCCCAGTGACTCATCCTCCCTCACCACCCTCGATGGGGGTCCAGCGCGGGGGTACACGGGAGTTCCCCAGGTTTGGGGACGTTTCGGAGCCGCTCATGTAGACCTGTTTACCTCTCCAGAAACATCTCAATGCCAGTTGTTCTTCTCCCTGCCCGAGGGAACACTCGGCACGGACGCAATGGCACACAGCTGGCCGCGGGGCCTTCGCAAGTATGCGTTCCCCCCAGTGAGCCTTCTGGCACAGTTGCTGTGCAAGGTCAGGGAGGACGAAGAGCAGGTCCTGCTGGTGGCACCCTATTGGCCTACCCGGACCTGGTTCCCGGAACTATTGCTCCTCGCGACAGCCGCTCCTTGGCCGATTCCGCTGAGGAAGGATTTACTGACTCAGAGACGGGGCACCCTTTGGCACCCGCGTCCAGACCTCTGAAACTTCATGTCTGGTCCGTGGATGGGACGCGGAGGTTCTAGTTGGCCTACCCCAAGGGAGTGGCCCACCATCATTCAGCGGGGCACAGTCTAGAGCAGCGCCTACGCTTGAAGTGGAACTGTTCGTTGAGTGGTGTTCTTCTCGCCGAGAAGACCCTCGAATATGCCCTATCAGAGTCGTGCTGTCCTTTTTGCAGCCAAGGTTGGAGCGAAGGCTGTCTCCCTCAACCCTCAAAGTCTATATCGCTGCAATCGCTGCTAACCACGACCCCGTAGAAGGGAGGTCGTTGGGGAAGCATGATCTGGTCGTCAGGTTCCTTAAGGGGGCGAGAAGGGTAAACCCTCCACGGCCCCCCTCTATACCCTCCTGGGACCTGAGTCGGGTGCTTACGGCACTACAGCAGGCCCCATTTGAGCCTTTTTGCAGGCGGTTGAGCTGAAGATCCTTTCGATGTTTACGAGACTTTCGCTCCCCTGCCAGCAGCTGCATTGGCCTACATCAAGAGGGTAGGGGACCTGCACGCATTTTCGGTCAACGATTCGTGCCGGAGTTCGGGCCGGCTGATCCCCGATAACCTGAGGCCCGGCCCAGCTACGTGGCCAAGGTTCCTGCTTGATGTCTCCCTTCAGGGATCAGGTGGTGACTGCAAGCGCTGCCCCCGGAGGAGGCAGACCCAGTCCTGGCTTTGCTCTGTCCCGTCCGAGTATTAAGGTGCTATGTAGACCGGACACAAAAGCTTCAGGACCTCAGACCAGCTCTTGTCTTTCACGGAGGCCGGCAGAAGGGGAATGCCGTCTCGAAGCAGAGGATGGCCCACTGGATAGTGGATGCCATCACCCTGGCTTATCAGGCACAGGGTGTGCCCTGCCCATTCAGGTTGCGAGCTCACTCAACTAGAAGAGTTGCATCCTCCTGGGCGCTGGCTCGTGGGGCCTCGCTGGCGGACATCTTAGGCTGCGGCTTCCTCGGCAGCTAGACGTGGCGGAGCGTCCGGCGCCAGTCCTTCACTCGCTGAATCCTCGAGAACGGTAGAAGGCTGGGTTCCATATGTAAAACCTAAGTGGATCCCATATGTGTAAAGTCCACGGTATAGCCTTGAGCCTGTGTTTCCCCGGCAGACTTCTGCCATTCCAAGAGGGTTACAATCACCTCCATTCTTCCATATGCACCTAAGGGATGTCCATATGTGTATTGCTTCCGAAACCTCCTTCGGGAAGGTTGGAGCTTCCGTAACGTCCCTGTTCCAAGTAGAACGGGTACGTTTTCCCAGTGCTATCCAGTCTTACTCAGTGGGTAGTGCCATAGTAGCAGTAGCTGGTCCTCTTGTGCAGGCCCTGGCCTACGCCAGAAAGTAGGGGTGCAGGTGGCTTCCAAGGACACTGGAAGGGGCGGTAGCTGTAGCCCTTTGGTAGGATCCCAATTTCGTCAGTCATCCGGTAGCACAGCTTCCTGTACCACCACTGAAGCGGAACGGTGTGATCGCTCGGCTCCTCAGCGAAAACCTGAATATGCGCTGCATCTGCTGCCTACTTATACTCACGCTGTGATCAGCAGCAGCTGGATGCAATAATAGCATGCCAATGTGCATTGACTCGTTTAGTTCACACTCGAAGTAGACTGGTCCCTCTAAGCGAGATCCCAATTCGTCGGTCATCCGACGTAACGTCTCCGTTCCCTCCTTCAGGGAAGAACGAGGGTTACATACGTAACCGAGACGTTATGCTGGGCTTATAAAAATTATCACTTTAAAAAGATTATATATTAAAATTTTACAATTAATATATATTTACACTGCGGCTCAAAGTTTGATTAACTTTGACTTTTACTGATTTGGCATCACAGGAATAAATTAAATTGTAAAATATATTAAATTATCAAACATTTAATTTAATAGATGTACTAATATTTCACAATATTACTTTTTTAAATGCAGTCTTGGTAAGCATAAGAGACTAAGCATAAAAATCTTACTGACTCCAAACTATACACAATCACTGATTCATATATTCTTATAGTCATTTTTGACAAAAACTATTCCTCAGTCTTATTAGTCATTTATGAGTCACAGTCAAACAATAAGCTATTAAAAAGCTTTTTATGGAATGCTTAAAAAACACATCTGTCTTCACAGAGCAACGTCTTTGCAGAAAACACCCATATATGATCACTTCTGCAAATAACTTTTTCATTTGTTTCAGGCCCTAAGCAACACTCCACTGAGAGTTCAGTGCTGCGGGCCTCAGTCAACAATGCAATCAAACTCCACAAATTCTACCTGTCAGAGCTCTTCTCCCTGTGTAACTAAATCTTCTGGGATGTGGTCTTGCCTACTGCTTCATATTTTTCATTACTTTGTACTTTTTCCTGGGTTCTCAAATCCCTGAACGAACTGTCACTAATTTGAAGCAAGTTTGGAAAACACATCGAAATTATCTGAGAGATTCAGAAACAAAAATGTCAGAATGACAGAATGGAAAATGCATGTCTGCTGTGTCAGAAAAGCAACCAGTCCACAGTGGAAATGTAGATATACACAGTCTTTCAGGATGAGAATAAATATCAGATATAATAGTCTAAAATACAACCTGACCTAAGACTAAGTAACATATTCAGAAAATATTGAATTATTATCGTATGCAGGGGAGAGTTTAATTGCAATGTTTGTTTGAACAGATAACAGACAGTAAGCCAATGAATTCAGCATGACTTGGATGCCAGTCACAGAGTTTTTCAGCGACCCCTCTTACTCCTCTCTGTGAAGACCACACAGGTTGCTATAGCAACACAGCCTCACTGAAAGGCTTTTTGACTATTTGGACTTGATGTCAGGGTTATTTTGATTGTCTGTAGCTCCTTAAAAGCAAAACTCACTGCAAGTCAGACTACAAAACAAGAGATTTATTGAAGCCCAGGGATCCATCAGGCATGCTAGAACTGATGAAAACATGATAATGAGCATTAACCAAGTTAACCAATTCACACTAGATTTAGTACACATTAGTATTAGATTAGATCACATTTAGATTAGTAATTATATTCTAAAAAAGTATTTATGTATGCTCAGCTTTAGAAGCAAAACATTTTTAAAAATATTTTATATTGTATTTTTTTGTATATATTATTATCCATAGTTATATTTTACTATATACTGTATATTTTTGGGAGTAGAAGAAAAGAAAGAATGCAGATGTAATGATTATTTTATGGTCATTTTTCAGCTGTCCATGTCAAAATCAAATAAACTTTAGAAGCATCAATGATTAAAATGATCAATTTTATCACTTACATTAAGTTTAAGCTCGGCGTAAAGTGAGGAATACGTAATACGTAAACTTTAATACGGGTACCAGAAACCTATATATATATATAATTATAGATAGAGGAGAGAGAGAGAGGCGAGAGGGCATCTCAAAAATTAGAATGCGAGGAAAGAAGTTCATTTATTTCAGTAATTCAACAAATTGTTAAACTCGTGTATTAAATAAATTCAATTTACACAGACTGAAGTAGTTTTAAGTCTTTGGTTCTTTTAATTGTGATGATTTTGGCTCACATTTAACAAAAACCCACCAATTCACTATCTCAACAAATTAGAATATGGTGACATGCCAATCAGCTAATCAACTCAAAACACATGGAAAGGTCTCCTGAGCCTTCAAATGGTCTCTCAGTTTGGTTCACTAGGCTACACCATCATGGGAAAGACTGCTGATCTGACAGTTGTCCAGAAGCCAATCATTGACACCTTCACAAGGAGGGTAAGCCACAAAAAGTCCTTCACAAAGAAGCTGGCTGTTTCACAGAGTGCTGTATCCAAGCATGTTAACAGAAAGTTGAGTGGAAGGAAACAGTGTGGAAGAAAAAGATGCAACACAACCAACCGAGAGAACCGCAGCCTTATGAGGATTGTCAAGCAAAATTGATTCAAGAATTTGAGTGAACTTCACAAGGAATGGACTGAGGCTGGGGTCAAGGCATCAAGAGCCACCACACAGACGTGTCAAGGAATTTGGCTACAGTTGTCGTATTCCTCTGTTAAGCCACTCCTGAACCACAGACAATTTCAGAGGCGTCTTACCTGGGCTAAGGAGAAGAACTGAACTGTTGCCCAGTGATCCAAAGTCCTCTTTTCAGATGAGAGCAAGTTTTGTATTACATTTGGAAACCAAGGTCCTAGAGTCTGGAGGAAGGATGGAGAAGCTCATAGCCCAAGTTGCTTGAAGAGTCCAGTGTAAGTTTCCACAGTCTGTGATGATTTGGGGTGCAATGTCATCTGCTGGTGTTGGTCCATTGTGTTTTTGAAAATCAACGTCACTGTACCCGTTCACCAAGAAATTTTGGAGCACTTCATGCTTCCTTCTGCTGACCAGCTTTTGAAGATGTTGATTTAATTTTCCAGCAGGATTTGGCACCTGCCCACAAAAGCACCAAAAGTTGGTTAAATGAACATCGTGTTGGTGTGCTTGACTGGCCAGCAAAACTCACCAGACCTGAACCCCATAGAAAAATTTATGGGGTATTGTCAAGAGGAAAAATGAGAAACAAGAGACCAAAAAAATGCAAATGAGCTGAAGGCCACTGTCAAAGCAACCTGAGCTTCCATACCACCTCAGCAGTGCCATAAACTGATCACCTCCATGCCACGTCGAATTGAGGCAGTAATTTAAAGCAAAAGGAGCCCTCCCAATTATTGAGTACATGTACAGTAAATGAACATACTTTCCAGAAGGCCAACAATTCACTAAAAATGGTTTTTTTATTGGTCTTATGAAGTATTCTAATTTGTTGAGATAGTGAATTGGTGGGTTTTGGCTTAAATGTGGCCAAAATCAGCCAAAGTTAAAAGAACCAAAGACTTAAACTACTCAGTCTGTGTGCACTGAAATTTATTTAATACACGAGTTTCACAATTGAGTTGAATTACTGAAATAAATGAACTTTACCACGACATTCTAATTTATTGAGAGTACCTGTATATATACGTGGGTACGGAAAGTATTCAGACCCCTTTAAATTTTTCACTCTTGTTATTTTGCAGCCATTTGCTAAAAATCATTTAAGTAAATTTTTTTCCCTCATTAATGTACACACATCACCCCATATTGACAGAAAAACAGAATTGTTGACATTTTGCAGATTTATTAAAAACGAAAAACTGAAATATCACATGGTCCGAAGTATTCATACCCTTTGCTGTGACACTCATATATTAACCTCAGGTGCTGTCCATTTCTTCTGATCATCCTTGAGATGGTTCTACACATTTATTTGAGTCCAGCTGTGTTTGATTATAATGATTGGACTTGATTAGGAAAGCCACACACCTGTCTATATAAGACCTTACAGCTCACAGTGCATGTCAGAGCAAATGAGAATCATAAGGTCAAAGGAACTGCCCGAAGAGCTCACAGACAGAATTGTGGCAAGGCACAGATATGGCCAAGGTTACAAAAAAAAATTTCTGCTGCACTTAAGGTTCCCAAGAGCACAGGGGCCTCCATTCCTTAAATGGAAGACGTTTGGGACGGCCAGAACCCTTCCTAGAGCTGGCCGTACGGCCAAACTGAGCTATCAGGGGAGAAGAAGAGCCTTGGTGAGAGAGTAAAGAAGAACCCAAAGATCACTGTGGCTGAGCTCCAGAGTCGGGAGATGGGAGAAAGTTGTAGAAAGTCAACCATCACTGCAGCCCTCCACCAGTCGGGGCTTTATGGCAGAGTGGCCCGACGGAAGCCTCTCCTCAGTGCAAGACACATAAAAAAACACCTGAAGGACTCCAAGATGTGAGAAATAAAGATTCTCTGGTATGATGAGACCAAGATAGAACTTTTTGGCCTTAATTCTAAGCGGTAGTTGTGGAGAAAACCAGGCACTGCTCATACCGGTCCAATACAGTCCCAAAAGTGAAGCATGGTGGTGGCAGCATCATGCTGTGGGGGTGTTGTTCAGCTGCAGGGACTAGGACGACTGGTTGCAATCGAGGGAAAGATGAATGAGGCCAAGAACAGGGATATCCTGGACGAAAACCTTCTCCAGAGTGCCTCAGACTGGGCCGAAGGTTTACCTTCCAAACAAGACATGACATAAAGCATATATATAATATAGAGAGAGAGAGAGCGAGAGAGAGAGAGGAGAGGGATCTCAATAATTAGAATGTCGTGGGAAAGTTTATTTATTTCAGTAATTCAACTCAAATGTGAAACTCGTGTATTAAATAAATTCAATGTACACAGACTGAAGTAATTTAAGTCTTTGGATCTTTTAATTGTGATTATTAATTCTAAGCGTTATGTGTGGAGAAAACCAGGCACTGCTCATCACACTGTCCAATACAGTCCCAACAGTGAAGCCTGGCGGTGGCAGCATCATGCTGTGGGGGTGTTTTTCAGCTGCAGGGACAGGACGACTGGTTGCAATCAAGGGAAAGATGAATGCGGCCAAGAACAGGGATATCCTGGACGAAAACCTTCTCCAGAGTGCTCAGGACTCAGACAGGCGAAGTTACCTCCAACAAGACAAGGGCCCTAAGCACACAGCTAAAATAACGAGGAGTGGCTTCACAACAACTCTGTGTCTGTTCTTGAATGGCCCAGCCAGAGCTTTGACTTAAACCCAATTGAGCATCTCTGGAGAGACCTAAAAATGGCTGTCCACCAACGTTTACCATCCAACCTGACAGAACTGGAGAGGATCTGCAAGGAGGAATGGCAGAGGATCCCCAAATCCAGGTGTGAAAAACTTGTTGCATCTTTCCCAAAAAGACTCATGGCTGTATTAGATCAAAAGGGGTCTTCTACTAAATACTGAGCAAAGGGTCTGAATACTTAGGACCATGTGATATTTCAGTTTTTCTTTTTTAATAAATCTGCAAAAATTTCAACAATTCTGTGTTTTTCTGTCAATATGGGGTGCTGTGTGTACATTAATGAGGAAAAAAAATTAACTTAAATGATTTTAGCAAATGGCTGCAATATAACAAAGAGTGAAAAATTTAAGGGGGTCTGAATACTTTCCGTACCCACTGTATATATATATCACAGTGATCCAGTGTCTGTTTTTATCATTTATCAGTGTCAAGATCATTGATCATTTAGTTGCACATCTTTTAATTGCTCTGTCATTCTTCTGATGACTTGATGATCCTGTTGGATCAGTTTGAAACATTTGCAGAAGTTAGTATTTGATCCTTATACTTTACAGAAGAGTATTAAAAGGACATCCAAGAAAAAATGTACTGAGATAATGCTGTACTGGGTCTTTTTTTATCTCCAAGTGTATACTTCCTAAACTTCTATTTATGCATTTATTTTTGTCTGTATAAACTTCACACAAATCTTGTGTAAAGTTAAATATAAATCAAATCAAGTTAGGTCAACTAATATTGAATTCTCTGATGCAGATCTCCGATACACTGTTGAACAGCATCCTGCGGTGTTAATGTCAAGTAAAACTAACAAGCCATCTGTGCCTGTGGAAGAAAATATTATTCCACTGCTTGTTAACAGGGAAAGAAAGTGTGGTTCTTGTCCACTTTCAGTGGGAATCTGTGCCATATGGGAGTGGACATGTTTTGTTTGCTTCAGCTGTCAATTTGAGAAATAGCACCGTGCTATCAATTTTTATTCAGAGAGGATTTAGAGCTGGCACACTGGTGCTTTCTCATACAGTTCTTCAGCTGTTACACCTTCTCAGTTAAGTCTGCAGGCAGGTGCAGACAGGTGTGCAATCTCCAGTGGGAATGGCAGTACATCACTGTGATTAAAGTGGTCTTTGACTGATAAACTTCTATTATCCAAAATTGTGCATATGGTGCTAATATGGAGGACCACAGATATTAGCATATTAGCATAGTTGAAGATCAAGCAAGCATGTGCTGTATGCATGTGAATGATCTTAAACTTGACCCCTAAATCAACTACAATATAATTGTGTTTAACAATATAAATATACATACTTAAACCTTTCACTGTTATTTGGTTAAATAATAGCTATATTACTACCTATGGGAATAAAGATATTTGAGTGACAAGAGTTCTAGTCCAAATTCATATCTGAATGATACATAAAGATGTACGGATCCACATTAACAATGTTAGCCACTGACTTTTGGCCATACTGACACTCAGTTATGGACTGAATGTGTTAAATACTACCTATAACCAAAAGAAATTAAGATAATTAATTGCATGTACAAGTGCAATTTCATATCTGTTTGACATGGAGACCCCCTGAGGTTTAATTTAATATTTTCTTAATATGACTCAGGATGATGGCACCACCCCCCGCAGGAGGCATCTTTTCCCATCACCCCGAGTGCCTAGATTTATTCAACAGGGGTTTTTCAGGATTACCAGAAAAAAAATCTCCTGCCAGGCAATTTCTGTAGCAGCTGTCATGGGCAGCCGGTTCCTGCCCACTCTATTGCATCAGGTTCTAGGGGCTTGAACTCTGTCCTCCTCTGTCCTAAGAAATAGCTAACATCCATATGGCAGCATGTCAGCCCCGCAACTGATCACCTGCTGAAAAACTACTGGATTCTAAATTCACGTGTAATCCATATTGGATTAAATCTGGATGCATCTGTACATATTATTATATTATTATCTGTGCAGATATTTATTATATCTTACATTGTTAAGATATAATGTGAATTATATTGTTATTCAATCTATATTTTGCAACAATATTACAATACTGACCTACATCAATAAGCTAATACTATGTTATGACCACAAAAACACTTTTACCATAGTGCATTATTTGTAAAATAATACAAGATGTTGTTTACATCACATCACCAGCTTCATATGTATGTCTTTTCTGATGTAGTAAACTTGTTTGGTAGCTCACCTGGCCTTGAGCTTGCGATGTGGAGCACTTGGTTATGAGTCTCGTGAAATGTAAGTCATGATAAAAGAGCTCAAACACTTGTAGAAGCAGGCTAAAAGGGCATGGTTGCTTCAGCAAATGTGTTTTCTATCTCACGTTTGCTTTTGTTAACACTATCGATTAGGATAGGTGGTACCTTATTTAAAAAAAATAATAGAGCACCAATCGCCAGACATTTAATTTCCATACTGCTATGATATGTACAACAAACAACGTAATAAAACATTGCCAGATTCTTGTTCATCTGTTTTGGATAAAACTGAACATGCATTTAGAGCCATTCACTAAGGCCCGGATTGGCTAATCGGGAGCACCACGAGGATTCCCGGTGGGCCGGTCTGTTTTTTTGGCCATGAGGGCCGCGGTGTTGTCGTGCCACTGGGGTTGAAATATGGATGCTGCCCGCTGATCTATAATAGATATTATATATAGATCAGTGATACTGTCCCTAGACTGCCTCCACTCTTTTAATTAATAATTTTCTCGCAGCCCATATTATTATTTTCACCAGACCATATCAATAACAAATTCTCAATTGATAATTAATCATTCTTTTTGCGCAAATCATTGTTTTATTTGTGAAGTAGCCATTTGAGAAAGGCTTTAAGACCAAGCAGAATCCTCTACCGGCTCCCGCTTCACAGTGAGCGGGTCTCACGCTGATGGCAATTCCCTTTCAGTCAGTCACGTTCGACGTTACATCAGTCATGACTAACGAATTGGGATCTCGCCCGAGAGATCACCTTCAAGTGTAAACTAAACAAGCCAATGACAGTTGGCGTGCGTGTTTCACCACGTGCACCCCGCCCCGCAGCGCAGGTATAAAAGGAGAGCGCGTGCAAATGCACATCAGCTTTTCGCTTCGGAGGCGAGCCTTCTACAAGACGAATCTCCGCGAGTGTTTGGAAACAGCTGGTGTTGGTATTACGGCGTATCAGCGGGGGTTGCCATCCAGGCTGCTGAAACCTCGGCGAGCTGCAGCTTCCATTCTGCAGTCTCGCCGCGACCTCCCCTGGGCGCTTCAGCACTCTCTCTAAAAGAGTGTTTTTCCTTTTAAAAAAAAAGAGCAATTTCTAAAAGAGCTTCACGAGCGACGGGCGTCTTTTTAAAGATGGCTTCCCGCTCGTGCGTTTCTGGATGTGGTCGTTTCCTGCCTCCATTTGATGGTCATGATCGCTGTGTCTTATGCCTGGGCTTACAGCATGCTGAAGCAGTGCTCATGGATGAGTCATGTTCTCAGTGCGGGAACATGACCATCGCGACGTTGCGGTCTAGATACCTCCTCATTAAACGGGGGAGTATCCCCCTTGCCATGCCCCGCTCTAGCTCCTCCGGTTCTCGGAGGGCTACTTCGGTTCATGGTCAGGGAGACCTGAGGGTTACAGTGAGAGCTTCCCTGTTGAGTACGTCTCCGCGGGCCTCTCATTGCTCAAGCATGGCGCACCACCTGGGGTTTTTCCGGACGAGTGTGCTGGGTCCTCGGAAAGGGCGGGGTCCAGCATTTGTGCGGAGCACAGGCGGATGACAGGATGTCGATCGCTGCATCGGAGGGCGAGCTAGGTTCTGGAGATGATGATTCAGCTGCACTGCCTCCATCAGGAAGAGTGGCGTTGCCCGAGTCAGATCCAGAGCTGACTGCTATACTTTCCCGGGCCGCCGAGAGTGTCGGGCTGCACTGGAGGCCTCCTCCTTCTCCCGAACGCTCGAGGCTGGACGATTGGTTCCTGGGGGCGCAAGCCGGTCGTCGGCAGCTGCCTCCGGTTCCGTTTTTCCCGGAAGTGCATGAGGAGGTTACTAGTCTTGGAAGGCACCTTTTTCTGCCCGAAAACAGACGTGGTGCCTCCTCCGTCCTCACCACCCTCGACGGTGGGGCGGCCCAAGGGTATGTGGACACTATGCAGCTCTGCCCGCAAAGCGCTGCCGCCTGGAGAGGTAGTCCACGCTTTCCGTCCAGGGCCTGTAAGTTCTCGTCCGCGCTGACGGCTAAGGCTTACAGTGCTGCTGGACAGGCCGCTTCCGCCCTGCAAGTCCACCAGGCCAAGGCATTGAAGCAGTTGCACGAGGGTGGTGCTAACCCAGGTGTGCCACAGGAACCGCACACGGCAACGGACCTCGCGATTAGGGCGACGAAAGTCACGGCGCGGACCCTGGGTCAGACGATGTCCACACTGGTGGCCCAGGAGCGCCACCTATGGCTAACCTTGGCGGATATGAGGGAGGCCGACAAGCATCGCTTCCTGGACTCCCCGATCTCACAGGCCGGCCTATTCGGCGAAGCGGTGGAGGGCTTTGCCCAACAGTTCTCCGCCGCGCAGAAGCAGACGGAGGCGTTTCGACATATCCTGCCCCGGCGGTCTGCTGCTGTCTCCACCCCACCGCCGGCTGCAGCCCCTCGGTCTGCTCGTCGCCGAGAGCGCCCTCATGTGGCCTCTATCTCCGCTCCAGCTCAGCCGCAGCAGCAGCCTTCACAAAGGCCGCAGCGTGGAGCTGGCCGCAGGAAAAAGGCGCAGCCCACCTCCTCCCCTGCCAAGCCCGTGAAGCGCCAAAGCAGGAGGCGTCCCTGAGACGGGCGACCCGGAGACTCTGGATCCTGCTCTTCAGGAGATTGTGACTGCACCACTCCTTCCCCCGGAGGAGGGCCGGTTCGAGAATCTTTTGTTCCCGTTTGTTTCTGTTCCGCCACTGGCTACCCAGCTGGTGGTACCCAAAACTTCAATAAAAGAGCAGTTTCCCTCTCCTTTCGCCTATGGGCAGCAGGGTCCGGTTCAGGGACGCTATGCCTCCTCACGAGCCCCCTGCCCAGCCGTGGAGCCAAGTAAGTGGCACGCCGCACACTCAGACCCCACCCTGGGACACACAGCCTCCCAGGTTAGGTCCCTGTGTTCCACTCCGCTGCCCCACTGCGGGTACGTCGGTGGGTTCCCTGGTCCCGCTAGTTCGGTCGCTGAGGGCCTGGTTAGCCCTCCCCAGGCCGACTCGCTGGCTCCTGAGAACCATCAGACCCGGCTACGCGATTCAATTCGCCCGGCACCCTACCAAGTTCAGGGGCATTCGGTTCACCACTGTGCTGGACAAGGATGCTCCTGTCTTGCGTGCAGAGATCGCAGTCCTGCTGGCGAAGGATGCGATACAGCCGGTCCCTCCATCCGAGATTAGGTCAGGTTTCTACAGCCCATACTTCATCATACCCAAAAAAGGCGGTGGGTTACGACCAATCCTGGAACTGCGCGTACTGAACCGGGCCCTTCACAAGATCCCGTTCAGGATGTTGATGCAGAAACGCATCTTTCAATGCGTCCGTCCTTTCGATTGGTTTGCAGCGATCGAGCTCAAGGACACGTACTTTCATGTCTCGATTCTCCCTCTCCGCTTTGCATTCGAAGGGCGAGCGTATCAGTACAAGGTCCTCCCCTTCGGGCTATCCCTGTCGCCTCGTGTCTTCAACAAGGTCGTGGAGGCAGCCCTCGTTCCATTGAGGAAAGCAGGCATTCGCGTTCTCAACTACCCCGACGACTGGCTCATACTGGCCCAGCCCCGAGCGCAGTTGTGCAAACACAGGGATACGGTGCTCAGTCACCTCAGCCGGTTGGGGCTTCAGGTCAACTGGGAAAAGAGCAAAATCTCTGCGGTGCAGAGAATCTCTTTTCTCTGCATGGAGCTGGACTCGGTCAACCTCTCAGCACGTCTCTCAGTAGAGCGTGCACAGTCAATGCTGAACTGCCTGGAGTCATTTCACAGGAGGACGGTTCCACTGAAACAGTTTCAGAGGATCCTGGGGCATATGGCATCCGCAGCCGCTGTCACGCCACTCGGGTTGCTTTATATGAGACAGCTTCAGCGTTGGCTTCACGACCGGGTCCCGGGATGGGCATGGCACGGCACTTACCGGGTTTTTGTCACCCCGTGCTGCCGTCTGACCTTCAGCCCGTGGGCAGATCTTGTCTTTCTTCAGACAGGGGTGTCCCTTGGGCAAGTAACCAGGCATGTTGTTGTGTCAACAGATGCCTCTGCCAGGGGCTGGGGGGCTATGTGCAATGGGAATGCAGCTGCGGGGCTCTGGTCGGGGCCCCGGCTGCAGTGGCCAGAGCATGTGAGCGAAGCGGAGCGCTACGTTTTCCGCTCTATGGACGTCCGCTCCGCTCAGTCGCTCTAACCGCACAAGCAAGCGCTCCGTTAATATTCCGCTCACACTTACCGTTGTAGCGAATTTAGCTCACAACAGGAAATATGAATAATTAACCATAACTAATTATGATTAATTATTAATATTTTAGATCCACTGTAGATATTTAGCGGACCACTCAGGGTCAACCGTCTTGTCAAATCTAAGAACGTTAATTTCCTGTTTAAGGAAAATAACTTTCTTGACTGTACAATTCTATAAGTTTGTAACGTAAATCTGCATGATTTTTGACTCCGGTTATGAGTAAACAATGAAAACGTCAAGTGTGATACAAGTAAGGTTTTATTAACTACATAAACACTTAAACTAGCCTAACATACTACATAAACACATTAAGCTGGTATAACATACACATACACACACACACACATACAGTTGGTATAGGAAAGGGTTAAAGTTTAGCACTAAAAAAAGAGACATAAGGAATGACATTTATGGAACCATTTTGCATATTCAGCAGATCAAAAACCTGAGGGAAAACGTCAGATTCATAGTTCAAACAAACCTTGTAAAAAGGTGTAACTGTTACTTAATGCATCATTAAATCGGGGGGGGGGGGGGGGGGGGGGGGGGGGGGGGGGGGGGGGGGGGGGGGGGGGAGGGGGGGGGGGGGGGGGGGGGGGGGGGGGGGGGGGGGGGGGGGGCTAAGTTTC
>JADLZN010011471.1:0-46780 GCA_018155175.1 Sinocyclocheilus anophthalmus
CGCTGATCCATCGTGCAATGTGAACACAGCAGCAATTGAATGCTACCCCAGATAGTCACGCAGTGTGTAAACAACTGCGATCCGACGAGTTTGAAAATCGTGTAGTGTGAACCCGGCATTACTGTCGAAATCGTGTGCCAGAATTTGTAAGTCGCAGACTGAAATATAAAGAGGACACTCTGTACCTATCGGTTTATTTCTGGAACTTTTTGCCCCACATGCACAACAAGTCATTTAGACATTTGCAACAGTTTGTTTTTTTAAAACATACAGATTGGTTCTATGCAGTCGATCCGTTTTGCAGTTCTTTAAACTGTTGTTTTCGCTTGCAAATCACTGTTCACAGGCTTGCAGTGCTTTTGACCGTCTTTTGGCGAAAAAACGTGTCAAAAGTGTAAGCGCGGAAAAATGGAAGTCAGAAGCATGCAGATCATATTTATTTTGCGTTAGCATGAAGCTGCAGTTTCACAATACATGAGTTACACTTACAAGTAACAGTAAAATGCTGCAAATAATTTTTTCTTACGCTTGAAACGCGATTTACACCTTTACAAAGCTTCTGTTGCGCATGCTAATGTAATTTACGCTTACAGTCTTATGTACACTTCCACAAATATTACCCTGCGTATGCAAATCTTATTGACGTCATTCTACCTTCATACATTTTTCTCTTCTAAAGAAGGGGGGGTCCCAATTCTTTTGTGCATGTATGTGCATGACATTGGTGTCGCAAATCTGTTTCTCAATGGCTCTGCAGGGCTGTAGGCTGTACTTACGGGAAGCCAGGAAACGCGTTCACAGGAATATGAGTGGTTTAAAAAAAAAAAAAAAATCAAAAGAGAAGAGAAGATAGAAAAAAAACCGATGGTTTTTGTTCAAAACAACAAGTGTTTTTAAGATTATTGGCGAGCCAACAGCGTAACCCCGTTTTACTCTCCAGTACTCAGCGACATGTTAAGTTTATACGGACGGGTCGAAGGATGCCTGAATCTGGAAGGACAGCAGCAGGCAGTATTATTCCTTCATTTAAACTAAAAATAGCCAAAAGCATATCAGATCTTTGTCTGTTTTTTACTACAAATTAATAGCAGTATATTAGCACTACAAGGAGGGAAGACATACACCTATCATATTGTAATACATTGTTAATATGTACCTGATGTCCAATGTCCTGTTCTAACAGTCTCGAAGTGGTAACTCTGCAGCGCGGCAAGATCTAATATTGAGTATTACAGTATTTTCTTTAGAATTAGACAATCATGGATAATGGTATAATTCCATGGTTCACTCCGGTCTACTGGGTTGGAGGAAATGAGGCAAGTGACTGCTTGGCCTAGCTGCTTCTGAACACTCACATAGTTGAAATTAATATAGGCAAATTAGCAAACTGAAATCAAGAGAATTTATATCATTGAAGTAAGAAAAGATATGGCATAACTTATTGGATAGTGGAATAAAGGAAGGCATCTTTACCATGATACAGGGCTGTGTGTACGGTAAGCGAGAATATGTTGGGAGTAGGAAGAAAGATGTATTAGAACACAAGAATGAGATTGGCATTCAGCTTAATTTCACATTTACAGCAAAATCGGGAAGCCATGAAAATGGAAGAGGGGATAAATGTGTGGGTGGAATGCCCTGAACATATAGCAATTCTTCTATGAATTGTGAGGCCGTATGCAAAGAGAAAGACAATCGCCTTAATCCTAAACTAGATTTTCATGGGATTTGATAAGTTCACTAAGAATTACTAGGAATATAGCGAATGCAATCTAGAATTACAACATCCCGTGTCTCATTATCTAAAAAAGACAGGATATAATGGAAAGAATATAATGTAACTACTCAAATGTAGGTTTATATATATTAATAATTTTTTGTTTTTTAATAATACCTTCTCTCCTACCAACCATTCGTTCACCTCTTTCCACACGTCCTATCATTAGGCTGGGCGGTAATGCACCTTTTCAAGTTTGCGTTCTGCCAAACACCGCCATAAACCATCAGAAGAGAAGAAGCATTTCTCATTCCAGAGTTTCAGGTTAGGAAGGCTGGAAGAATTATGGATGGTACTTCTGTATATACAGCAGAGATTGTAGCTATCCTTATGGCATGCCTTGCCTACATCGAGTGCTGTGGGTTATATGAAGTAACTGCCGCATAAGTCCTAATAAGCTCGATCTTCCACTTCTTCATTCGTACCCTTTTCAATGAGTTTACGCATCATCATGAGTGCAATCAAATAGAAAAGACATTTTAACAGAAATCATGATTACATTATATAGTATTAAACAGATAGGGATAATTACTCGGTTTATATGGGTACCTGCACATGTGGGAATTCAAGGTAATGAAGAGGTAGATAAAATGGCTAAAGAATCCTTATATATGGATGATCCAAGTATAAATATTGCACTCAGTAGAATAGAAGGGAAACAGTTAATATTGAATGCATGCAATATTGTATGGCAGATATACTGGGACTCATGTCAAACAGTTAGGCATTATCACAAAGTACAAAGGAGTATAAAGAGAAGTAAAATCATTCATAACATAAGTAGAAGGGAACAAGTCATTAACACATATACGAACAGGACATTCAAATCTTAACCAAACACTATACATTACAGGGAAACATCACAGGTCTACCCGGTTATCGGTTTCGTTTCACCGATGGAATCCAGTGTGGTCACGGTATGTTGTGTGGGCCTACGAATGCAAAACTTGTCTTCCGACCTGTTAAAAGATTGCAGTACAATCCTTCAGTGATGTAAAAAGTCATTTTCATTAACGGTAGTAGGCTCGAAATCGATGTGCAAAGTGTCTGGTGTAATACAGCAATAAGGGAATCATGGACATTTGCTGTAAGACATTGGTGCTAATATGAACAGAAATTATGGATGTAGGTGTAAAAATGGTAACATCTCCCTCGTCCAACAATCCATCACAGTAAGTCTGCTTGGGTCTCTTAGGAATCTGGTTCGTCGAACCCCCCATAAAAACAAAAGAATGGACAGAAGTGTGGAAGTAAGAGTAAAGCAGGGTGGCACATGGGAACTGCGACACAAGCCGGAAGACGACCGTGTGTCAGCTGTATGGTGTGAGGCCGGAAAGGGCAAGCGAATCTTGTGCTGGAGTTGCAGGAGGGAGCGGAAGTGTGTGTCGCTTGGAGTTCTAATCCACAAGAAGAAAACAATGTCAGGCATCATGTTGACGGATGAGTGGGAAAGGATGAGCATGGGATAGAAAACGATAGAGGATACAAAGCTAATGATGAAATTGCAGACTCCTGTGTATGACGTAACCCGAATCATAAAACTGACCAATCTCCTTGGACAAGCGTTCGGGAAAATAATAGTGCAAAGACTCTGGAGAATGGTAACTTGTATGTATCATGTGTAGCACGAAAAACACAAATAGGGTCCCTAAGTATAAATGAGTGCTTGATACCCGGTTCATGCAGCCTTGATGAAGACGAAGCCTTGGGGTTTCGAGGCGTAATAACTGAATTCCTACTGATGTCATGCCGATAAATTACAATTTGCGTTGAAGGGGGAAGGTAATTGGATGCAAAACGGCTCAACATGTAGAAATCAAAGAAAGATTGACAGTCCTATCGTTATGCTTCAGTTGGATGAAGAAGAATGCCAGAAGTAGGGTAAAATATGCTCTGTACAGTTACCCGTAAGACCATACGTACCTCCACATCACTTAGATGCTTTCAAGGGCAGAGTATGGACCTGTTTTAGTGCGTTTGCAGGGAGACAACTTGTGGTGCGAGAGTGTGGGGGTGATCATGTATATGGTAATGTGGAAGCGAGCGAATGGCAAAATGCTGCAATTGTGTGGACCCTGAGTCTAGTGCCTGGATTGGTGGATGCACTGCTCCCAAACTGCTGTGAAAATTCATAAATGTGAGAATAACTGAGGGTTGACTTCTTTATGCTGAAAGCCCAAAAGCAAACAACGAACCGATTACAGGAGAGCCGCAAGAAAAATGCAGAATGCGCACTGTGGAATACACTGCTTGGCTTCAGTAAGACACAGTCATAGTCTTGGCATACTCTGATCTGGAAAATGGGATTTGTTTCATTTATGGCTGAAGTGGTAAATTGTTCTGCTCAAACAGAAAGCAGAATGGAGAGAATTAAAATCATAATAAGGGCAGCTGAGAGATACTTGAATGTAACAGGTGTAACGTTGGAAAAAATAAATGACACGCTAAAGACTCAATCTAGTACTCAAACAACATGCGGAAGTACATAATAATAATGCTTTTAACGATTCTGCAATGGAATGCCAGAAGTCTTATAGCAAATGGTCCAGAATTTAAAAAGTTTATAGATCTATTAAATAAGAAACCAAACATAATTTGTGTACAAGAAACATGTACAAGAAACATGGTTAAAACCTAAATAAAATTTTGTTCTGCAAGTATATAATATTGTAAGAAAAGATAGAAAGACAGGTAATGGATGTGGGGTGGCCACTTTTATAAAAAATGAATTAAAATACAGAGTCATTAATGAGATTGAAGAACATGAAGTGGTGGTTATAGATGTATATGCAGAGAAACAAAATATCAGAATAATAATTTACCTTCTTTACATAAGCCTCTGGCTCGTAGATTAAGTAAGATTTCTTAGCAAAAGGTCTATTTGTTCTAGAAATCCATAATAATATTTTCTCCGGTTCGTTTGAGACTCTTTATCTCGCCACTAGCCCTGTTTGTGCCCAAGCAGTACTGCATGATCAGAACCGGTGGGGACTTCGTTGTAGAAGACTAATAGAGTCAGTTAATGGTTTTATATTTTTAAATGATGGTAGATCACAAGATATGATGTTGGTACACCCGTGTCAGACCTGCGCGTACAATAGTTCCGTAGAGCCTTAGACATTGTGCGGCACTTTAGCGTTGCGAGCGATCTTTCCCCACGTCACCATTTCTATGGGGATTGTCGTTGGGAGAAGAATAATATTGCGTAAGTTGACTGCCTACACAATGTTCATGGAGACATAATTTACTAGGCTACATGGGTAAGCGTATGATGACGTCGTATGGCGTGAACATTTGTCTGAGTTTTACAGGCTGCACAAGTGACTGGAGCACGTTTAAGCCTAAACGCCCCCGGTTTCGCAATACTGGGGAGTATCCTATAACCGTATTTAAGTGAGGTAGAATACAGCAAGTAGGACGCTGTTAAGTATGATGGAAAATAGATGGAATGTAATGGGAAAAAATTAAAGTATTGGTATGATGAACTATAATATCCTTGTGGAGGTGTGCGTGCGGCTGTCCAACTGAGGACAAGCGATTCCTTAAGTGGACAGAACATGTAGTATAAACGTACATAATAGGAATAAAGCATTCAGAAAAATCAAAAAGACTAATTTATTTGAAGATTTTATTAAATATAAGAAAGCGCAAGGTGAGGTAAGAAGAATAGTCCGAGCAGCTAAAAAGAAGTACTGGAAAGATTGGTGCAATTCAATAGGAGAAGATATTGACATAAGTGAAGTATGGGGATCAATTAGGAAAATGGGAGGAATTTATAGAAATCAAACTCTTCCCGTTTTAAAAACTGATGAAGGAAGAATAGCTGTGTCAGATAATGAAAAAGCTGAAATGCTGGCTAAAGTATTTGTTAAAGTCCGTAGTGATGATAATGTATCGGAGGATATTAAAAAGTGTAGAATCCAGAACAAGAATCTGCACCCAGTTGTGATGATGAAAGAAGTCCTTCTGGAGATACTTTAGACGTAGAATTTACTATGTATGAATTAAAGATGGCTCTGGGGGGAGTTAAACATACATCTCCTGGAAGAGATGATATATGTTATGTAATGATTCAACATTTATCAGATAGATCCTTAAAAATAATTTTAAATCTTTTTAACAAGGTATGGAATGCAGGAAAGATTCCTTCTTCGTGGAAACATGGAATAATAGTACCAGTAGGCAAACCTGGAAAGGACAAATCCAATCCAATTAATTATAGGTCAGTTGCATTAACTTCTAATTTATGTAAATTGATGGAAAAAATGATCATACATAGACTGAATTATATATTGGAAATAAAAGGTCTTATATCTTATATCTATATTTAGGGCTGGTCGGAATACAATGGATGCTGTTTTAAGCCTAGAAGCCGATATCAGGAAAGCTCAGACAAATAAAGAAGTATTGGTGGGGGTTTTATTTGATATTGAGAAAGCCTATGATATGCTTTGGAAAGAGGGACTTTTAATAAAACTTAAATGTATGGGAATTGGAGGAAAGTTATATAATTGGATTATGGATTTCCTTCTTGAAAGAACAATACAGGTTAGAGTAGGAGTAGAGTATTCTGAGACATACACAATAGACAATGGAACTCATCAAGGAAGTGTATGCAGCCCAATATTTTTAATATTATGATTAATGATATTTCTAGTAATTTTAAAGGTGATATTGGAAGGACATTATTTGCTGATGACGGGGCAATATGGAAAAGAGGACGTAATATTACATGTGTGTCTCAAAGATTACAAAAAGCAGTAGATAAAGTGGAGGTATGGGCAAATAATTGGAGCTTCAGATTATCTGTGGCTAAAACACAAGTTATATGTTTCACAAAAGGGAAAAATGTTCCAACGGTTAAGTTGAAGTTGTACAAACAGGAGCTGGAGCAAGTCTCTGTAGTTAAATATCTCGGTGTTTAGATGGAATCTAGATTGACATTTGCAATGCACATTAAAAAAACTGATTAAGAAATGTAAAACAGGAGTAAATATCTTACAATGTCTATCTGGGGTAGAATGGGGAGCTCGTAGATTGTCATTGAAAATAATTTATTGTACATAAATCAAACCAAGTTTAGATTATGGAAGTATTATTTACGGATTTGCATCTAAAACCACACTCAAAAAGATTGAAACTATACAGAATCAAGCTCTTAGAATATGTTGTGGTGCGTTCAAAACATCTCCCATTGCAGCCATGCAGGTAGAAGCTCCTTTATTGTTGGGGAAGCTCCTTTATTCCTTCGTAGTTATAAAATAATGAATTATTGGGTTAACTTAAAAGGACATAAAGAGAGTCATCCAGTAAAGAGTGTGATTGAAGAATGCTGGGAGCATAGAAACAAAAATATTAAAAGCTTTGGATGGATTGCTAAAAAGGAAGCACAAGTTGTTGGTATTGCAGACTGTGATTTTAGCCCTACTGTGATATTATCCAGTATACCACCATGGATTTTTCCTATGCCAATAGTAGATTTTCAAATACAAAAAAAATTAAGAATGCGAAAGAAACCCCTAAGAACATTATTGCACACAGCAATATTTAGATCAGATTTATCCATCGTGGTTACATATACAGTATATACTGATGATCTCTGGCAGAACAGCTGCTGCAGTATTTATTCCAAAGTTTCAAACTAATATTAAGAAAAGAATAACTGATCATGTATCCGTGTATACAGCAGAATTAATTGCCATGGTGGTAGCACTTCAGTGGGTAGAGGAAGTAAAACCAAGATTAGTAGTAATATGTTCTGACTCTTATGCAGCAATATTGAGCCTTGCAAGTGGAGTAAAAACATCAAGGCAAGACATTATTTATGAGATTCTTGCAAGTTTATTAAGAATAAGTAATATAAGCTTAATAACATTTTTGTGGGTTCCCGCTCATGTGGGAGTGGAGGCTAATGAAGTGGTTGATAAGCTTGCTAAGCAAGCTCTTAGATACTCAGAAATAGATATTCAAGTGACTCTTAGCAAAAATGAGGTTAAAGGGAAAATTAAAGAATTCATAAACAAAAAATGGCAAGAAGTATGGAACTGTGATAGCAAGGGCAGACAAATGTATAATATTCAGCAGCAAGCAGGAATGGAAGAAGTATTTTTAGGAATAGGAAAGAAGATACAATTATTTCTCGCATCCGAATAGGGCATACTAGATTAAATCACTCTCTGTTTAATATAGGAAAACATGAAACAGGTCAATGTATTTATTGTAATCAGTCAGAAACAATAGAGCATGTTTTAATAAAATTTAAAAAAAATATGCAAAAGAAAGGTTAAAACTCATTAAGGAAGTAAGAAACGTGGGTGTTGAATTATTTAATTTGTCAAGGCTTTTGAAAGAGCACGCACAAGGTAAAATATATGGTGCTATTGTTAAATACATTAAAGAATAGGAGTAGTCGGAGAATTTTAGAAAGGGGTTTATTTTTTTTGTTTTTATTTTTATTATAATTAGTTTTTGTATTTTATTTTTTTATATAAAATATAGATAAATATAAATATGTTTATATTAGTTGCATATTAGTGCTCCACACTCCAGTCCAGTTGGTGGCCGTAAATGCACCAGAAGTTGGTTTGCCATCCGCCAATAAACGTTTAAACATCAGAAGAAGAAGAAGAAGAAGACATGTAAGTTCATCACTGTATTGACTTTACACTGATTTGTCTCTTTTGTTCTCGTGCATTGTTATTTTGTTATTGTTAGCACTCGTATATTCGTATTGAATACTGTGATAGTAATATTATCGTCATTGCTGGGTAAAGCACTAGTGATTAAGTGTTACTAGTGATTTTTTTAGTTTTTCGCCACTTTTTTGATGTTGTTATTAGGGAAGTAATGTCAGGGAATTATAAAAATTGCTTGGAAAGCAATCGAAATTAATAAAACATTAAAAGCGAATCTACTTTTTTTTTTATAGCAGGCTACGTGTATTTTAATCGTTCTGCTGTAAAATATTTAATCGTCTGGTTTAGTTATTTTTTTCTTTTACATAGTGGTTTAAGAGCATTCCAGGTTCACATGATGGAAATCTTACGGGGCCCCTGACAGGACATTGTGGTGGAAAAAATTCCAGGGGTGTTATGAAAAATATTCCTTCAAATGTTGTGGCGTCTCTATTCGGACAAACTCTTCCTGTTTACTTACAGCTTGCAGTGGCTCATACAGCTCAATGGAGCGGTGCATAGAGTTTTATTTTGAACTTGGACTCAAGTATATAAAGAAATACAGTCGGTGCTTAGTTCAAGGCACGGTTTTAGGACATTCTAAAACTCTTAATGTGCCTTAATGTTTTAAAACAGTGACATTGGAGGACCAAATTCGATAATAATAAATACTGATAAAATTATTAGGCTAATAACCTTATTAATAAAGCAGAATATGAACGCAACGCCCTGCGCGTTAAAGCAGCACTATGTAACTTTGGCGCTCTAAGTTGTTAATAAACTAACTGCACCCCTCCCGCGAGAACAGTCTAACCGGAGCTTACTTTCTCTAAAGTTTTATGTCTCTGGTGTTTCACGCAGGTATGTTTACTTTACTCCGCCGCGGTGAAGACTCCGACCAGCCTACAATAGTCCGAATATAAGTACTTATTATAAGTGTACCGTTGTGATTCGGGATAAGACAAAAACGCGGTTTGGAAGATGATTGTATGATGTACTCGTTCATTATATACATTTAGCAAATTTTGATCACAGAAAAAGTTACATAGTGCTGATTTAAAAGGGATATTTACCCAAAATGAAACTTCTGTCATCATTTACTCACCCTCATGTCGTTCCAACCTGTATGAGTTGCTTTCTTGTGTTGAACACAAAAGAAGATATTTTGAAGAATGTAACCAAATATTTGATGGTAGCCATTGACTTCCATAGTAGTTTTTTTTTCCTACTATGAAGTCAATGGCAACACCACTGATTACCAGCATTTTTCAAAATATCTTCTTTTGTGTTTGACATAAGAAAGCAACTCATACATGTTTGGAACGACATGAGGTTGAGTAAATGATGACAGAATTTTTATTTTTGGGTGAACTATCCTTTAAGCGTTTCTCCCCCATAGAAACACGCTTCAGGTTAGCTAATGAACAAGCCGGTGATTTAAAATACCAACTCTGTTTACATCATCTACTTTTTAATGAGAGCCTCACCGAGATCTACCAAGTGCAAATAATAACTATAATAAATCATTAAAAAGCTTGTTTGCGGATTATCTATTATATGCATTAATTTAATTATATTATCATTTTAAAAAATAATAATCAAAAAATTATGTTCAATTCTTAATACCCCCATGGAACTGGACCTGCCATTACCTAAAGCAGTGGTTCTCAACCTTTTTTACCCCAAGGCCCCCTTCCCCCCCCCACCTCTCCAAATCAATACTGCAAGCCAAACCTTTTTGATTCACTAAAACCTTTGTATTCTAGTGTTATTAGAATACTTTGTAACAAAAGTGTCCCTCGCGGGTCAAAATGACCCGAAGGCCAAAAATGACACTTAATTTTATTTGTGGTCCAGAAAGCTTATATTGGTCCATTTTTATATTTTTCCCCCCTAATTTTTATGTAGGTTTTTCTATTATTTTTTGGTGATTTTATCATATTTACCTTTTATTCTGGATATTTTAAGAAAACATAAGCAAATAAGCAGTTTTTGTACATTATTTCACCAAAAAACTAAAATAAAGACAGTTTCAGTCCTGTTTCATCAAAAACCAACAGATGGCCTTGGAATTGAGTCACTGAGTGTTTCTGATGCCATCTGGTGGGGAAAAATTACATAAATTGCTTTTTATGGTTACAGCCACTAGAGGGGCCTATAGTATCCTATGGAGATTTTTAACTGAGCAAAACAAGTGAAACATGAGAAATAAGATCATCTTAAGGCTTCAATTTGGTTGTTTATTGATTAAAATATATATTGAAACATTACAAAATCCAAATTTAAAAAAAAAAAAAACTTAAAACTTCTAACTGAATTTTAATCAACATATGTATATTCATACAGTTTCATAAATATGTAATAAATATAAAAGATACATTTAAAACTATAAATATTATATAAACTCATTGGTCTCCACCACATCACAAAAAATGGAAAAATCCCAGCAGGAACATGAAACATATTATAATGTGTTCTATGAGAGTGTGTGTACCATGTGTGTGTTTGTGCATGTGTGTGTGCGTGGGTATGTGAGGTTTTTTCTGCATTGGGAGATATTCTGTAGTCTCAGCCCTGCGTTTGGGTAATAACTCTTTACTGGATTGTCTCATTTTGTATATAAAAAAAATTTTCAATGTATGAAAATGCAGTTTTCCTCGGAAATTCCATGAAGTCCTCTGGCGGGTCCAATGCCCGCGAGGGACACTTTTGTTATTTTTTTATTGCACCCATTTAATCTCCTTGAATCCACTAAAAATTTTTTGTGTGTATTCCCGGTGCAAGTGTGACAAAAGTAAAGAAATATTGGACCGGTACGATCAACACACGATTTTTAGAAAACTCAATTATACAGTAACATATGAGCACAAATCAACCTGCATTACCAAACAAGACCACAGGGAGATGCCAAAGGACTGCATATAAACTACTACGGATCCATTCAGAACCATTAAACACCAAAATACAAATGAAAAATGAAACCATTCTGACTGTGTGGAAACTCAGTGATCTGAAAGCACACAAACTTCTCCAAAACACACTCTGCTCTGTTATAAAACACTCACTGTATACAACTACATGAATATACTGAGCTGTGTTCAAGCAGAAATATGATGTTTGGATGTTTCGTTTGCGCATCAATTATAACGGACACACGCGCGCCTCATGCACGATCCTGTATGTCGCTGTAATCATCTTTACCGTGATTACAATCGTCATCCATTAAAACTTTAGGCTACTAGTGTGACACTGGCTTCTTTTATCCAGCCGAGAGCTGTAGTTTGCTTATCATATACGCATACAGAGGTTTTGAGCCTTTATTGTAGTGCGATGAGAAACGGCTCGAGCTGCTCCGAAACACAGATCTGTATATCCAATCTTTATATACAGGTCCAATCTGTAAGCAAATGCCCAGATAGTAAGATCAGATTTCCAGATATCGGACCACCACTTCAGGCTCACCGTCGTACATCATCATATATTAAACTTGCCTGATCATTAATATAATAATATTTATTATTATTACAATATGAAGTAAGTGAAATAAAAAGTACATATGAATGATCAAAACTTGCACAATTCTACTTTGATACATTTTGTTTCTGTTATTTCACACTATTTGAGTTAATAGTTGTTCATAATTACATGGGATGATTATTTGTTATGAAGCTTTGAATGAAGAAGAGTTAACACAGGTTACCATATGGTTATGATCCAAACAGACACGATCAAATGGTTCGGCATATTAAATCATCTGATATAAAGCTATCAATCAAACTACCAAATCAACATGTACTCTCCACTATATGTTTGCAGTTAACATTTATTGGTTACAGTGCCATGTGAGATGTGTGAGATTTTATTATTTAATTAAATAATTAAAATATGCATCAAATAGTTAAACAAATACCTGATATTTAGGCTACATTTATTACTTAAACCGCGGTCACACTAAACGTTATATATATATATATCTTTTTTTTTTCCCACAGAACTAAGATCCAGTCATGGCACAAAGCAAAAGCGGCTACACTCGCTTTGAAAACCCTCCTCAGTACAGCGAGGTGAATCAGCAGGCCCCGCCGGGCTTCATGATGCCGCCGCCGCCGCCTTATAATGCTGCTGTTCCTCATGGAGGATCGAATCCTGGTGTTCCCGTCGTTGTACCCGTCGCACCCCCGTATGCTCCACCGACCGCTTTTGGGAATCCCATGTACAGACAAGAAGGCTCTGGATATCCACAGCATCCATATCCTACAGCAGCTCCTTACATTGCAGATCCTTACAGAGGCGGACCGGACAAAAAGCCGCTTCCATACGGTGAGATATTTCAATCTCATATGTGACCCTGGAGCACAAAACCAGTCATAAGGGTCAAAACCAGTCCATAAGGTTCAATTATTTTTTTTTCGAAATTGAGATTTATGCATCATCTGAAAGCTAAATAAATAAGCTTTCCATTGATGTAGCCTATGGTTTGTTAGGATAGGACAATACATCTGGAATCTGAGGGCGCAAAAAAGTCTAAATATTGAGAAAATCACCTTTAAAGTTGTCCAAATGAAGTTCTCAGCAATGCATATTACTTATCATAAATGAGGTTTTGATATATTTACAGTAGGAAATTTATAAAATATCTTCATGGAACATGATCTTTACTTAA
The DNA here is from genome assembly GCA_018155175.1 of Sinocyclocheilus anophthalmus. Taxonomy (NCBI): domain Eukaryota; kingdom Metazoa; phylum Chordata; class Actinopteri; order Cypriniformes; family Cyprinidae; genus Sinocyclocheilus; species Sinocyclocheilus anophthalmus. The sequence continues at coordinate 13,115 of JADLZN010011471.1, forward strand.
TATCCTAATGATTTTTGGCATAAAAGAAAAATCAATAATTTTGACCCATACAATGTATTTTTGGTTATTGCTACAAATATACCTGTACTACTTATGACTGGTTTTGTGCTCCAGGGTCACATATGTGCAATTTGCAATATGCAATTTTGACAGATACTCTTTGTTAATAAGCTCTAAACTAAGTTTTGTTTTGTGACATAAGTGGCGATGGGTAAGCCGGGACACAGCGATCTTCCACCAGAATATGAGAAGAAGCAGTTCGCCAGCTCAGGACTCGATAATAAAGCCATCAGAAGACTGTTCATTCGGAAGGTAAACTCTGATACAGAGCAAACGTCTCGGTTATGTATGTGGAGGGAAGGAGGGAACGGACATGTCATGTCAGTCAGGCGTACTGACGAATTGGGATTTTGCCTGAGAGCCCTATCACCTTCGAGTGTAAACTAAATAAGCCAATGCACATTAGTGTGCAAGATTTGCATTTCACGCTCCGCCTGCAGCGCGGGTATAAAAGTGGAAGCGGGTGCAACACACATTCAGGTTTTCGCTGAGGAGCTGAGCCGGTGACCCAGCGCCCCGTAGTGGTACAGCAACTGTGGCGACGGGACGTGACGTCTCCGTTCCCTCCTTCAGGGAATGCGGGTTACATACGTAACCGAGACGTTCCCTTTCAGTCGGTCACATCAGAACGTACCAACGAATTGGGATCCCTAACAAAGCCCAACTACTGCTACTTCTAAGCCACCTGATCCCCCCGCGGCTACTGGGGCGGAAGATAGGACAGGGCTTACGTGGAGAGAGTCTATTACTGTTGTTCCTCTTGACCCACACAGTAAGACTATTGGATAACACTGGGAAAGCTGTGCCCTTTCCAGGGACGCTGTGGAATCTACATCCTGTCCGCAGGGAGGGTCCTGTCCAAATCTCCGTAACAGACGAAGAGCTGCTCTGAGGTCCTGAAGCTCTGCGTTTGGTCCACGTATAGGTGCAAAGCATGAACGGGACATAGCAAAGCTAGGACTGGGTCTGCCTCCTCCGAGGGCAGCGCTTGCAGGTTTACCACCTGATCCCTGAAGGGCATGATGGGAACCTTGGGCACATATCAGGGCCTGGGTCTCAGTATAACAGATGAGAGTAGCGGGGGGGGGGGGATGTGGTGTGTGGCCCGGAATTACAGGCCACGAATCTCGTTTGACCGCCAAAAATGCCATGCAGGTCCCCTACCCTTTTGATGGGAGCCAGCACCCCACGCAGTTAAGAGGGCCACTGTTCCTTTTCATTGTCCAAAAAAAAAATTTTTCAAAGGCTCTGCAAGGAAAATGGGGGGGGGGGGGCCCCAACAAAGCGAGGTCAAGGGGGGGGGGAGGGGGCTCTCTGCAATGCTGTAAACACCAGAGAAAGATCCCAAGAGTAGGGATGGGTATCATTAAGGTTTTAATGGTATTACTACTCTTACCGATACTGCTAATCGATTCGGTACTTTAACGGTATTCTTATCGGTACTTTATATATATATATATATATAAAAAAAAATATATATATATACTGTATATATATGACAAATTAAGAGCTGAATTAAAATAGTTTTATATTCTGAAATGTAAAATAAATATTTAATGAAATTAATATGAAACATCAATTTGTAAATGCACCAGTGTGCAGGCAATTTTAAGAGTTTTATACATAAGATAGGGTAAGAACATGAACAAAGAAACAAAGTAAAACAAACTGACAACTACAATAAAACAAATATACAAATAAAATGAAATAAACAGTGCTGTCATTTCCCCATGAAGTTCTACTAACATTACTGTACAGGTATGTAATAGCCTACAAAATAAATCTAAAAGTAAATTAAATGTACACTGAACACTGCATAGTTTCACTGATGTGATTAGTTATCACTAAAGTGCTAGCAGATGTTTGAATGTTTAAGTTCCCTATGTCTTCAATTAAAAGGACTTTCATGTTGCGCGTGCCTGGACGCTCTCTGCAGGAGCGCTGAATCTCGCTTCGAATTGCGAATAGCCAAAAAAGCATCATCGACAAATGTTTGAATTCTATTGCATATAAAAACAGCTACGCGACTTGCGTGAGATAGAATTGCAAAGAATATGATGTATATATAGCCAATAATAAATGTATGCTATGTTTGCTTAAATATTCTCCAGCTACTGATAGACAGAACTGCATACGTCGAGCTCTATCGATACTCCGGAATATTCAAATTAGCCCTGGACCAAAGAGGGTAACTGCGGCAGTTGCGGCGAGTAGGATTTAATCGCCTTTGCGCCTCTCAGGAACCTGACGATCAGGTCGTGTTTTCCCAGAGATTCACCGTCTACAGGATGCTTTGTGATTTTTTTTTTTTCTGATGTGCGGCAATCACCGGCAACATACACTTTTAGGGTGGAGGGAGACAGCGGACGGAACCCACCGTCGACATCCGGAGAAAAAAAGAAGAGACATCCTTCGCTCCAACCCCTCCTGGAGGAAAGAAAGCACTGCTCTGATCGAGCATCCCTGGGGGTCTTCCATCCCAGTGCAGAAGAGATTACCATTCACAAAACGGTTACATTCATAGCATAGGGACGCACTCGGAGAGGCAGGCTACTCTGCCAAAGTGATGGTGTTCTACACCGCATGGGTAGCACACCCTTAGGACCTCTGCATCCCGTCTAGAGACCACATGTGGAGGTTCCAGAGATCTGGACGCGAGTGCAGAGGGTGCCCCGCTCTTGAGAAGTAGGTCCTTCCTTCACAAATAAGGAAGGACCCGCCAGGGATGGGGGGGGGTGACCTGTCGCATGCAGGAGAATCAGTTCTGGGGGCAAACAGGGCTTTCGATTGGGCCTGTAAGGTGCAACTAGCAGGACCTGCTCCTCGTCCTCCCTTACTTTGCACAGTGTCTGTACAAGTAGACTCACTGGGGGAAATGCATATTTTCATCCGTGTCGAGGGTCCCCCCGGTCAGGGAATAGAACAGCTGGCAATGGGACGTGTCTAGAGAGGCAAACAGGTCTATCTGTGCGGCTCCGAAGTTTCTCCATATCAGCTGGACCACCTGTTAATGAGAAAACAATATTTGTCGGTCTCCCGCATATCCGCCAGGTTCAGCCAGAGATGGCATTCCTGGACCACCAATGTGGCCATCGTCTGACCAAGGGAGCGCGCAGTGACCTTCGTCGCTCGTAAGGTGAGGTCCGTCACTGCCGCTGTGTGCTAGCTCCTGCATCAGCCCTGCCGGTCAGAAATACCTTGCTGACAACTTTTTAGTTCTTGGCTTGACGTATACTGCAGCGAGCCGGTAGGAGGCGCCTGTTCAGCCCTTGGACGTGAGAACGCGACGGAGAAATTACAGGCCTTGCAGAGGGGAGAATGCCGGGTTACCCCTATGGTGGAAGATAAACCATAAAACTCGCACTCTTTGAATGAATAATGATGCATTGGACACAATTGCCACTTTTGGCGGGAAAGCATAGCGGTCAGCTCTGGGTCAGGCTCGGGCAGCGCTACTCTCCCCAAAGCGGGCAATGCAGATGAGTCCTCCGATGCCGTAATTGACATCCAGTCATCCGGAGGAGCGCCAAATGAGGCAGCCGGTCCCTCATGACAAGGACCAACACCTCCAACCAGGAGCTCCACAGCTTGCAGTGTGCAAGAGGAATGGGGGGCCCACGGAGATTTACTCTGTGGATTTGGCCCCATTGTATCCCTCAGGTCACCCTGTCTATTCATTAAAGTTACCCTTTTCTGCGGAACAGAAGAACTAGATCGAGACATAGGTAAGGGGACTCCACCTCTCCTGAGGTATTGGAGTCTCGACCGCAACACCGAGATCCCACCCACAATGGGAACATGACTCATCCACAAAAGCAGCCTTAGCGTGCTTGATGCCCAGACACGTGAGGCAACGATCGTGACTGTCATCTGGTGCCAGGTAACGACTGCATCCAGAAACACAATACCTTTTGTCAGATTTGATGTCGTTGTTTTTTGTCGATTTCGGGTCCGCAATACATCTTTAGAAAGACGCAACGAAAAATAAAAGTAAATAAATAGTCACAAAGCCTTGTTTGTATTTTAGTTGCCGGAAATTAGCTAAAGAACACTCTTCCCAGAGCACCATAGCTCACTCAGAATACTCTTTGGCGCTTCTTCCACTACGCTTGAAGGTACGACTCTGCTCGGTAGGCGCTCAGTCCGCGGACACGGCACGGTTTCGGCTCCCCGCTGGCCTTGGCCACAGTGTTGTGTGGTTTCCACTGACAGTTCAGTTTATGCTTTAGAGTGCCGGATTATTCACATGTCTGCTAATAGTTGCGCCGCCTCTAGCCTGCCAGCCGGATCTCCCCCTCATAAAAAAAACTTTTTCATTCCGCACGATAGCCCCATCAAGCTCTCGCTGGATCCGCTCCTCCGCTATCGATGTGAGGAACGTCTGTTCTTCCACAACAGCCAACAAAACTTTTTGGTTGTTAAAAAAAGGTGCGCCCGTTCAAAACAGTTGCGTTCGATCCTTCGCTGGCTGTGCTGATTTAAATCTAGCCGTTCAGTCCCCAGGTACTTGGGGGGGTTTTTTTTTTTTGGTCAGAGTTATTCCGTGGCTTGGCTGTCGCAAATTCAGTGATGCAGGTAGTGACGATTCTCTCCGGCCAACCCGTGATCAGCAGAGTTTACACGTCACGTTTTGGTAATGGTATGGTTCACTTGGAACCTCAAACTGAGGTGGTACTAAAAAAAGTACTAGGTACTAGGTACTGTACCCAGTGGAAACCCCCAAAAAGTGAACGTACGCCAGCCGTACCGTGCCCCCGCCTCAATGCAGGCGAAACGTGCATGGACAAGACGAAGGTAGAGTAGAACAGTCAGACCGCCGCTACACCCCGCTTGGCTACGCTTCTGCACTATATACCCGCGCTGCGGGCGCGGAGCGCTCCAAGATGCCAAATCACACACACTAATGATGCATATAGGCTCGTTCTAGATTTACACTCGAGGGTGATACGAGGCACTCTCAGGTTGTGATCGACAATTCAGTCGGCTACGTTCTAGCCGTCTGATGCTCGAACGTGACGCGACTGAAGGAGCTTCAGTTTACAGGACCAATGCAAAGATTAACCAGATCAAAAAATGTGTCAGGTTCATCAGAAGCAAAAAACCTTTGGCATTCACATGCATATCTTGAATTGTATTTTATTTTTTTTTTCATTTTAATTCTTAGATAAAACGTTTTTGGTAGTTTAGTGTTAGAGACAGTTTTTTTTTTTTTTTTCTGTCATTTTTATAATAAATAAAAAATGCCTGTAATATATATATATTTTTAATGAATTTTTAAGTTTTATTTGAATAATTTTTATTATTTTTAATTTTATGTTTTGTAGTAATATGTAGGCATTTTTTATCTTTTTTTATATATGTATGTGTAATTTTTATTCAGATTTAGTTTAGTTATTTTAGCATACATCCAAGTTTAGACGCTAAATTGAAAACGAGATGTTGTTAAGTGGTCATAAAAAAAGTATACCAACGCTTCCCATTTTAATATTTAGTTAAAGTTTTAGTTATATTATTTAGGGCCCAAACTTTGTCAGTTTATTATTTTATGTTTTTTTTCCATACATCATCTTTATTTGTTTAAGGTTTTTGTAAATGTGTCTATATAGTTTTTAATTTTTATTTCAGTTTTAGTTTTAGATTTTTTAGTACATCAAGTTTAGCTAAATCAAAAGGAGAAACTGTTTTATTTCTATTCTTAGATACTTTGTTGTATTTGATTTGTCACATTTTATTAGTTTTATGTCTATATCTTTTTGTAAAGTTTAAGTTTTAGTTTTAGTTATTTCAAAATAAGCGATTTATATATATATATATATTATACTAGATTATATATATACCCCTTTTATTTCAAGCAAAGAAAATGTTTTTCGTTCTAGTAGTTGGTATGACACGAGTTAAAACCCAGCAGTGAGTTTTGATGTGGTTTAATTTGTGTTTTGCAGGTTTTTTCGGTCTTGAGTCTTCAGCTGGCCGTCACCTGTGGCTTCGTGGCCGTCTTCACTTTCGAGCCTCACGTCAAGCTGTTTGTGATGCAGAACGTCTGGACGTACTGGGTGGGCTACGTAGTCTTCCTCGTGCCCTACCTAGTGATCCTGTGCTGCGGAGAGTTTCGCAGGAAGCATCCGTGGAACCTCATTGCTCTGGTGAATCTCTGATTAGGCTTTTTCAAATGTAAAACAGACATAAATTCTCCTTTCATGCATAATAATAAACGGTTTCTTGGGCAGCTCAGCCTATCTGTGACGCTGCTGCGATGTCTACATGTGTGGGGCGTGATCCTCAGCTTACTAGTGACGACATCTTGGATATCGTTTTTTTTTTTTTTTTTTTTTTCACTGATGATGGCCGTCGGCCAGTCACTGTGTTGGTCTGCTTCACGGTCATCGTCTTCTCTCTGCAGGTCAGCGCTTGTCTTTCTGTTTTAATTTGGAAACCGAGAACTGCACGTCAGCAACAAACATAGCAAACAAACATTTCCATGCTTTTAATTGCAATGTTAATAAAAGTACTGCAACCGAAAGATTGTCGAAAACATCTGCCCAGTGTTATTTTAGTATCAATAATATACTTTTATCATTTGTGTTAATATTTTGAATTGAATTATTTTTCAAAAAAGTAATTTAGAATTGAATTGAATTTTTTTTTTTACAATATTTCTACGTAGTTTTTATTCATTTTTATTTATTAGTTTCAGTTCATTTTTAATTTCTGTTAAAATTTTAGTTTAAAAGTTTAGTTTTAGTTATTTTAGTAGTTAAGGTTAAACTAAATGAAAATGAGAAATGTTTCCTTGGCAACTAGCTGAAATAAAACAAGTTTGAGTTTTTTTATATTTAATTTTATATAAGTTAAACTTTATGCTATTTCAAGTGATTAAAATATTTTTTATGGTTTTAGATTAACTGAATTAAATAAATAAATACATTTTGCATAAAATATATCTTTGTATTATTATATCAATCTTTTATTAATTTTAATTAGTTTTATTTGGGTTATGCTGTTGCACTACATCAAGTTAAATAACTGGTGAACGTATATTGTTATTTCAATTCACTTTTATTTTATTCAAGTAGCCCCGAAGTGTTTTTTTTATGGTTTAGTTTTAGTTAACAATAACAACTGCATTGATGTGAACGGAGCAGTGTGCTAAAATACTCCTGAAGTATTTCTATTGTATTGTTAGATACTTTTATTGTTAATAAAAGAATCGGAAGCACAAGAGATATGATTTCCATCCCTCATCTACATGAGCTGATTTTAATAACTGAAGTCTCCTGTCCAATCGCAGACCAAATATGACTTCACTTCCTGTTACGGCGTGCTGTTCGTCTGCTTCATCGTCCTGATATTCTTTGGGATCCTGTGCATCTTCCTGTACCACAGGATTCTGGACCTCATCTATGCAGCTCTGGGAGCGCTGATCTTCACCTGCGTAAGTCATTGCTTCTCTACAACACGGTTGTTTTGGGCAGGGTTTTTCAGACAGGCCGGCAGCACGAGTTGATTAAAAGCTAAAAAAGTCATATTAATAAAAAAACCTTGCATAAAGTGTATTGAAGCAGCAAAAATGATAACAATTAAAAAACTAAATAAATAAATAATAAAAGTGCTACTTGAATAGTATAATTAATACATTAAAATAAGTAATTTAAACAAAGAAAAGAAAAATGTATGTATTAAATCATAATGTAAAAATAAGTAAATGAATAATATTTTATTAAAATAATTACTAAACCATGCCAAAAAAAACATTACTTTAAGATATAAATTTTAAGGTTAAATATAGTAAATACTGAGTTTTTCTATTGTTAAAATAAATAATTTAAAACACATAGCATCACTAACGATTACTAACAATGGTATTCAATTATGATGCTATAAATCAAGAATTATTATTTATTATTCACAATAAATAAAAAACAATCAAAATAAACTAAAAATGTATTCAATTATAATGCAAGATAGATAAATAATTTCTTATTTATGTTGTTTATTTATATTATTATTGAAATACATCATTTTAAATGTAAAATAAATAAGTAAATTATTGTTCAAATATATTATTTTTAGGGCTGGTAATTTAACGCGTTAGATTAATAAATTACGCTGAAAAATAATGTGTTAAAATTATTAACGCATTTAACACACTTGCCCCGTCCCAGACCCCCCCCTGGGTTAGAATGTCCTAAAATTCAAGATATGGAGGCAACAAATACCCCCTGTGTGAGTTTTTGTACTCATATTTACACCATATAGCTTAAGCAGCTCTATAGCTGAAAGATCTACATCAGGTGCAAATGTGATCTTATACAACAGTTCAGTAAATAAGAAGTTCAGTCATGACAACTCTCGGAATAGTTTGTAAAACATTTTATTAATGTAAATGAAGATGTACATAGGTTTGGTATTGGCGGACTAGATCTGCTACGCGGCCACTGCACCACCGCCCAGAGCAAGTATAACTTGCTTCTGCAAAAGAACATAATAAAAAACATGCTGCTGCAAGAAAGAGAGAGGTAGTCCCCCCAAGCAGATCTAGGCAGGTGGTGCTAGGGTAGGTGGAGGGTTAACAGCAAGGAGAGTGCTATCAATAGCGCGCCCAGTCGACTGTGCACCAGCGTTTGTATGAAGCGAGCCGTATATATAGCAGCAGCCGACTAGTAATGAATGACCAAGTGAAGCCGATCTGGTTGAGAGGCCGTCGGATTGCAATGCAACAATCGGATGCCGATAGAGTTTCATGCACTGATACTATTTATTTAATATTGTGTTAGTTTTAGACACAAAGTTGTCTGTTTTGCTCAATCTTTGCCAACGAAGATATAAAGCATCAAAGCAGAACTGTTCGTCTCCCGCAGCAACACACATCGGCATTAATTTCTTAATGACACGTTTGAACGAATTGGTGGTGATTATTAGGTGCCGCGTTGGCTTCTGAGAAACACGGCACGCCTGCCAGATCATCGCGTGTTTGACATCAAAGTCCCGACCGAGAGCCGATTCAAAAGCGGTAAGGAGTCGTCTGCTATCTTATCAAGCCTCTTGTCACGGTACTTGATGTCCTACAACGATCGCCTATCTTAGTGTTGATAGCATCCACTTCAATTTTTTTGCAACAAAACTAATTATTCAGTGGACCATTCATAAAGAACCATTTAGTTCACTCCTGAATGAATCAGCCGTTTGAACGAATCAAATGAATGAATAAATGTTTTTTTTTTTCCCTCGCATGATCTTAATCATTAAGCACATTTACCACCACCTACTGGCAGCATTAGTTTATGATTTAGAGTATCATTCATTAAAAGAAATAATTTCATATATTCCATAGTAACAATAATAATATGTAAATTATAAAAGTATAAGTCAGTCCACTCAACAAAAATGACTATTTTGTCATCATTTGACTCACCCTCATGCGATCCAAAAGAGTATATGTTGATACATTTATGATCAACATCAAATAAAGATTTCTATGCTGAGCTACTTTGATGCCTTACCCACAAGGACTTTAGATGATCTTTTGGAGTAATTCGCCAGCCAAATTGATGTAGGTGAGTTAATTTTACGATAGTTAATGCCACATCATGATAATTAATCAGAGTAAAAAAAATTTAATGCCCTACCAGCACCGTAATTATTTTAAACACAAAGCCAGTGAATACGTGGTAAAAACTAAAAATTAGTCAAGTTAATCGTAAATAAATAAATCAAGTTAATTATTTAAAAATAAATGTTAAAAAAAACAAAAAACATATAAATGTGTTCAATTATAATGTAAAATGATTTAATTATTAAAAACGAGCACAATTTAACAAACAAAAGAAAACTACTGAAATGGTATTAAAGATCATAATGTAAAACAATAAATGAATAATTATTATTCAAAACTAATTACTGAACAAGCAAAAAAAACATTGCACTAAAAGAATACTAAAATTAGATGTCTAATAAGATAAATAAATGCGTGGTATTATCAAAAAAAACAATAAAAATAATTTTTTTAAAAGAAAAATATAAGAAAAAAACAACAAACCCAACGTAAAAAAAAAAATTCTTTTTTACAATCATTACTAGCAATGTGTCAATTATAGATAGTAAAATAAAATCAATTATTTATTATTAAAATAAAAAATAAAACATTTACTAAATTATTTTGACTTTTTTATAATTGCCCACAATAATTATTTATTTATATTATTATCTAAATAAATAATTTAAAAATAATTAAAATAAATTAAAATATTCAGCAAAATCCTTGCCAACAGATTAAATGAAATGAACATCTTATATATATGCAGATCTTGGCATGGACACACAGCTGTTCTCGGAACCAAGAATCTGCTACTGTGAGTCTTTTGTTTTTTTTTTTTTTTTTTTATTTGACCGTCAGGCATATCACGTCTTCGCCGCCGCTCAACCGGTATCTGCGACATCATTCAAATCTTCTGCATACATTTTGCCCGCATCCTTTGGAAAAGCGGGCTAAAAGTCCACCAGTGAAGAAAGAAACATGCGATGGGCTCCCAGTAAAAAATATCAATTTCTTGATTTTAATCGATTCTCATTTTTACGGAACGATATCGATTAGTCTAGTCTGTTTTCAGTTAATGGATGGAACATTGTAGTGCGCCTCCCATCCAATAAATTGCAGTAAGCTTTGTGATTTGTTACTTTTGAATATGAAACAAAGTCTCAGATTTCAATTGTGTATTTTATTACAGTATTCAAACAATAAATGCTGTTTTTGTGCTGCTTGATGTGGAGTGACAGATCGCAGCGCCTCTTTTTTTTTTTTCTCGCACCTCAGTTAGAAGGCTCTCTTCCACTTTACTACAAGTTACAGCACCAAATAAACATGAATGAACATCCAAAGGTATGTTAAAAGAAAGAGTACAACTTTCCTGTCTCATGTAATCGCTCAATCAGTGTTTCAGCCGCGGACAGACATCAGTATAACAGCTTACAATGTTACGAAACGTCACATTTTCCTCAGAAAAACATATTCATGACCATAAACTCTTTAGTCAGCTCGAAACATTAACTCTAGAGAGGAGCATTTTGCTAAATATATGCACCATATAACATATATTCATTATAATTTTTACTGTTCTTCAATGTTTAATGCATATCTGTCAAGTTTTTATGATAGCCACCATTTAAATGTTTATATATCAAAAAAATGAATTGGAGTAGAAATGATGTAATTGTAACTTTAGTATTATAAAAACTTCATTTAGTGTAATTTAAGCATTTGTATACAAATCAGTTCATTTTAACCTTCAATATTATAGTAATGTAGTACCAACTGACTCTCATGTATATTTTACAGCATTAGTTGAGAGTTTTTTTTCCTCTAGAAAATTTGGCATGTACTGTACCTGCTATATATCCAGAATAATCGATATTGAATCGAATCGGGAATTGAATCGAATCACTAGCTTGTGAATCAGAATCGAATTGAATGGTGAATTTTGTGTCAAAACCCAGCCCTACCATGCGACCAATTAAAGATAAAGTGTGGCATTTCCTTCTGTGTTAAAATGTTTTCTTGTTTCCCACATTCATGTGCAGAGACGACTACGATTAAACCGCTTGTACGTCCTGCAATGTGCTCATTTTCAGTGCTATTAACATAATCAAGTCATCATCTGCTCTGTTTACAGTCGTGACCAGAATTATTGACACCCGAACAAAGAAGCCTGCAAGTGAAAATAAATCTGCATTGTTAATCCTGTTGATCTGTCATTTAAAAATCATTAAAAAATCTATTTTTTGCGAAAAAAAAACCCACTTTGGCCACAATTATTGACACCCTTTAATTCAATTCCTTGACGGAACTAAGAATCCATTTTTTCAGCAAATATAATTGTACAAGCATTACATTGATGGCATTTTTGTACCGTTTCGAGGAGATTTAGGATCTTTGAACTCTTTTCATCAGTACCTTAATTCTATAACAGCCCATCTTAAACTCACAATGTCACTGAGTGAGAACACTTTGGATTTTTGGGATGTCCGTGTGAACAAGGCAGGACAATTATTGAGTACAGACCTCTTTAGAAAGAAAACAGATAAGAGTAATTATTTACAGTTGTCAAAAAAAAAAGTTTACCAGTGAGTGAATTTGTTCAACACACAATTGAACAGACAACTGAAATGTGGAAGAAGTTCAAAGAAAAGGAATATGGTTGGATTGTGCAGAGGAGAAATGAAAAGCAGTACAAAGGGAACATCTACTCACTCTGGCTAATAAAACTTCTCTGAACAATTTGATACAACATACACTCCCCAAGCTCCAACACTCTGTAGCATTATACGGAAATATTGGCATATTTTACAATCAGACCCAGGTCTGAACATTCAGAACATTCAAAGAATATTCACATTCTATTTGTGAGTTTTTTCAAACAAGTCCATTCAGTAGGTCACGGAGGTGATATTGTTGTGAAACGTAAATCTAGGGAGACTTTTTGGATTTTTACTTTAGATGCATTATTTCCCAGAGGTTCTTTTCTTTGTTTTACTAATTCTCGTATATATATTTTTTTCCCTCCTTAAACTTGTTTGTAAGCCACTCCCCTAATTGTGTGAGTGCCACACCTGTTGCTGATTACAAGAATGTTTAAAGCATTGTTTGGTAATGCTGTTCTTGATGTCTGATCAAAAACACACTTTTGATCTCTTCAAGAGTGAGTATATTACAGCGATATTTTACTCAATGATTTCTATAATTGTGGCCAACATGTATTTAAGAAAAACATTCCTTTCTTAAAGAGACGTTCCCCCATTTCAGTTGTTTCAGGCTTCTTTGTTCATATCTTCCAAGGGTGTGAATAATTCCGGCCACGACTATGTTATCCTTTATATTTTACTTTTAAGAAGGGAATAAAGACATTTTTATCAGCAAATTCACTGTTTTGGACATTTTATTCTTACATTCATCTGCACACCTGGTTCTGATTCAAATCATTTGTGATTGATCTGTGAATCAGAGTAAAAATATCAATAACCATAAACTGTGGCATGAAATGAACGAGCTGAAAATGTCTCATCTGGACGGGAAGAAATACTGAAGCAAACAGCTTTACATCAGTCGAGGTCTGGTGTGCAAAAACATTTTACTATATACTATATATATATATATATATATCAATAGAAAGGTGGATGTGATGACCCCAGAATGACGACAATCTTAAAGCAACATGCACCACGTATAATATTAGACAAATGCATTTTGCAGTAAAGTTGCTTTGCAACGATTTGTATCGCGAAAAGCGCTATATAAATAAATTTGAATTGAATAAATATTATAAATATTTACAAATATTTAAAAAATAAATGATTTCACTAAAGGCACAATATGTAAGGTTTTTTTATTAAAATATCCAAAAACCAATACAAGTGTTATATATTTTGCTGACTTGTGAACTTACATTATCCCAAATGTTTCGAAGAAGTGTGAAATCCAGAGAAACTAAGCTCTATTTTAACTAGTGACACGAACCCCGTGTCCTATATGTCATGTGTCGCTGCCAAAAGGACGTCTAACCCCTCGACTTTCCGGTTGTTTGTTTGTAAGGAAAAACATGGAACCCAAAGATGCTTTAATTATGTTGTGTTTTATTAGACCGGGTGACGACACGTAATAAGTAAGTAGCATTACTAACAGAAACTAAATGTATCTAGTATGATATAAAACAGCGCTGCTTTACCCACCTACACACGAACGGAAGCAGCTGGAGCACTCGAACTGGGGCATAATAAAAGGCTCGCTAGCTTTTACCCAGATACGCTCCGAACGACCGGAAGCAGCCGGAAGCACAGCACCGACTGTGGCATAACTAAAAGCTCAGCTGCTTACCCCACATACGCAGACCGGACGCAGCGGAACAAAAAACAAAAAAGCACTCGACGTGTGGCTTAATAAAAGCTCAGCTGCTGTACCCCACATAACGCCACGACCGGAAGCAGCGGAAGCGGTTCGAAATGTGGATAATTAAAAGCTCAGGGCTTTTACCCCAGGGATACGCAACGGACCGGACAGCAGCGGAAGCAATAACTGTGGCAAATAAAGCCCGATGCTTTACCCCAACATACGCCTTCTCCCACGTACTTCCGGAAAGTAGCGGAAGCGAGTCGATGTGGTTAATAAAAGCTCCCATGCTTTTAACCCCAATACGACAAACCGGAAGCGCGGAATGCGGTCGACTGTGGTATAATAAAAAGCTACACTGCTTTACCCCCACATTACGCAGAACAGGGAAGGGCGCCTTGAAAGGCTCGTACTGTGGCTACTTATAAAGCCCCCGCTGCTTTACCCACATTTACGCACGAAAGAGAACGCAGCGGAAGCGGTGGACTGTGGCATAATAAAAGCTCCGGTGCTTTACCCCACATACGCACGACCGGAAGTATCGGAAGCGCTCGACTGTGGCATAATACAAGCCCCGCTGCTTTACCCCACATACACACGACCGGAAAGGGCGGAAGCGGTCGACTGTGGCATAATAAAAGCCCCGCTGCTTTACCCAACATACGCACGACCGGAAGCAGCAGAAGAGGTCGACTGTGTCATAATAAAAGCTCCGCTGCTTTACCCCACATACGCAAGACCGGAAGGAGCGGAAGCGGTCGAATGTGGCTAATTAACAGCCCCGCTGCTTTACCAGCTTTACGCACGACCGGAAGGAGCGGAAGCGTCGACTGTGGCATAATAAAAGCTCAACTGCTTTACCCCACATACACACGACCAAAAGCAGCGGAAGCGCTCGACTGTGGCAAAATAAAAGCCCCGCTGCTTTACCCCACAAACGCACGACCGGAAGCAGCGGAAGCCGTCGACTGTGGCATAATAAAAGCTCCGCTGTTTTACCCCACATACGCACGACCGGAAGTAGCGGATGCGGTCGACTGTGGCATAATAAAAGCCACGCTGCTTTACCCCACATACGCACGACCGGACGCAGCGGAAGCGCTCGACTGTGGCATAAAAAAAGCCCCGCTGCTTTACCCCACATAAGCACGACCAGAAGGAGCGGAAGCGGTCAACTGTGGCATAATAAAAGCTCCGCTGCTTTACCCAACATAAGCCAAACCGGAAGCGCGGACACAAAAGGGATCGAAAGCGGTGGCCTAATTAAAAGCTCCGCTGCTTAACTCCACATACGCATGACCGGAAGGAGTGGAAGCGGTCGACTTTGGCATAATAAAAGCTCCGCTGCTTTTACCCACATACACAACCGGAAGCCGCGGATAGCAGTCCGACTGTGGCATAATTAAAAAGCCCGTGCTTTACCCCACATACGCTTACGGACCGGGGGAAGCAGGGAAGAGAAGTAGACTGGGATAATAAAAGCTCCGCATGCTTTACCCACATACGCACGTCGACCGGAGGACCAAGCAGCGAACAGGAGCTCGACCTGTGGGCATAATTAAAAAGCTCCGCGCTTTACCCCCATACACACGACGGAAGCAGCGGAAGCAGTGGCTGTGGCTAATAAAAGCCACGCTAGTTACCCACTACGCACGACGGAAGCAGCGGAAGCTAAGGCGGACTTGGCATAATTAAAAGATCCGCCTGCTTTACCCAACCTACGCACGACCGGAAGCAGGTGGGAACGGCGATTCGACCTGTGGCGAGTATAAAAGCTCCGCGCTTTAACACACTAAACCCCGGAAAGCACGCGGGAGCAGTCGTACTGTGGCCATAATAAAAGATCCGCGGCTGAGCCCCATACCCCACCGAAGCAGCGGAAAAGTGCGCGACTGTGGCGTAATAAAAGCGCCGCTGCTTTACCCCACACACACACGACCAGAAGCAGCGGAAGCGCTCGACTGTGGCATATTAAAAAGCTCCGCTGATTTACCCCACATACGCACGACCGGAAGCAGCGGGAGTGCTCGACTGTGGCATAATAAAAGCCCGCTGCTTTACCCCACACACACACGACCGGAAGGAGCAGCGAGGAAGACACTCACTGTGTGCCATAATAAAAGCCCCGCTGCTTTACCCTACACACGCACGACCGGAAGCAGCGGAAGCAGTCGACTGTGGCATAATAAAAAGCTCGCTGCTTTCGAGCCATGTGTCATGCTCGTTCAGCGGCCTCGCTTCGCTTCGACGGCTTTCAGCCTAACCCTGCTTCATTCTACTACACAATAAATCATTAGCTCATCCATGAACAAGATTTCTGCCGAGTCCCGTCGGATTGCATCAGCTCTGGGGATGAAGACCACAACTCCCATAATTCCACACTCAGTCACGGCATCATCAAACTATGCCTTTGTCTCTTTGTTTGTTTTGAATACACGCCCTCCAGCGGCGAAAATTACATATTGTGCCTTTAACCGATCAAAAGCAAAGAACTGTATTCCGTATTACAGATAAACACAATCCAAATGCCTTTTCTATTTATTAAAGAACTAAATAATTACACAATAAAAGAAGAATATGCAGCAGTGTGCTCACAGTAACATGCGACCAACACTGACATCTGCTGGAGATGATGACCAATTACAGTTATCTATCTATCTATCTATCTATTCTATCTATCTATCTATCGAGATATCATCTATCTATATATCTATATAATAAATATTATATAATATAAATTAATGTCATTTTAATTATTAAAAATATATAACTACCATTCAAAAGATTTTTATGTTGTTTAAAGAAGTATATCTTCTGCTCACCAAGCCTGCATTAATTTGATCCAACCCCGCACCACCCCCACCCCGCCAACCAAACAGTAATATTGTGAAATATTATTATAATTTAAAACAGCTGTTGTCTGTGTGAATATTTGTTAAACTGTAATGTATTTCTGTGAGGCGCAGCTGTATTTCAGCCATCATTACTCCAGTCTTCAGTGTCACATGATCTTCAAAAATCATAATAATATGCTGATTTGCTGCTTAAGAAACATTATTATTATTATTATCATCATGTTAAAAACAGCGGAGTAGAATTTGTTTCAGGTTTCTTTGATGAATAGAAAAAGTTCAGAAGAACCGCATTTATCTAAAATATAAATATTTTGTAACATTATAAATATATTTACTGTCACTTTTGATCAATTTATGCATCCTTGCTAAATAAAAGTTTTAATTTCTATAATTTCTTTCCCCAAAAATAAAATTAATAAATTATACTGACTCCAAGCTTTTAAAATGTTATAGTGTATAATATTACAACAGCTTTGGATCTTTCTATTCATCCAAGAATCCTGAAAAAATTCTACTCAGCTGTTTTCAACATGATGATAATAATAATAATGTTTCTTAAGCAGCAGATCAGCATATTAGAATGATTTCTGAAGATCATGTGACACTGAAGACTGCAGTAATGATGCTGAAAATACAGCTTTTAAATAAATTACATTTTAAAATATTAAATATATTTAGGATCAAATTAATGCAGGCTTTGTGGGCAGAAGAGACTTCTTTAAAAACATTAAAAACTGGTAGTTTGACTGGTAGTGTATAAAAGAATGAAAGCTGATAATATGTGCGAAACTGTGTAAACTATGAAGGACACGTGCGGTGTGCATGGGTGTGCCAGCAGGGGGCGCACGTCTGTGGGCAGTTCTTACGGGAAGCGAGAGGAGCTACAGTGTTACAAATAGAGCGAGTTACTTTGTTTCAAATTAATCTACAAACTGAAGTTTATTAGGTGAGTTACGTGCTTGCAGTTGTTACTCTCCGGTCCGCAGCGACAGGTAAGTTCAGAAACTCTCCATATCACCGAATTGAAAACGAAAGTGTCATGTTTCGCAACTCTACACTGATTTGTGTCTTTTGTTCTGTTACATTGTTACATTGTTGTTGTTATTAGTGATACATATATATATTGAATATCGGGATGGTAGTGTTATGGTAATTGTTTGACAAAGCTCTGTTAGGGAGTGTTACTACAGATTTTAAAAATAGTTTTTCGCCACTTTCTTAGATGTTACAAAGGGAAGTAGTGTCAGTGAATGATAAAAATGGCGATTTTGAAGCATGCAAAGGCATAGAAAGTGTATTTTTTGTAATCGTTATGCTGTAAAATACTTAATCGTCTAGTCATGTATTTATTTATCCTCCTGAGGCAAAACCATCATCACTCCAGGGTTCACTGAATTAAAATCTTGCAATATATAGACAGTTTAATATATATTATTAAATGTATAAATATACAGCTTCCACACTATAAATGTTTGTTATGTTTTATTTTTCTTAAATAAAATATTTAACCATTATTTTCTTATATATTTATTTTATGTATAATTTATTGTATATGTTATATACAATAGTCAAGTCAAAGTTGGTTTATAAAGCACTTTTTAAAAAAACAAGTGTTTACCAAAGTGCTGTACAAGCGTGCTCGACATAAAACAATAAACACACAGAAGACAGACACAATCATAAAACCTGCTCTCATACTGTGTTAAATGCCAAAGATTAGAGATGAGTTCTGAGACTAGATTTAAAAACAGAAACCTAATGTGGAGAGCTTTTGGGGCTGCCACGGTCCCTCCTAGTTTTTAACCTTGTGCGAGGAACAACCAAAAATAAAAAAATCAATGCCAGCACATATAAGGCCCTGACAGAGTGTGTAGCACATATAAGGGGTCATATGATGCGATTTAAATTTTTAATTTCTCTTTGGAGTGTGACAAGCTCTTGGTGCATAAAGAAGATCTGTAAAGTTGCAAAGACTAAGGGTGCTTTCACACTGTAGATCGGTTGCTTTTTGTTGTCCGAAAGGGATTAAAATGATTACAATGTTGCTTTTTATTCTTGGTGCGGTTCGCTTTCACACGGCAAAGTTTCTAAACGGACCAAATTTGTTAATGCAAGTCACGCGCAAGTAAACTGTTCTCTCATTGGTCAAAGTTCCACGGTTTATTTTCCGGGATCCCACTGAGCTGTCACAGCTGTCATCCAACAGGACTCAGGATGGAACGACAACAGCTTTTTTTTTTTTTTGTAGCTGCCTTATATTAATTTATCATTTTAAGCAGGAGTCCAGGATTCATCGGGAAAAATATTTTTAAATGCACCTACTAGGAAGAATAGCAATAAGATGGCATTATAAAATGAAAAAATGCGCTTTTTTATTTTGAATGGCGAAGACGTGCTCACCCACAGACATTCACAGGTTCATTTTGAAGTATTAGCAAAACAACAAAGCTAATGCTTTTCACGGAACTTACGTAATTACCCATTATTCATTGTGATATAGTCTGGTTCATTGGTCCGTTGGATCGGATTGCTTTCACAATTATAGCGAACCGCTCCAGAGTTCACTTGCAATTGGGCCGAAAACAACTCGTTCAGGCGGTCTCGGAACGATTGTTTTGGTGCGGATCCGAGCACGATTGCCATGTTCACATATGCCCAAACGAACCGAGCCAAGGGGGGGGGGAAACGCGCCAGGTTCTGAAACAACAGGCCAGGTGTGAAAGCACCCTAAGGCTCAATCCAAGAGATATAAAAGTTAAGAACTGTTCCCGCCCTCCCTAAAACGCCTTGGTTTAAAGCACGCCCCCACCTGTCTACATCAAGAGTGGGAAGATTTGCATAACGCCTCTTAAATGTTCACGCAAAGAAAGAAGTCGTAACGTTTATTCTCACTGTAGTATTGTTGTGCCGCCGCCGCCATGCTCTGGAAGAACGCTGTGATGTGCTTCGTTGTGAAAGCGCGAAACTACTTTGTTTTGGTCTTACAAAAGAGGGACACGACTTTAGAGAGTGGTTAAGTTTGTAGTTCAACACTGTTCCGACATTCAACCCAAATATTCAGAGGTGGCAGCCATTTTATGGAGCCACTGCTTTCCTGATCCCGGGAGAGTTGTTTCTTATAAAAGTGGGCAATTCAACTTTTTCAAGGACGTCTGGTGCTTCTGACTCTCGGCCTGTAAGTACATTTTCATATTTAAAGACTTTGCAACTGACCAGAGCCGGATTTACCTTTTCGTGACATAGGCAAAACAAGTTTTTGGGCCCCCCTTCCTTATCGATATATATAATATTAGCACCCCAGCAAACAAAAATATTTCGTAATAAGTGGAAACTGTTCAGTGTTTCTACACAACATGACTTACTGATGTTCAGATACGACCGTTTCTGTTGTGTAATATTATCAGTCAATAAAGATCGATGTAGGTCTTCTTTGAGAACGGGAGAACCGTTCCATTAATTGGCTCCCGGCTGTCGTGGCCATACCACTTGGGAGTGCAATTATTCTCTAATAATTTCAATGGCCTGGGTCACCAGTTGTCCAGAATACTTGTCCCATGGACACCTCCAGAGGTAACCCTCCATTACATTGGATCTCGCAACTACACAAACTGTTGCATGTCAATCCCGGACTACAGATCCACCCATAATCCATTGCACTTATTGCACACAGCTGTAACCAATCACAAACTCACTATATTACACCCACTCAGATTTTTTTCAAACTGCCGAGTATTGTTTAGCGCTTATCGTGTGATAGCTACTTTTATGGAGACTTTTCCCATGTGTTATTTCTAGTTTATAGTTCTAGTTATCGTCTTAGTCTAGTCTCGCCGTTGTTTTTCGGATTGCCTGGTACCGATTTTTGCCTGTTTATCTTGATTAAACCTTGACTGCTGTTTCGGGACTGTGTTTGCCACCTCGCCTGGACTCTAGCTAGTGCTTATGGGAAACCTCATGGCAAGCCCTCTGGATATGGTTAGCCGTTATCGACCCGCCGTTTGCGATGACTTCTTAATGTATTTGCCCTCACCTATACCTGTTTGCCACTGTCTGGACCCCATGCCTGTTTTATGCCCACGGGCTCGTATCCGATTAAAGCTGTTGCAAATGAATCCGCAAAGTCTCTGTCCGTGCGGACCGTAACACACAACCACCTAAAGACATGTTCAGCATGGTTTATTTAAGACATCTGTCCTGATTCCATCTGAAATTCTGTTTTGTGTGTTGAACTAGCTAATTTTAACCTCATCCCAAACCTTCAGTTGCAAATTCCAAAATGTCATTTTAGAGCTAATAACAAAGGCTTGAGCCATTGATATGCAGGCTTATGCAGTTATTAGAAGAGGAGAGTGAGAGAGACGACGAGAGAGATTAAGCGCATGTGAAACCTGCGTCGGGCGTCTATCAGCAGCAGGCATTACTAAATGTGAATTTTTAGTTGAAACCTGCTTCAGCACCTCGCGTATAAGAGATGTCTGTAGTTTCAGTGTGAACTATTTGATTGATAAAATTCGCGGGGCAGGTGTGGACAACAAATTCTGTACGCATCTCTGCGTGTGTGTGTCTGTGTTCGGTGTGTGTCTGAGAATGAGAACGGGACGGAAAGGAAGCGCAATTCGTAGCACGTAAAAAGAGTGGAAAATGGACAGAGTTTGTAATTTACCCGATTGGTTGTTTATTTGTCTTCTGGGGTTTCGTTCTTTTACTCTTGTAGTATTGCCAAGTTAAAAAAAAAACAATTATATCCCTGCGTATCAATGTTCATACTAGCATCCTCAAAAGTATGGGAGCTTAGAATAAGTTGTCCCAAAGATAGTATGTTGAACAGAGTAGCCAAAAGTCCCCGGGTGGTCTATTATTCAGGATCGATTTTGAAGTGTGGATCGTGCAAATATAATGGCTAATATTTGCCACAATCATGCGCTTTGGTAAAGGATCTGTCCAGAACTACAACACAGAATAAAACCTTTTGTAAAAACTACAAACATGGCGGATGTGCATGACCGGCGGTTAGGTAGAGAGGCTTAGAAAGGGGTTTGAGTTACTAATATTCAACATTTAACCTGGTAAAAAAAAAAATATATATATATGTATCGGTGGTATATTCCTCTGCAACAGCAATGTTAAGTTAAATGCATCATTTATGCATAAAATATGAGCAGATTTCTCGGCGTGAAAGACCCGCGACTGGCAGATCAATGTGCTACGTCTTTTCTCTCCAATACGGTAGGAAGATAAATGAAATGCAATTTGGAGGATGTTAACTGTGACAAGATGATTGACAGGCCAGGTTTACAGTGACAGGGTGCGGTATCCAGTGTTGGGGAAAGTTACTTTTAAAAGTAATGCATTACAATATTACGTTACTCCATAAAAAAAGTAACTAACCACGTTACTTAGTTACTTTTTATGGAAGTAATGTGTTACGTTACTTTTGCGTTACTTTTAAATCTGGACAGGGCTTGCTTGGTTGTTTTTAAAATAAAAAAGTTATATTGTTGGCAAATATAAAAGCCTTTTCACAAAAGTGAAATGAATAAGCCTCAGTCAGAAGGGAAAGTACATTTACGTCCGTAAAGTAGAACGCAGAAGAAGACATTTCAACACACTTCAGCAATAAAAAAGACACACAAATGTTTGTCTAGAGTAATTTTTGCTTATTAGTATGAACTGGATCATCGAAGGTCAGAAGCAAAGACATTGGTTAATAGAATGGGTTTAAATACATAAAGGATATTTGTGTTATTTAACATATTTAGTTATTGCAGGTTTGTGTCATATTCTGAGTGCATTATTTTTATTCATTTTGAGGAATACTGAATCTGTGGGGGGGGGGGGGCTGGGTTTTTGTGAGGAGATGAATTAATGAATATTCATATTTATTTTAGAACTACAACATCTGATTTCTCTCAAATGGGGACAGGAGAGCTGTCAATCAATAAATTGGGGGGAAAAAAAGTAACTTGCGTTACTCATTTAAAAAAGTAACTCAGATAATTCATTGTAAATTTAAAAGTAATGCATATTAGTTACTTGAAAAAGTAATCTGATTACGTAAATTGCGTTACTTGTAATGCGTCACCCACAACAGGGTGTATCTAGGGCGACAGACAGCGGTCAGTTAAAGACGCAATTGTATGACGTTATAGTAGGCTATGTCTCAAAGCTTGCCTACTCTTCTATTACACACTCAAAATTGTGTACTTTTTCCTCACCAAAAGAGTGCATATTTTAAGGGCGTAGTATAAGTAGGCACATAGAGACGCAGCAAAAATCTCTCTTCTTTGTGTTTGGGCCCCCCCCCGGAAGAAGACGAAAGAGGACGTCATCGGGAGACATAGGCACGTGTATAGAACATACCGAAGCACTATGCATAAATCCGGCCCTGTCACTGATGATTCAAAAGTGAGTTTTGAGCAGTGTAGAGTAGGCGCTTGTTGTTTGACATTTCTCGATCACAAATGCAGACAAGGTTTTAGGTTACGAGGAGCAATACGCAACAATAAAAAAGAAAGTATAAGTCATTAAATCAGTAATTATGTCCTCACTGGATGCAACAAATACCTCATTTATAATGTTTTTTTGTTTTTGTTATAGGCGGATCGGGCCGGACACGGGACACGGCATCAACAGTATGGTAAGGGGCGTAATATTTCTGTTACACGCTTGAGGTATTCGGTCAATCAAAACGCACTGGATAGCTGGCCAATCACAAAACACCTTGTGTTCCGGACCGATGAGCTTTGTAAAAATCAACGTGTTTCAGAAAGGGGGGGCATAGAGGAGAAACAATAATGTACAGTTTGTGGAAAATAATGTGTTTTTTAAACCTTAAACCTATTTAAACACATTGCATTGCACCAAATACACAAAATAATGTTCTTTTTAGCAACGTCATATGACCCCTTTAAATCAAAAAGGTATCTTGGTGCTAGTCCATTTAGTGATTGAAACACTAAGACCAAAATCTTAAAATCGATTCTAAAATGAACAGGAAGCCAGTATTGGTGTAATGTGTTCTCGCTTATGCGTTCCTGTCAACAAACGAGCGGCAGCATTCTGTACCTTCTGCAAATGTGTGAGGGAAACCTGACTAATACACACATAAAGGGCATGCAGGAATCCAGGCGAGTCCAGATAAAAATATGTATAACCCTTTATAAGTCATTAAAAGACAGAAGAGACTTGACTTTGGATAATTGCCTCAACTGGAAATAAATTGCTTTAATTACTGAATTAATCTGTTTATCCAGTTTAAAGTCACTGTCCGTAATAACACCCAGGTTTTTTTACATTGGGCTTCACATACGGTCTTAAAGCACCGAGATCCAGATGAGAAGAATCACAAGTACCCCGGATCCAAATACCACAACTTCTGTCTTTTCTTCATTGAACTTTAAAATATTTAAGGAATTTAATATCTCCAAGACAGTCCAACAATGGTGCTATGGACTT
The DNA here is from genome assembly GCA_018155175.1 of Sinocyclocheilus anophthalmus. Lineage (NCBI taxonomy): Eukaryota > Metazoa > Chordata > Actinopteri > Cypriniformes > Cyprinidae > Sinocyclocheilus > Sinocyclocheilus anophthalmus. The sequence goes on from JADLZN010011471.1 coordinate 37,361, forward strand.
TGCATCTTTCCGTTTCAAAGGCAGATAAAGTTGTGTGTCATCTGCATAACAATGAAATGAGATGTCATACTTCCTACAAATGGACCCTAAGGGAAGCAAATATAAAGAGAACAGCATAGGCCCAAGAACGGAACCTTGAGGAACGCCACACGAGAGGGATGCCACAGAGGACATAAAACCCCAAGGCGGACAGAAAAGCTTCTGTCAGACAAATAAGACCGAAACCAAGCCAAAGCAGTACCCTTAATACCAACACAATGTTCTAAGCGAGAAACCAAGATCTTATGATCTACCGTGTCAAATGCAGTCGTAAGATCTAAAAGCAAGAGAACAGCATAATTACCTGTACGGTGGCTAGTAACAGGTCATTATACATGTATAGTATAATAAATTACATACAATAAATTTTACACACACACACACACACGTCAAGCCACGTCATTTGGTGTTTGGGGATGAGAACTTTTTGTGGTCTCAAGGTCTGCATTTAAAGTCACACCAGAGGTTTCTGCAGACCAGTCAAGTTCTTCCACACTCACCGGACATTTCTTATTTTGAACCTTGCCTTAAACACAGAGGCATTTTCATGTTAGAATGAAGAAGGGTTCCTGTCCAATACGTGCTATACAATTAAAGCGCACAATTCCCTAGAATATCATTATATGCTTAAACATTAAGATTTGTACTCATGGGGATAATTTTCGGAAATTTACTAAGGTAGTCAGACCTGTTTCATTATTAGGGGGTGGTTCCCAATACTTGGGCAATCTAGTGTGTCTGTATATCTGTATATATGATATATTATAATTATATATAGTAATGAGACTATATATATATAGATCATCTGTTATATATATTCGATCCGTTAAAATATTTAATAGACAGAAGCTCTCAAGATTTCATACAGCTGAGGATGGTATATAAGTATAATTACAACCCTTATTTTGAATCACTTTATTAAATAATTAGAATAGGAAAATACTTCTCGGGAGAATCTTTGATATGTGATTTATAAATAATATTAATAATTTAGGAAAAGAAGTATTTTTTTCTTTGGGAAAATTTACATTAATGTAAAAAAAATGGAAAAATATAAAGTAAAAAATCCCTTGATCAAGTACGTATATTATAGAGCATGTATCTGTTCTAATATATATATTATATACAGTGGGTAGGCACAAGGCTTCAGACCCCCTTACATGGTTTCACTCTTATGTTAATAATTGCATAGCTATATTGCTAAAATCCTTTAAGGGTTAATTTTTTTTCTCGATTAAGGTCACAATCGCTTGGAGCACCCCATAGTTGAAAAAAACACGAATTGTTTGACATTTTTGCAAGATAATTAGTAAAAAAGAAAAACGTGACATATCCAGTGGGTATGGTCCAAGTATTCAGTCTGGAACACCCTTTGCTGTGACACTCTTATGATCTACTCAGGTGCTGTCCCTTCTTCTGATCAGCCTTGGAGTATGGGTCTAGACACCTTCCATTTTGATCCACTGTGTTTTGATTAGCTTATTGGACCTTGATTAGGAAGCCACACACCTTTCCTAGGATTACGGGCGACAGACCTTGTAACCGCTCACAGTGCATTCAGAGCAAATGATACAAGTCGATAGGTGTTCATTAAGGACTGCCCTTGAAGAGCTCCAGAGCACATAATTGTGGGCGGCAGGCATCAGTATCTTGCTCAACTGTTACTTTAAAAAATGTCTGCTGCACTTTGAAGGTTCCTATCTAAGAGGAGCACGGCGGGGCCCTCCATAATCCCTTGAAAGGAAGACTTTGGGACGAGCCCTTTATCAACTCCTTCCCTGAGAAGCTGGCGCCAGCTTCTCCTCTTCCTCTAGCCGCCGGGGGGATCCAAACTGAGCTATCGTGGGGGGTTGAGCCTTGGTGAGAGAGGTAAAGAAGTACCCAAAGATCACTGTGGCTGAGCTCAGAGATGCAGTCGGGAGATGGGAGAACCCCACCATCGGGGCCTTTAATTCAGACGTGCGGCCCTGACCGGAAGGCCTCTCGCTCGTTGCAGACACAAGAAGCCTGCATGGAGTTTGTCTAAAGAACACGCGACCTTGGAGAGTACTGCCAGAGTTTGTGAAGAAATAAGATTCTCGGCTACTGTCGTCTAGCATGAAGACCAAGAAAGTAGACTACTTATTGTGCCTTACAATTCTAATGTATTCGGACTTATTCGTGTGGAAGAAAGACCCAGTGCGCAGTTCTGTGTCTGCATTTTCCGCTACTGTCCAATACTAGTCCTCAACAGTGGAGCATTGTGGTTTTGTGCGCATCATGCTGTGGGGTTAGTGTTTTTCACGCTGCAGGTACAGACGAGCGGTTGCCATCTGAGGAAGATGAATGCGGCCCTGACCGTACAGGGAATATCCCGTGGACGAACAAGACCTATCTCGCTCATTCAAGTGCTCTGGCTCTTCTACAAGGTGACCGGTGCTACTTCCGACGGGTGGTGCCCGATAGCTTCCGGTGTTTCGCCTTACTACTCCTGTTGTTGTTCTTTCTCCCCCTGCTCTATCAGGGACAATGACCCTAAGCACACAGCTATAATAATGAAGGAGTGGCTTCACAACAGCTCTGTGATTGTTCTTGAATGGCCCAGTCAGAGCCCTGACTTAAACGCAATTGAGCATCTCTGGAGAGACCTAAATGGCTGTCCACCAACGTTTACCATCCAACCTGACAGAACTGGAGGATCTGCAAGGAGGAATGGCAGATGATTCCCAAATCCAGGTGTGCAAAACTTGTTGCATCTTTCCCAAAAAAAAACTCATCAGATACCGTCTGATTAATGAATCAAGGAAGGTGATGTGCATATCCTATGCTAAATCCTGGATCAACGTAAGGTGGTCATGAATAACTATTGTACAGGACCTTGATATTTGTTATATTTCTAGATTTGGTTCTTTATGTTACACATTAGCAAAAAAAGTCTGCAAAAATGTTACAATTCTCGTGTTTTTTGTCTGCGTCCATAATGGGGGCTGTGTGGTACAGTATAGGAAAAAAAATAACAAATTTAGATGACCTTTTAGCAATAGCTCAATAATAACAAAGAATTGAAAAATTAAGGGGGTCGGAATAACGGTTTCCCGGACATTACCACTGTATAATAACCGGAGACCTGTAGATAGCAATATTGCATTTTATCTTATTAGCTCTTTTCTGCCAAATCACAGAACTTCTGAGATATCTCTGTTCATGCGGACAAATCAAAAGCGGTGCTATTAGCCACGTCCTCCACATTTGAACTGTGTTTTGTGTGAAAATTCGATCGCTTCTTACAAGGCGATCAGTAAGCTATCCGTCTCTAGTCCGTATGGAATACCCATTTCGGACGAATCTCCAGGCCTGTTTTTTTATATGTTTTTTCCTTTTTTTTTTTTTTTTTGTGTTTTGTTTTTCTTCTTTTCACATCATGCGAGCTTTAGGTCTTGGTAGTTCGCTTGTGCTTTTGTCTTCTTTTCAGTCGTTGTTGCTTTTTTTTTTTTTCCGAATCATTTTGATAGATGAACACAAGTGAGCGGAGTGAAAATGCATAGATTCCAGAAAGGCCGTACATTTCCAACCTTTATAATTCTCCACCATCCTCTTCCCACAACAGGTGTGCTGATGCGGTTCCTCCCGCGAGACTCCCCTGTACGTACTGAGGAGGCTCTGGATCCCTTTGATTCGTCTTTTCCACACGTCCCTGTGGAGCGTTGCGTTCCCGTTCTCTTGCGCCGGCCCAGCCGTCTCGATCACGTTCTTCGACGCCCTTATATATGGCAGGCTGCTCCGTACAGCAAGCGGAGCGTTCGAACAACCCACTCCATACGGTTAGACATATCTCTTCTTACCTCACATAACCGGCTCGCTCTTTTTTCTAACCCTCCTAAACTAATTTTTGTTATGGTGGACAGAAGTGGGGCGATGGGTGCGCCGGGTGACAAACAGGGAAGGGGGAGCGATCCTGCCTCCAGACTAATGGATAACGATCAGTTCGCGGCAGCTTAGGACCTATAATAAAGGCCGCGTTCAGGAAACCGGAAGGTAAACACCTGATAAAGCAAGCTTCATGTACTGCAGGCCCAGTGACAGATTCAAAACGCAGAGTCAAGTGTTCAGAAAGGGCTCATGTTCAGATGCATATTTTTGTAATGGTTATATCTTTCAATGGGGGTTAAGTTTTAGTTAAGGTTTCAGTTCAGGTCATTTTGGGTGTGTTTTGTTGGTAAGGTAGTTTATGGTATTTTAACTATTTATTAGTTTTTTTATTAAAATATATCCGGTGTATAGTTTGTATTTATTAGCTTTTAGTTCAGTTTTGGTAGTTATTATTAAAAACGGGTCGTTCCTTTAATCTAAATGAAAATTGAGAAATGTTTGAAGTTAGCTTTCTTTTATGTTAAGTTGTGAGGCAAAGGTCGGAGGGGGGGGGGTTGTCATGTTGTTTATATCTATTGGTTATTTGTTTTATTATCTTTATCATTTTTGGTTAATAAACTTTTTTCTGGTAGGGGGGGGGGTGGGTACTTGTTAGGTAGTTTTAGAACACACATAAGGGCAAAGAAAGATTGAGAAATGTTACCATTAGTTTTTTTTATTTTTTATATGTTTTTTCACGTTTGTCATTTTGTTTAATGTTTAGATATATTCGGTTTTTTTTTTCATTTTTTTTGCATTACTTTTTTTATTTGATAAATTGTCTATATTGTTGTACTATACCGTTTTGTTTTAGGTTATTTTAAAGTAAATGAAACAGTTATGAAATTTTATAGTCGTAATCATGATTTACTATTAAGTTTTTATTTAACATGTGTTTGAACATTTCTATTTTTAGTTTATTAAATTTTCATTTTAGGTAAAGTTTTAGTAATTTTCCTTGAGGGTTTCTTAGTATTTTTCCCTGCTTATTTGTATTTCAGTTTTATAGCTGTTATTAAGTACATCAAAGTTAACCTACATGGGAAGAATACACGGGACAGAAGTGGGGAGGAGAGGTACGATTTGAAAGATTAGTGTGTTTCAGTTTAAATTTTGGAGATTTTTAGTACTTTTTGTAGTTTTGTTATTTATTGTTTTTTTTATTTTAGTTTTACCGTCATTTGTAGTAACAGGTTAGCTACACGAATGAGATACACAAGATTTGAATTTTTAGTAACTTTGTGGTAATTTTTTGTTATTTTTATTAGTGTTGTGTTAATACGATTTCGTGGATCTATAGTTTTATAAAATTGTAGAGTTGTGTGGGGTGTTTTTATTGCCGGGGGGGGGGTGGGGAATTGGGTGGGGGTGGGTGGGGAGATTTTTAGTGCAGCAAGACTAATTGGGTTGAGCCCAGCAGTGAATTTTGATGGGTTTTGCAGGTTTTTTCGGTCTTGAGTCTTCAGCTGGCCGTCACCTGCGGCTTCGTGGCCATCTTCACTTTCGAGACTCACGTCAAGCTGTTCGTGATGCAGAACGTCTGGACGTACTGGGTGGGCTACGTAGTCTTCCTCGTGCCCTACCTAGTGATCCTGTGCTGCGGAGAGTTTCGCAGGAAGCATCCGTGGAACCTCATTGCTCTGGTGAATCTCTGATTAGGCTTTTTCAAATGTAAAACAGACATAAATTCTCCTTTCATGCATAATAATAAACGGTTTCTTGCGTCTCAGAGTATCCTGACGCTGGCGATGTCCTACATGGTGGGCGTGATCTCCAGCTTCTACGACACTGATGTCGTGATGATGGCCGTCGGCATCACTGTGCTGGTCTGCTTCACGGTCATCGTCTTCTCTCTGCAGGTCAGCGCTTGTCTTTCTGTTTTAATTTGGAAACCGAGAACCGTAGTTGAGACCGTAGATATAACCGTAGAGTGTAGGCCTACGCGGCATTTGGTTTTCTTAGCAGCATGAAAAACACAACTTATATTCCAATTCTGAATGGATTAAACTGTATATGGCATAGAAAGCTACCTTTGTAATAATTAAAAAGCTTTCACCCATCATAACTTTCATCGCGATTTTACAAAGTGAATTATTTAATAAAAGTTAATCAACAAATCTCTGTACACTGCGCAGTGAATCTCTTATTTACATTGTGTCTACACCTTGTTATAAAGAGAGGATTCGCGAGCGTGCAGAACAAAACTATTAAGTTATAATCCCACACGGATGTGCCACTCATTTCAATAAGTCATGTTTTTTGGGTGATACTGCTCTTGTTTCATGAGATCATAAAACGATGTGTGCCCCACCCTAGAGTGAAACAGACGTTTCTGGCCGATAGCCCTAGATTTTATACAGTTAACTACTTGAAAAAATTGCATTTTAAAAAATGTTGCCGTTTTAAACTTCTAAGCGAGTCAATCTGTCTTGTTGTGTTGTTTGTGCATTTTTTAATGTTTATTTAAATGTTGGCCATTGTCAACACGATAGCTGAAAAAAAAGTTTATTTCTTTTTTTTTCAGTTATTGTTTATTTTATTTATTTAAAGCTTATTTCAGTTACGCTTATTTTATTCAAGTACTCTAATTTTTTGTATAAATGGTTTTAGTTAATCAATGAACCCTGAAAATAAAAAAGTAATTAACTGACTAAATATATAAGATAGACTAATTTTACTAGTTTTAGGAAGTAATTTTGTTGTGTGTGTGTGTTGTCATGTTTATTGGTTTTATATAGTATATATATATAATATAAGATCTATATAAGTAGTTATGGACTTAACGCTTGTGGAGTATTAAAAGAATCTGAAGCGAGAAGAGTTACAGTGTTCGTGCTGATTTTAATAAATATCTCCTGTCCAATCGCAGACCAAATATGACTTCACTTCCTGTTACGGCGTGCTGTTCGTCTGCTTAATCGTCCTGATATTCTTTGGGATCCTTTGCATCTTCCTGTACAACAGGATTCTGGACCTCATCTACTCGACGCTGGGTGCGCTGATCTTCACCTGCGTAAGTCATCTGATTCCCAGACTACGTTTCACGAGTTCATGCAAAATTACAAGTAATTAAAATCATACAGATGTCAAATAAATAAAGAATGCTTGAATGCAAACTCTAAATTAAAGCACTTACTAAACTGTTTAAAGGGGTTATATGATGCTGCTAAAAAAAACATTAATTTGTGTATTTGGTGTAATGAAATGCGGTTTAAGGTTAAAAAAAAAACACATTATTTTCCACGTACTGTACATTATTGTTTTTCCTCTATTCCCCGCCTTTCTGAAACACGTCGATTTATACAAAGCTCATCAGAAAATTTTAAATCGCCTCATCTATCACTTTATCAATGTTATCATAATAAAAAAATTCTCAATGTACATATTAAAAACTAAATTAAAACCGTACTTAAAATGTATTAACATTAAATAAATCTTTTATTATAAAATAAAAAAAACCGTACTAACTAAACATTTTTCAATTATAATGTAAATAAATAAAAATAAATATTAAATTAACTCATTATAACATTAATGAAACTTCTAGCAACTGAGTTGGGAGATCCACTGCAGCTTTATTAAAAGAGCGTAGTCGTACAGGCAGGGTAAATCACCAGCAAACAACAACATCCAAGGCGAGACAAAAGAGTAATCCAAAAACAGGCGATGGTCAGGGCAGGCAGCAAATGATCAAAAGGAACAAGGTCACAGTCCAAAGTTGAAACCACAGGAAACAAGGAAACTAGGGAAACCTCTCAGAAATGTAAGCTACAGCAAAACAAGACTTCACAATCAAGGAGTGAGTAAACCAGACTTTTATAGTATAAGACTAAAGAGGTGAAGAGATACAGGTTGCTCGGTGATCATGCAGACTCCTGCACATGATTATAAGAAAGGGGGGATACTGAGTGAATGGTAAAAAGTCAGGATGGAGTGCCCTCTGTGGAGCCATGGGCACTCCAGCTTTGGTGATCGTGGACAAATGTATTACGTCAAATAAATAGAATTATTAAAAACAAATAATAAAAAAACAGTAACTAAAATGATTAATATAATGAAAATAAATACGTTACCTAATTATTAAATAAATATTTAAAAACAATTAAAATAAAACATTACCTACAATGTTTAAATTATAAACTAACAGAAAATAATTTTGAGGTTAAATAATTAACATATATGCTATTTTGAAAGTGACAAGGTATTGTTTCCATCTAAGATGTAGTCAAAAACAAAGGTACTTTGAAACACTTGTGAACGTCCTTTTTTGTGTGGAAAAGAAATGGGGATGGGTATTCAAATTTCATTTTGTTATGCAAGGTGTGATGTTCTTGTAACGTTGTTTACATGTAATTTGGATTTTACGTTTTTGATTTGTTCTCTTGCTTTAAAAAAAAGCAATAAAAAGAATGTAAATAAACAGTCAAAATAAAAACACTTACTAAAAATATAATAAACTCAGTTATAGTGTAAAACAAATAATCAATTTATTATTAAACTAAATCATTAAAAAAAAAAACACTTACTAAATATGTTCAAATATCGTGGTGTTAAATGATTGAAACGATGACTTAAAGGGGTCATATGATGTGATTTAAATTGTTCCTTTCTCTTTGGAGTGTTACAAGTTATTGGTGCATAAAGAAGATCTGTAAGTTTGCAAAGACTAAAGTCTCAAAACCAACTGAAGGATATTCTTTATCAAAGTTAAGGACTGAGCCGAACGCCGGGGGCCTGCCCCGTACTAAACCTTCTTCATTTCTAACCGTCGACCAGACCAGACTTTTCCTACCGTCACTATTGGTCACTATGGGGAGTCAAGGATGCACACGTACCAAGATGGTGGCACGGGGCAAAGAACGAATAGCTTGGTGTTACCTTAGGCCGCTCAGGGTTAGTGTTGTGTTGAAGCAGCATTTCAGGGCATATACCGCTGTGTTGTTTCTAGGGTGCGCAATCCAAATCAGTCTGTTATTGGCCAATTTAGCAAGGAAGGCGAGAGAGGTGGGTAGAGGGGGGAGGGGAGGGGGCCGAAAGTAGATGCATTTAGGACTCTTTAAGATCACTTACAACAGAACAACAATGCATTTCATGGACGACCGTTTGGTGAACCTAGGAGAGGAGGTCATTCTTACTTTGCTATGACAATCTGGCACTTCAGAATCAACTACTGTTTTGTTATTAGTTTAAATAAGTATTTGCTATTGACTGTTCAAATTAGTTTTGCGCATCGTGTGTGTGTGTGAGAGAGAGAGAGAGAGAGATAGAGAGAGAGAAGAGAGAGAGAGAGAGAGAGAGAGAGGAGAGAGGAGGAGAGAGAGGAGAGAGAGGAGAGAGAGAGAGAGAGAAGAGAGAGAAAGGGGATAGAGAGAGAGAGAGAGAGAGAAGAGATGGTACCTTCAAGGGGCCAAAAAACTCTGGGAATCCATCCTGTAAATAAACGCTTCATTTCCACTCATATACAACAGAATAAAGGAAATAATGTCATGTTTG
>JADLZN010011472.1:0-121856 GCA_018155175.1 Sinocyclocheilus anophthalmus
TGAGACAAGTTGTGAAATGCTTGCTTTGCACTTTTGTATCACTTGATCAAGGGAAGGCCAACCTCTCCCTGAGGATGTGGATGTGGTTGGCAGTGATCTCTTTATCAGAGGACCCATACAGCTGCACCTTGTCGGACAATATCTCTGTCAGGCCTCTTACCGTAGACATCAGGCTTCCTTGCAGTTCACAATCAAAGTAAATCCAAAAGTCCTACTGCCAGGTACTATATTTGCTGTCATAATATCATCACTCTGTATTGATATTCTATACTCTACAACTGAAGATTGTAAACTAGAGTGTAAACGTGATTTGTTTTTATTTTTAGTGACATTTCCCCCAAATATCAGTGTGAATTTTGTAGAGAATTCAGACTATGTTCACATTGAGTGTTTGGCCTCCAATGCTGTTCCCGCTGCAAATGTGTCCTGGATTCTTCCACAAGAGATTAATAGTACAATTCATTCTGAAGACACACACTATAATGGATCTTGTTCTGTCAGAAGTGTGTTGACTGTGCCTAGCTGCATGACCCGTAAATATGCAGTTGAGTGCGTAGTCGACCATCCTGACTTCATGGAAAAAGAAAGGCGGCAGATTCCTCTTCCTGTGTGTGGTAAGACGATGGATGTAAATAAATGAAATTGAAAGTGGACAAATGGATGGATGGATTAGGTTGACGATGGATGAATGGATGGATGATGGATAGATGAAGATGGAACGATAGAATGATACATATGGATGGATGGATCGTCATCTATCGGTTGATTGATTGGATTTGATTGATTGACGTCAATAGAACAATGGTGGTGAAGGATGAACAATAGTGATGAAATAGAGCTTGATGAATGACGGATTCATGGATGAAGAACAATAGATGGATAGTTTATTGATCAAGATAATGGATGGAGGATGGATGGATGGATAGATGATAGAAGGATGGAGATTGAACAATAGATGGATGGATGGATAAGTGGATGAATAGATAGGTGGATGCATGAATGGATAGAACAATAGATGGATAATTGATGGATACAAGGATAATGGATGGATGGATGGATAGGTGGATGGATGGATGGATGGATGGATTGAACAATAGATGGATTGATGGATGCATGGATGGATAGAACAATAGATGAATAGTTGATGGATACAAGGATAATGGATGGATGGATGAACGGATGGATAAGTGGAAAAAAAAAATTTTTTGCCCCACAACATGGATGGATAGAACATGAATGGATGAATAATGGAGCATGGATGATAAAAACATGGTGATGGATGATGGATAGCTGCACAAATAGATGAATGGAAAAATGGATGATGGATAGTGGATGCATGGATGGCTAACATGGATGGATGTGCTGATGGATAAGTGGATGTATGGATGGATAGAACAATGGATGGATGGATAAGGGGATGTATGGATGGATAGAACAATAGATGGATGAATAAGTGGATGCATGGATGGATAGAACAATGGTGGATGGTAAATGATGATATACAGTCGAACGATGGATGGTGGATGTACAATGATGATGCTAATAGAATGATGGGGATGCATGGCATGGATGATGAATAGATAGGTGGATGCATGGACTGGATGTAGAAGATATGGACCGATGGAGAATAAGATTGTGGATGGATGGACTGATGAACAATAATGGACATGGAAGATGGATGGATATGGATGAAGCATTGATAGTTAGGATTGATGGAGGTTGACAGAACAATGGATGGACAGTGGATGGATGGATCTGTTGACATAGGCAGCTCACTAGGTTTTAAAACAGAGCTGTCTTTCAAACATTCTGACATGTAGTTTATGTTTTTTGTTTATAGCACCACCGAATATAACCCTGCAGTCTGGTGTTGAATGGGACAATGGCATTATATACGCATGGCTGGTGTGTTCAGTGCAGAGCCAGACCCCAGCAGCGGCCATCACCTGGGCTGTAGAGCGCCATGGCATTGATATTAGCTCTAGTGAATTTATAATGACTCAACCTGTGTTTCAGGAGAGTCATATGGTTGTTGCTCAGAGCACGGCGCGTATTCCTATTTACTCACATGCCGGATGCAGCGTGACCTGTGTGGTTGAGCATCGAGGGTTAGAGAAACCAGAGAACAAAAGCATTGTCCTCCCATCCTTAGGTAAGTTTTACTATTACATTAACCACAAAAGTAGTTTGACACTTGAGCCAGACTTAGAAAAGTATTAATGTGATTGCATTAGGAAGCTAAATGTCAGTCCATTCATACATTTTAAACATATCATCACTATAATTATCATTGTGCTTCTTATAGCTTGAATTTCAAGAAATAATCAAGTTTAATCGACAGCAGTTGATGAAAACCTTAAAACCCTAAAATGACCACTACAATAACAAGAACAACTTCACAGCTGCTTTTACAAAATCGACACAATAATGAAGTAATGAAAATGTCTTTGCTGTCAGGGCCATCTGCAAGCCGCGCATTTCTGGGTGAAGAGAGATACACTCAGATTTGGCATGCTGTGTGTGAGTACAGCGGTGATGGGGTGGAACCCAACATCTCCTGGGTCCTTCCTGATGAAGACACTGTAACTCAGCCGACTACTGAGGTCAAATATAATGGAATTAAAGTAGAAGTCAATTCAACTCATGAATTTCAACTCAGTCAGTATGAGGGGAAAGATTTAATATGTCTGATCCAGAACAAGCTCGGCAGGGATGAGAGACGGACAATACGAGTTCCAAAATACTGTAAGCATTCCTCAACCCCAAAATATTGACTGGAACGTTTTTTGGTTATTCATTCAGTAAATATATTTTATTTGCTGAATGCAATCTGCTATATCTTTCACTCAGCTATCTCATCTATTGAGGTTTTAAACGAAACCACACTTGATCGTAGAAGTCATGGCCAGAATGAGCATCGTTTAGCATTGCAAGAAAACCTCTCAAATCAGAAGATACTTCTCAGAGCCCATGGCAATGCTCCATCATTCAAGACAATATGTTACAGGTACGTTGAGTAGTGCATGCTTAAATAAGGCACAAAATACTCAAGAGTTCAAAGTTGGCGCACAGAAAAAACTTCATGACCGTATCACGGCCAATTGCTCAATTCCACAGCACTCTCAAAACCTAAATGCTGCACATTGATTTTTCTTTCATTTCAGACACCCAAAGGGATGCATAGAGAAGACAAGGGCTAGTTAATGTTTTCACATGAATGTTTTACTGTATCAGGCCGTGAAGTTCTAAAGGATTCTTTATGCTTGACAATAAATGTGGTTCCCTATACTACTCTTACCAGCAGAATTATTCAACTTAAAACTAAAAAAGGCAAAATTTCTCATTTTTGTTTAGTTTAACCTTAAGTACTAAAGAAAATAATTAAAGTTAAATTACCTACACTAATGCATACATTAATAAAAACTAATATAGAATATTATAAAATACTAATAAAAAGGACTTACGTAGTAAGTAAAAAAAAATATAAGTAGTAAAAATAATATACAATTTTTATATCAAAATATTCCAAATATTAACAAAAAACTCTAATAGCTACATTACAGCTTAGCCCAGTAAAAATCCCTACATGTGGCATTCTTAAGAACCTCAGTTCTCACAGACTGTTTCCCCCAAAATTAATATTCTAACCATCTCAATATTCGCTACTCATTCTCATCTTGTCTGATCAATAGGTTAACAAAATTAACTATTGAAAATAATTATGTTTATGTAATTAAAAGAATCTAAAATTTAAATATAACTATTAAACATGTAAAACCTGCAACATTAGAAATGCTACTGCGCTAATGATAAATGAAATGACATCAGTTTCAGTTAATACTAAAATGAATGAAACTATTAAATAGTATACTAAAATAAAATAACTTCACAAGCTAAATAGAAATATTTAAAACATAAAAACCACAACAAATACTAAAAAGAACTCCCATTAAGATGAAAACTTTAAATTATATAATAAAAGCTAATTCAAAATACTAATATGCATTCTATAATATTATATGAATAAAACAAAAATAACACAGCTCCAAAAATGAAAAAGTCACAATTTTTTGTGTTTAGAGCTTGAAAGTATGTGCCAATATCCAGTTTCATTGTATTGAGAAGAGCAATGTTAACGTATTCCATGAAAGAATGAAAGTCATGAGCGAGTAAATTATGACAATTTAAATTTTTGTGTGAACTATGCCTTTTCAGACATACATTGTAAAGTTTTGTTTGTGCTAATTTCAGACATCTTGACCAAAACTCTTCTAAATCTTCCATCTATCAGTTTCTAGAAAAAAATAGACTTTTTAAAAGTTGTTATTTGAGACATGTCTCTGAATTTTTCTCATCCCAGGGAGGACGGGTCAGCAGCTGACACCGTGGGCATGGCATTGGTTTTTACAGAACCAGTGTCTGAACTGGATGCAGGACTGTACATATGCCACGTCTCGTACCACCACCACATGGCTAAAGTTTTCATTCGGGTGGATGTAACTAGTGAAGAGACTCAACACAGTGAGTTTTCCACATATCAGGCCTATAGATTATCAGCATATGGAAGTATGGTGAATCGGGGTAATGAATGTCTGTTTTCCACAGTGATATTCATCACTATTTGCTTCTCGTCAGCCGCTGCAATCACCCTCATCTTGATTATCATTTTGGTTGTCCTCTGGTGAGTAGACTCGCTTTCTAACAAACTAGGTAAAATTCTGCTGTTTTCTTTTTGGATATTACCAGACAGGTGAGAACAGTGGAGGCAAACAGGAAGCAAGGTAGCTTACCTAGACCAATGACATGCACAGTGTTCATAAACAGGATATATGGTGGCATGCACAGACTGGCAGAACAAGACCACATCTACCACATCTCTGCTATTCATGCGACATAAACAGATTGTTCATGTCTTAATGGTAGAGACGTCAATTTAAATTGTGAACGTATCGGTGGCTTTTTGTTTTAGAAAAAAATCCCCCTTGAAATAAATTTCATAATCTTGTTGTTTCTTTCTAGCAAAAGTGGGAGAAGTCACTCATCACAAAAGGTACTTAGACAAAGTGTTATATAATTGTTACTATAGCTTGTCCAATAGATATCAATAGCTCATTTGAGTTTTTTTTTCAAAGAAGAAAGACAGGAGAGAGCGTGAGTCTCTAGCTGCTCTAATGCAGGACCCTCGCTGCCCAGACAAGACTGTGATTCCAGGCACGGCTGGGCCGCACTATGCTGAGCTTGTGCACTATTCCATTGTTTTTGATGCTAAAAGCACCGTGTGACACACCTGTTGAATTTTATGACCGTAATATATACGCTTTTGCACATACTTGTGGAGTTCATCACAGCTTGAGTGCATTAAAAGGGGGACATGTTTAAGAAATGAATTCATTTTCAGTTCAGATTGTATCTGATAATGTAACTGGTAATGGAACAAATAAAAGAACATTTGCTTGAAAGTTTCCTCACCTCAGGCCCTCAGATTTTAGATGAATGTGTTTCATCTGAACCATATTTGGAGAAGTTAAGTTTTCCACCGATGGATCCTCTGCATTGAATGGGTGCCGGGGTTTTTTCCCACGAATGAAGTCCCAGACAGCTGATTAAAACATCACATAATCACAGTATCAAAAAAACACAACTCCATCCATTGAAACCTTCGTGTTTGTAATAGACAATCCATCAGGTTTTCTCCACATCTGTTCCGATGAAGAAACAACTCATCTACATTGGATGGCCTGAGGTGGAGTACATTTTAAGCAATGTTTAATTTGGATGAACATTCCTTTAATAAGAATATTTCACTAGTGGTCTCAGGGGTTTTGGACCCCACTGTATATACACATTTGCAGTTGGTGTTTTTGATATGTAGCTGTTCTTTTTCCTCAATTACAAATACCAATTGTAAGGAAAATGAAGTAGCTTGGTATTACTTTCAGCATTATGATTTACTTTGATAAGTAGCATTGTTTTATAAATATTATAAGCACATTTCAATGTTTTACTACTTTTTAGGATTGTTCTGATTTACACAGATGTTCTGATATGTTCTTCTTTACACAGAGATATACTTTAAAAATCTGGCTGGTGTCTTCTATCTTGTTTTCATTCCAATTGAACTTGTAGCACACGAACTGACTGAATTTGTAACGCTGTAGAGCGCTCTGGTGATCATACAGTAAATAGTGGGGGAATCCACATCTGGGCCTGGTGAGTCCAGACTGATATTTTAATTATAAGATTACACTGTTTTCACAGTCTTTGTTACAACGACGACTGATCCTCCTTTGTGTTGCTCTAAGATGTTTAGGCATCTCCGGGGGGAAATAATGTGACTGTGACACTTGTAAAAATACAATAAAATACTTGACAAGTTTAAATACTTATAGAGTCTGTTTGTTTATCAGGTAAACACTATTTCTAATCATAAAACAATATATGACAAATACAGTTTTCACAAAGGACAAAATTCCTTGAATATCACATTCTTTTTTTTTTGTTGATAAAATGTACTTTCCGGTTACATTGATTTACAAAACATACAAAAGGGATTTGACCCTTGAAACTGAATTACTGCTGATCACCCTTTCAATACACAGTGAAGTGAAGTGACATTTGGCCAAGTATGGTGACCCATACTCGAATTAGTGCTCGCATTTCCCCATCCAAAGTGCACACACACACACACACACCCGGAGCAGTTGGCAGCCATTTATGCTGCGGCACCCGTGTTCAGTGCCTTGCTCAAGGGCACCTCATTCATGGTATTGAAGGTGGGAGAGAGCGCGTACAGCAATCCCCCACCTACAATCCCTGCTGGTACGAGACTCAAACCTGAAACCTTTGGGTTACGAGTCCCGACTCTCTAACCATTAGGCCACGACTTCCCCTACGACAAATATTTACTTTGTAATGTACATTTATCCGTTTCTTGTACAGACAAGGTTTAAGTTGAAGACCGACTTTCTTCCCGTTCACAGGTGCTTTTCCTGTCTTTATGAATTCAAAGGAGTGGAAGTGGCTGTTTTCCGTGTCCTGAAAAAAAGTACAGAAAACAAATAGCTTGTAAACAGCTCTTGCTCATTATACTGTAAATTATACTACATTTTGATTACTAAATTACGATCTATTGCTATCTCCATTGTTTTATTTGAAAAACTGAGGACATTGAACATTTTATGTTAGTGTTGTTGTTAATATATTCCATTATTGATCTGCATACTTGCAGAACAGCACAATTCTAGTCTGCATCACTGCACACTTGGCCTGATTTTCCATCCCTAATACAGCATTAGACCTGCAACTAACAATCATATATGATAATTAAGGAGGAGATTATTCTAGTGATTTAATAGCAGTCCTTTATTATTTGCATGTTTGTCAGTTTTTAACAGTGAGTCTGCAGAAAATGTTGTGCACAATCATCTATAGAATAAATCAGGGGTAGCCAACATCAGTCCTGGACAGCCACAGTCCTGCAAAGTTTTGCTCCAACTTTGATAAAAACTCACCTGCCTGTAGCTTCTTAGTAACTTCTTAGTAACCTTGTTCAGGTGTGTTTGATTAGGGTTGGAGCTGAAGTCTGCGGGACTATTATATTTTCCTATTACTATTTGACTCCCTTTCTGTTATTTTAGTATTTATTAATATTTTGAATGAGCAAATATTTTGGGTTTTCAAAAGTAATGACAAGAACTTCATATTTTGCTATTTACAAAAAAAAAAAAAAAAAAAGGAATGTATGATTAGACTGCCATTTAGAAGCTGCTTGTATCAAAAGAAAGTACAGGAGACAAATATCATGGTGTAAAAAGCATAAAACCTGACCCTGGAATAAGTCATATGGTCTGATGATCATATTTTACCCTGTATGCTCTATACCACAGCGTGCCTTCAACAATGTTCTGGACAATGTAATGGTCTGTCTCATGGGAGTTATTAAGCGGACAAAAATATGAGGCCATTTCACAGGACCAGGTGCATGTTATGCTGGAAACATGTTTTTTTTTAAGTCTCTTATGCTAACCAAGGTTGCATTTATTTAATCAAAAACACAGTAAAAAATAGTAATATTGTGAAATATTATTACATTGAAAAGAACTGGGTTTCTTTGAAATACATTTATTCATTTTATTGGCCAGGCTGAATTTTCAGCATCATTACTCCAGTCATGATCCTTCAGAAATCATTCTATTATGCTTATTTGCTGCTCAAGAAACATTTTTTTATGTTGAAAACAGTTGTGCTGCCTTGAATATATATATATTTTTTTTTCAGGATTCTTTGATGAATTTCAGTTTTTAAAAGAACAGCATTTATTTGAAAGATTATAAATGTCTTCTTTACTGTCACTTTTGATACATTTATGGATCCTTGTTGACTAAAATAATTCACTTCTTAAAAAAAAACATTAATGTTCACTGGAATAAATTGCACATTACCTTATTGACTAACTTGAAGCCCAGACTTGACAATGCACTAATGAACAAATGCTCATTTTCAAATCTGCTGGCCACTTCAGCAATTTTAAGAACACCCCTGCAAACAAAACTGAGAAGAGTGATATAGATTGGCTATCATTAGACTCACATAGTTTGGATTTCATAAGTAAACTTAAAATCATGTGCAATTGATTAAAAAAAATGAAATAAGACAGTTACCCCATCACCAGGACTCTGTTTGCTTCTGCCAAAAATTCTCCCAGATTTGTCCCCATCAGAGAAAGACAGAAAACAGCAGTATCTACTGTAGAATCACAAAGTGGCACCTGTGAATAAGTAATAAACAGAGCCATCTTTAGTCTTTCGGCTGCATTACAATTAAAACCTTTATTACCACAATAACTTACTTTTGCCTTGTCACATGCAGTGGCAAGATCACAAACCGGAGCCAAATCAAAAGTGTACTTTATTTTTTACACTCCGTGCAATTTTACAGTCTCCACAGCCGAAGTCTGCGACAACTAAAGAAGCTGGCCTGAGAAAAAAAAAAAGGAATCAGAAATGCATTGACATTCAGTGCTTTCCAAAAAGCAAAGTGCAACCTTAAAATGCTGTATTTTTGTAGTCCATACATAGAAGATTATTACATGTATGACCACTATTATTTGATAAAGAGAAGTCTGGGGAATGTCAATTACTTTGTTAATTGTCTTTGTTAAATGTCTTTAAAACAATTAACACATTTAACAGTAGTTGAGGAAACTGTAACCATGACAAAAACAGCATACAAAACAAAATTAATAATTCTTCTTCCTCATCTTCTTAATAATAATTATTAAAGAGCAAAAAAGACCAAGCAAAATCCAGCTGCTAAAAATGTCTTGTTTAGTGTTTGTGTTATTTTCTATTCTTGCTATTTAAAAAATAAATACATGAAAATTGCATCTATAATATTTTAAAAATACATATTTTTTAATATTAGTATAAATATAAACAAACAATCTAAAAAAAAATTATATATATATATAGATTATTAACTTGGGTCATTATAAAAATGACAAAAAATACAGCACTACATAAAGGAATCAACAAAAGGCAGGTTCTCTCACTTTTTATAAATATAAGAAATGATTGAATCCACAGGGTTTGTAGGCCAGTGTTGAACTTGTGCTGTGTAGCCCTTGTGGTAAACTGCAATGGCCTCTGGGTCCTGCTGAAACATGCGTTTGGCCTCACCGCTGGTGGACGTGTAAAGCAGCTCATTGATGTAGTGGAATCGAGCGGCTTCTAACCGCTTCTTCATCTTTGCCCTTAAAGCAGTTGAGGGGTCAGGAGCCCCTTGCTCTTCATCACCCTTCAAACTTAGTGTTGTACCTTTAGGTTCTTCTGGTTCCTCTGAGGCTTTATTGCCATCATCAGGAAGCTGTGACTTTAAAATACGACGCAATTTTTCTGCCTGCGAATTTTTCATCATTTTAGAAGGTTTCCCTTTATCTTCCACTTTATGTGAGGCTTTATCGTTACTTAGGGGGTCATCTACTATTCTGGTTCCTGTGCTGGATGTTTCATCTGTTTTAGAGTCTTTGCCATTTTCAGCATTGTCCGAAATGGAAGAAATGCCATTCTTTTCGTGAGACTTCTTCGTTTTTTTGGATGCCCTGTCATGCTTCTTCACTTTCTTGGATTCGTTGACGCCCTGTGTTTGAACTAATGGTTCCTCCATTGCATTGGCATCATCGACTCCCATTGTTTCTGGAAGATATTTGTTCTTACACCTTTTTTTGTTCTTCGTCTTGTTCCTCCACTGCTTTCTGCTTAGCTTGTTCTCTGCTTGACCTTCCATTTTCTCCAGTTGATGTCCGACTCCTTTGTCATTTGTATCTTTTCTGGACTCTTGTGACACCTTAGAACCTGCAAACACAAATTGATGTGATACAGTCAGTAACATTCGTGAGGGTAGACATATAAAATGAATATCACATGTTCTCGCTTGTTTCATTTACGGTCTTCTTTGCTGGCTTCTTCTTCACAGGCGGTTCAGATGAATCTACTTTATCCTGCTGCTTCCCTTCATTTACAGCATTAGAAGTTCTTTTACGCTTTTTGCTCCTTTTCTTTTTTGTTGCCTTAACTGTAGTGGAGGCGTCTTTCTCCTCATCACTATCCTCAAAAACATTCCCAGTTTCCCAGTCTGGAACTGAACCCAATGTTTGCAAGGTTCTCAAAAGACTTCGCTTACCCACAAACTTACCCGGTTGGGATAAAAATACCAGATGAAAAATTAACTTCAAGTAACAGACCTATACTTAAACAAGAGGAAAAATAATAGAGTGTAATAGAGTGAAACAGAATGAGTAAATCCCGGTCCTCTTTTAAAAAGATGAGCTGCTCAGTTCAAACAAGGGACTAGTGAACAAGTATTACAAACATAAGACATAAAACAGTTGTTGATTAGCCAGGTAACAGCACACTGTGTAAAGCATATGTAAACTTTTGAACGTTTTCATTTGTGTAAATTGTTACGGTTTCGTCTTTTGGACGATATGTGAACTGTTACGCGTAAGATCTTATTCAAGGCAGTAGTTATTAAATAAAAATCAAAAAGACATGTGGCTCTTGAAAAAAAAAGTACACTTTAACATGCTTTTAAAAAGAGTACTTAGCCTATCACAGAAGTGTGCACATTGAATGTGATGTTTTTGGACACTTGCGTGTTATTTGCAATTAAATTAAAATATATTATAGTTTACTTTTATGTTAAATGCAATTAATTGAACTTAAGAAGACAACTTTAGCCTAGGCTTATATGTAATTTCATAATTACTCCCGTTGTCTTTAAAATAACAGCCCAAATAAGGTAAAGTGTACTGACGAATGTAATGACAAGCATTTAAAATATGCTTTAGTGTAATTTCTAATAATTGATTTCACACTGCAGTTAAAATTACAATCAAGAAGGCCTATATACAAGTAGCTAGCCTACATATATATTCGCTCTAGTAGCCTATGTTCATCAACACATGGAAATAAGTGCCTTTTTTAAAAGTCCAAATAAATATATTAAAACGTATCATTGTAAAAAAAAAAAAAAAAAAAGCATTTAAGCTAAACCCTTTTAATTTGCTTATTGCATGTGCCTTTTTAAGTGTACTTAAAGAGAGATGCCTCGGTGACGTTTCTCTACACTTTCTAGGTAAAATTCTGTGTACAAATAACTCGACATGATTTAGAGCTTTATACATATATTTTGTAAGCATAACTATTACTGGTATTTAACCTCTTCAATTACAAATTTGTGCAAACTAGTTTTGATTCTGGATTGACCCACCCTACCATATCAAATATGATATGGACATTTCTAAGGCCTCTAAAATCAAAACGTTTATCTGCCATCTGATAGTTCTTTTTTTTTTTTTTAGCAAGTATCTCCCCAAAAAAAAAAAACTTTATAGTATTAATAGGTTATGATTCACTTATCTTTTTCTTTTCTTTGCTGATTTTTATAAAGTAAATGTAAAAATAACTGTTATGTTATTGTTAGTACCGTTGGTAGTATTAGTTAATACTATTTTAAGATGAACACTTAATGGACTGAAGTAACTTAGGTGTACTTGATTATCCATACATGCTTTTTATTAAAAATCATGTTAAAATATGAGTATCAAATATGATAAATCAGGCTTTTGGGGAATGTTGATTTGTACATCTCTCAAAGCATCATTGTATTGCATTGCATCGATATGGTTCGATTCAAATAATAAACTTATAAAATAATGAACTCGTCAAAGATTTTTGTTATTCCTCCATCATATTTCATGTCTCGATTCTCAGGGGAAAAAAAGTTGTTTTATATATATATTTCTTTTCATTTCAACCACGGTGACTCCACTAATTACAGACCGGTTGTTCGCGTGACAGCCTGGCAAATTATGAAGAATATTGAGGGATAAGTTTCTGCAAAGATTTGTTTTTTTTTTAATCTAATATATATATATATTAAGTCTACTGTTTCAATGACTGCCATCGATATTTTAGACACTACGGCTTGTTTTTGGTTATGTACGATGTATCTAAACAACAGCTTTTTCCATTTTAATATTCTTCGCTGTGTACTATTTAAGTGTAACTTATGAAGTAGCCCAGTGTGCTTCCTGCTACTTTTCTCAGCGCTGGTCCTGATGACCCGTTCGGCTCGGAGTCTTCTAGCGCCCCCTGGAGGTAGACAGCATTTTTGTCTCAACAGTTACTAGCTAGCAACATTCGCTAGATGTGTTCATATCCAGCGGAAAACCCAGGTAACATGTTTTTCAAAGAAGAAGGACATTCCTGAAGTTAAATTAAAGTTGTATAAACAAACATTAGAGCAAGTATCACTAATAAGGTATCTGGGAGTATGGATGGATTCCAAATTAACATTTGGGTCACATATTCAGAAGTTAGTTGATAAATGTAAGAAAGGAGTCAATGTGCCGAGGTGCTTGGCAGGAGTAGATTGGGGAGCTACTAGACGTTCTCTTAAAAGGGTATACAGTGCATTAATTAGGTCAGCAATTGATTATTGTAGAATAGTATATAGCTCAACATCAACCTCATTATTAACTAGGATAGAGGTAATTCAAAACCAAGCCCTTAGAATATGTTGTGGAGCGTTTAGATCCTCTCCTGTGACAGCTTTGCAGGTAGAAATGGGTGAAACACCACTAGACATTCGTGAAATCCAGCTTGAGATGGTATATTGGACTGGTATTAAAGGTAATTTTACCAATCATCCAGTTAAAAAAATATTGGAGAGCTGCTGGGAATATGAGCAGACATATCTGAATAGTTTTGGCTGGACAGTAGGCAAGCAGGCTCAACAAATAGGTATCAGTAATATCGATATTAGCCCCATGGTGGCTCTGCCAGTATATCCACCTTGGTTTTTTCTATGCCAACAGTTGATTTGCAGATATCTAATTTAATAAACGAAAAACAAGAAATATGTTTCCAAAGAGACAATAGTGCAGCAGCATTTATTTTTTTCAATTTGTACAGATTTATACAGATGGTTCTAAAGACCCAGAAACTGGGCATACAAGTGCTGCCATGTGTAGTCCTCACTTTAAATATAAATCTGCAAAAATAACTTCTAATAATATATCAGTATATGCCGCAGAGATGATTGCTATTCAGATAGCTTTACAGTGGGTGGAAGAAATCCAACCAACAACAGATTCATATTCTGCACTCACAAGTATACTGAGTGGAAAATCAGAATCTAGACAAGATATTTGATTAGAACTGCAAAGTTTGTGCCGAATACGGAATCTGAGAATTCTAGCAGAATTTGTATGGGTGCCTGCTCATGTTGGAGTGGAAGGGAATGAGGAGGTAGACAAGATCGTGAAACAGGCTCTTAAGCACACAAATATTGATACCCTTGAGTAAATCTGAAATTAAAGGTTTAATTAAAGTAGCTGTCAGAAAGATATGGCAAGAGAGATGGGATAAAGGTAACAAAGGGCGACATTTGTATAATATAGATAAACAAGTAGGACATGTAAGAACTGCTTATGGTAATAGAAGGGATGATACAGTGATATCTCGATTGAGAAGTGGACACTCTACTCTATCAATCACTCCAGATTATAGGAAGACATGAATCTGGTCAATGTAATCAGAAACTGTAGAGCATGTGCTGATTAACTATAGGGCATATGAAAGGGAAAGAATACAAATTAAAATCTGACGGCATTAATTCTATACATTACAGAATGTGTTAAACAGTTCTCATAAAAGTTATAAAGCTCTTATTAATTTTCTGAAAATAAAAAATGTATATAATAAAATATAGGTAGAAGGTTTTGGGTTTGTTTTGTTTTTTTAGAA
This sequence comes from Sinocyclocheilus anophthalmus, assembly GCA_018155175.1. Classification (NCBI taxonomy): domain Eukaryota; kingdom Metazoa; phylum Chordata; class Actinopteri; order Cypriniformes; family Cyprinidae; genus Sinocyclocheilus; species Sinocyclocheilus anophthalmus. Next base: position 14,310 of record JADLZN010011472.1, read on the forward strand.
TGAGCTTTCCTGTGACATCAGCGGCTCACAACTCCATCCCAGTAGGTGGGAATATGCACCAAAATCTTGTTTGTCCCCAACCTTTAACATCATAAGAAGAAAAAGAAGAAGAGGAATCAGCGGAAGTGGTCGAACTGTCTCATGCATGTCACAATGGCGTCGCAGCAGCATATGTTCACTAACAGTGCTCAGTGGGCGTTCAGCAAGCGCTATTTTAACAGCAATCGCCACTCACAACAACAACAGCAGCAGCAGCTCAGTCAACAACAAGATTTTGATCCCGTTCACAGATTCAAAATGCTGATTCCTCTGCTCAAAGATAGTTTACAGGTTTGTTTTGGTGCCTTTCATTGAACGTGGGAGCTGAAAGTACGGGTTTGAAATATAATACTAACATTAATTTATAATTGTATGTTTTCAGAACGTAATGGCCATTGCTTCACTAAATTTTGGACACAATGCAGCTATTGACAACGGAAGAACAACAGAGTAAGATTCCCCGACTATTATGTAAATGACATGGTGCATGAATATGCAATACACACACGCATGTACGGTGCTGGTAGTAACTGATGTCACATGTAATCTGGGTAAAGGGGTCTATGATGCGATTTCAAGTTTTCCTTCTCTTTGGAGTGTTACAAGCTCTTCGTGCATAGATAAGATCCCTGAAGTTGCACGAACTACAAGTCTCAAACCAAAGTAGATATTTTTTGTCCAAAGTTAACACCCTAAAACGGCTTCGTTCTAACACGCCCCCACATATCTACGTCACTAGGTGGAAATATTAGCATAACGCCCAAAGGTCCACATCCAGTGGCGTCAAGTGTCTTAACCGTGTACTGCAAACACATACCAACTTCATCACTGTGTCTGTCACGCGGCTCTGTTGTCCTTTCGGGCTTGAACTGATGGTAAAGCTAATGACATTATTTAATGTCTTTACATTTCTTTTGAAAGATGAAGCTCGTGATTATAGTAAGGGGCGTTACATTTCCGACGAGTGCTTGTGTGTTCGGCCAATCACAATGCACTGGTCAGCTGGCCAATCAGAGCAGACTGCTCTTTGTAGAAAACTAAGCGTTTGAGATAGGCGGGGCATAGAGGAACTACAATAAAGTACAGTATTTGAAAAATAATGTGTTTTTTTATCACATTAAAGCATGTCAATATTCTGTTACACCAAATACACAAAATAATGACCTAATAACATCATATGACCCCTTTAAGTAATCATCAGTGTTGCCACTACTTTTCAGGGAAGTTCTAACGCCGGTCGCTTTGTTGCTAATGTCACTACCTTTAAAAAAAATAGATTTTTATATGTATTTTTAGATTTGTTCGTAAATATCTAAATGCCTAATATAATGTTCAATATAATACCCTTTTTATATACACCTTGAATTTTGAACACTTTAGCCCAACATTTTTTGAACAATTTTTCAAGTTTGTTTTCCTTAGCTAGTAACATTAAACCACACATTCTGACAATGATAGTTTTAAAGCAGTGTATTATTAGTCAGTAGGCTACGCTCTAGAAATAATTCACACGGTTTTTACCTGCATTTTAAATTCACACATTGTATTTTTGGTTTCGGTTTACACGGATGATGGATACGGATTTGTCCTGGAAAATTACTAGTACCTTTTACATTTTTCTATATATTTTTCTTACAGTGTACTAACTGATCAACAATCACAGGTACAAGCTACTAACAAAGTGTCTCATAATAAACAGTATTAAAAAATTTTAAATTATCATCAAATTGAACAGTTGCAAATAGCAGTAACTTCATTCAAGTGATGTGTGTACTGCTAGGCATCTTTGGTTTCCTCTTTTTGTGTGATTTGGATGGAAAATGTGTGCCTTTTTTGAGTCACTTATCAAAAGTTGCTAAAATTAGCCAAATAAAATTAAAAATAGCTAAATTTGTTGCTAGGTGCTTTTGGAAGAAAAAGTTGCTAGGGTAGTCTGAAAAGTTGCTAAATTTAGCAACAAAATTGCTAAGTTGGCAACACCGAATCAGATTCCAAAAAGTAATACTTGTAATTAGATTGTATTACATTTTAAAATACTCGTAAGCAGACTTCAGTTACTTTTTTTATTGATTACATATTATTCACACAAGTCTTTTATCTTTGGAAGGCTTTTGGCTTTCAAACACATTAATGTTTTAATGCACTTCATGCTGTTAATAACAAGGAATGGAATATATTTTCACTTTCTTTGTATTTTTATTTCAATTTGGAACAATATTAACCTATTTACATCAATGTGATAAAAGAGTCAGGTCGCAAGCAATCTAAATGTAGTCTGATTATATTACCTAAAATATGTAATGTAATGGATTACATCATAACTACAATTTGTGTCATGTAATTTGGAATCAGTAACAGACTACAGTTTGTAAGTAATCTATCCAGCACTGGCTATAATGTATATTGTATGTATTGTCTGTTTCTCTCTGTCTATTAATATCCATATAGGAAGCCTGTTTTTGCCACGTAATAAAAAATTATAAAAAAAGATAATTGTTGACTTTTTAATTTCAGACAGTTCTGACTTTTTGCCTTGCACTCTGATAGGGATAAAAATTTCCCAAAAAGAAAGAAAGAATATGAATTCTGAGTTTTCCTCACAACTCTGTTTTTATTTCCATCAAATATATAAAAATACGAATGTAATAGTGACTTTTTTTCTCGCTATTCATATTTTTTCACAATTCTGAGATTGCTTTTTGTTGAGTTGTGAGATAAAACGTCCCAATTATTTATTTCTTTTTATCCTGTGGCAGAAATTAGATTCAATAGAAAGATTTATGGGTGCATAAACCAAGAAATAATATTATTTCACTTCTCAAAATGTAGGAAGGGTAATGATGCAGCAGTTCAGCGTTTTGACAAAAGTTTAGAGGAGTTTTATGCTCTCTGTGATCAACTGGAGCTCTGCCTGGTAAGTAACTGCTGTGTTTCTTTTGAAAATGTCATTCAAAATTCAATTTTTTGATTTTGATTAACATTGACATTTTGTTTCTTCAGCGGCTGGCCCATGAGTGCCTCTCTCAGAGCATCGACAGCACAAAGCATTCTCCAAATCTCGTACCTACAGCCACGAAGCCGGACACAGTGCAAACAGAGTCTCTGTCTTACTCTCAGTATCTCAGTATGATAAAATCACAGATTTCATGTGCTAAAGACATTCATAATGCTCTCTTAGAGTGTTCAAAAAAGATTGCTGGGAAGGGTCAAGGAGCTTGTAATTAGTAGCTGCCAACTGTATTTAGATTCCTTTTTTTATTTTTATGTTGCGTAGCTTTGATGCTGATTGAAGAATATAATTTGTTGTATTTTCAGTTCCTTTTTTCTGTTTACTATTGTGACAAATGTACTCGTACAATTAAAATGATATATGCTGAAAAGAAGTGTGTGTGTGTATGCTGCATGTGTTATATGTACTAATTTTGATCTAAAAAGCTGCTAAGGTTCCTGTCACTCATTGCTAGAATAGTTGAGTATTTTATTTGATAAGAGTTATTTTAGTATTATTTACATGCTATTATAGTATTCATATTTATAATTCGCTTATATTTTCATTTTTTAAGTTTTTTTTTTTACATTCTATTTAGCTTTAACTACATTTTATTTCAATTTAAGTTGTAGTGTTTAGCATTTCAACTTTATTTCAGTACGTTGCCAACGTATATCTACTTTTTAAGTTTTTTTAACCAATTATATTTAAGCTTTATTTTCATGAATGAAAACGATTTTGAGTGGTTTACATTTCTGCATTAACCACACACTTTTGTGGGTTAGTACTTTTTCTGTACTCATGCTTCTCTTTGAAGATATCTCTATCTTTTTTCAGTAAATATGTGAATAGTGCCCTCTCGCCATAGACTGTATAAAAAAAAAAAAAGCAAAGAGAAGTCATTGTTCCAGGCTCTGATTGGTCGAGCCTTTGCTCAGCGGTATTATGTTTGTTAATGCAACTGTCAAAGAAGTATGATGGCTTTGATTCATTCATAACATAATTTAGAACACTCTCGATGTGAGGAATGAAGAATAAAAAGGTGAAACCTTCAAAGGGTGTAAGCAACAGAAAAAGGGGTCAGTTGCATTGGTTTGGAGGTTGTTCAAAAAATGTATATTATATAAGTATAAGTATATTATATACAGTATTTTAGCGCTCACTGCGTTTTGAGACAGCCGAAGCGAATGACTAATGCTTATTTGTTGTTGGCTGCACTTGGATTTGGACTGTAAAAAAGAAACCGCTGTATTCCAGGCATTATGAACTCATATCTTTCTTATTATCCACACTCTGCAGTGCTCAGTGATGTTTCTCCATCCACCAGTATTCCTCCTCTGGTGGAGGGTCAGCTGAGATGCTTTCTGAGGGTGACAGTGAGTAAAGTGCTGTGGGTCATCACCAGACCTCCTCCTGTGACTCTGATCAGGCTCAGATGGTGGGGAGAGTCTTCCACTGGCACCTTCTTCAAGCCTAGAGATGGACATGCTGAACAGAAGAGGGTAAAATCAACAGCTCGCTTTCCAGTTCGATGTGAACCAAAACAGCTGGCGTCTTATTTGACAGGTTAGATTTGGTTGCTATACAGGTGATGGCTGATTATTGACGGTCTCTAGAGAGGCATATTTAACTTTAGATATGTGTGGATTTCAGGGTTCCAGCCAGTCTTAAATGTATCTCCGTTGAACCTGCAGAAACCCTGAATTTATTCATGTGATGCATAGCTGAATTTAATATTTCTTTGTTCACAGACATGGGCTCATTGGTGCTGGATGTGCTTACAAAGGTCGATCATTTGCCTATAGCTCGAGCTCAAATCCCTGGGATTGCCCGGCTGTCTTTGTCTCACTCCATAAATGGATATTTCACTCTTGTTTCCCCGTCATCAGAAAAACTCGGAGAGCTTCAGGTGGGTGAGATGCTCAGCAGAGTTCACATTTATTCAGCTGATCTAATTCACTGTGAATATGTTTTCCCCCTCAGGTTTTAGGTTCACAGTTTAACTCTCATGTTGTATTCTGTTCATTTTGACCCAGAGAGGATTTTCTTTTTTCGAAAACCATAGTTAGTTATCGCATTGGAATCAAACCTATTGCACACATGGTATAGCAACTTCCCAAAAATAACTGGATCATTTTTGTACTTTGAGTATTTTTTCCCCACCTTTTGTTACATTTATGGTGTTCCCGGTCCAAAACAATTGCCTACAAAAAAATTGCTTATAAATCTCTCACAATGCTATATTATCACCAAGTGTTCTATTCAGTCTTTTTGTCAACTTGTTTTCTTTCAATTAACACTGGTTTTGTATTTCGTTTTGGAACAGAGTGATCATAGGCCTCATTTATCTGAGCTTATGCACCTCCGTTTTGTGCTGAACATTGAAACGGATTATACACAAATATAGATAGTATATTACAGTGGGTACGGAAAGTATCCAGACCCCCTTAAATTTTTCACTTTATATTGCAGCCATTTTGCTAAAATCATTTAAGTAATTTTTTTCCTCATCAATGTACACACAGCACCCCATATTGACAGAAAAACACAGAATTGTTGACATTTTTGCAGATTTATTAAAAAAGAAAAACTGAAATATCACATGGTCCTAAGTATTTAGTAGAAGCACCCTTTTGATCTAATACAGCCATGAGTCTTTTTGGGAAAGATGCAACAAGTTTTTCACACCTGGATTTGGGGATCCTCGGCCATTCCTCCTTGCAGATCCTCTCCAGTTCTGTCACATTGGATGGTAAACGTTGGTGGACAGCCATTTTTAGGTCTCTCCATAGATGCTCAATTGGGTTTAAGTCAGGCTCTGGCTGGCCATTCAAGAAGTCACAGAGTTGTTGTGAAGCCACTCCTTCGTTATTTTAGCTGTGTGCTTAGGGTCATTGTCTTGTTGGAAGGTAAACCTTCGGCCCAGTCTGAGGTCCTGAGCACTCTGGAGAAGGTTTTCGTCCAGGATATCCCTGTACTTGGCCGCATTCATCTTTCCCTCGATTGCAACCAGTCGTCCTGTCCCTGCAGCTGAAAAACACCCCCAAAGCATGATGCTGCCACCACCTGCTTCTGTTGGGACTGTATTGGACAGGTGATGAGCATTGCCTGGTTTTCTCCACACATACCGCGTAGAATTAAGGCCAAAAATTCCTATCTTGGTCTCATTAGACCAGAGAATCTTTTTCTCACCATCTTGGAGTCCTTCAGGTGTTTTTTTTTTTAGCAAACTCCATGCGGGCTTTCATGTGTCTTGCACTGAGTATAAATAAAGCCCCGACTGGTGGAGGGCTGCATGGATGGTTGACTTTTTTTTTTTTTTTCTACAACAACTTTCTCCCATCTCCCGACTGCATCTCTGTAGCTCAGCCACAGTGATCTTTGGGTTCTTCTTTACCTCTCTCGCCAAGGCTCTTCTCCCCCTATAGCTCAGTTTGGTCGGACGGCCAGCTCTAGTAAGGGTTCTGGTTGTCCCAAACGTCTTCCCTTTAAGGATTATGGAGGCCACTGTGCTCTTAGGAACCTTAAGTGCAGCAGAATTTTTTGTAACCTTGGCCAGATCTGTGCCTTGCCACAATTCTGTCTCTGAGCTCTTCAGGCAGTTCCTTTGACCGCATGATTCTCATTTGCTCTGACATGCACTGTGAGCTGTAATGTCTTATATAGACAGGTGTGTGGCTTCCTAATCAAGTCCAATCAGTATAATCCAACACAGCTAGACTCAAATGAAGGTGTAAAACCATCTCAAGGATGATCAGAAGAAATAGACAGCACTTGAGTTAAATATATGAGTGTCACAGCAAAGGGTCTGAGTACTTAGGACCATTTGATATTTCAGTTTTTCTTTTTTAATGAATCTGCAAAAAATGTCAACAATTCTGGGTTTTTCTGTCAATATGGGGTGCTGTGTGTACATTAATGATGAAAAAAAAATAACTTAAATGATTTTAACAAATGGCAGCAATATAACAAAGAGTGAAAAATTTAAAATTTAAGGGGGTCTGAATACTTTCCGTACCCACTGTATATATACATTTAACAAAATTATAAACGCAACACTTTTTGTTTTTGCCCCCATTTTTCATGAGCTGAACTCAAGATCTAAGACTTTTTCTATGTACACAAAAGGCCTATTGTTCACAAATCTGTCTAAATCTGTCTAAATCTGTGTTAGTGAGCAGTTCTCCTTTGCCGAGATAATCCATCCACCTCTCAGGTGTGGCATATCAAGATGCTGATAGACAGCATGATTATTGCACAGGTTTACCTTAGGCTGGCCCACATCAAAGCACTCTAAAATGTGTAGTTTTATTACACAGCACAATGCCACAGATGTTGCAATTTTTGAGGGAGCGTGCAATTGGCATGCTTACTGCAGTAATGTCCACCAGAGCTGTTGCCCGTGAATTGAATGTTCATTTCTCTACCATAAGCCATCTCCAAAGGCGTTTCAGAGAATTTGGCAGTACATCCAACCGGCCTCACAACCGCAGACCACGTGTAACCACACCAGCCCAGGACCTCCACATCCAGCATCTTCACCTCCAAGATCGTCTGAGATTGTGCTGCAACAATCGTTTTGCATAACCAAAGAATTTCTGCACAAACTGTCAGAAACCATCTCAGGGAAGCTCATCTGCATGCTCGTCGTCCTCATCGGGGTCTCGACCTGACTGCAGTTCGTCGTCGTAACTGACTTAAGTGTGCAAATGCTCACATTCGATGGCGTCTTGCACTTTGGAGAGGTGTTCTCTTCACGGATGAATCCCGGTTTTCACTGTACAGGGCAGATGGCAGACAGCGCGTATGGCGTCGTGTGGGTGAGCGGTTTGCTGATGTCAATGTTGTGGATCGAGTGGCCCATGGTGGTGGTGGGGTTATGGAATGGGCCGGCGTATGTTATGGACAACGAACACAGGTGTTTTTTTATTGATGGCATTTTGAATGCACATGATATACTGTGACGAGATCCTGAGGCCCATTTTTTTGCCATTCATCCACGACCATCACCTCTGTTGCAGCATGATAATGCACGGCCCCATGTTGCAAGTATCTGTACACAATTCCTGGAAGCTGAAAACTTCCCAGTTCTTGCATGGCCAGCATACTGGACATGTCACCCATTGAGCATGTTTGGGATGCTCTGGATCGGCGTATACGACTGCGTGTTCCAGTTCCTGCCAATATCCAGCAACTTCGCACAGCCATTGAAGAGGAGTGGACCATCATTCCACAGGCCACAATCAACAACCTGATCAACTCTATGCGAAGGAGATTTGTTGCACTGCGTGAGGCAAATGGTGGTCACAGATACTGACTGGTTTTCGGACCCCCCCCAATACAGTATAACTGCACATTTTAGAGTGGCCTTTATTGTGGCCAGCCTAAGGCACACCTGTGCATTAATCATGCTGTCTAATCAGCATCTTGATATGCCACACCTGTGAGGTGGATGATTATCTCGGCAAAGGAGAAGTGCTCACTAATACAGATTTATACAGATTTGTGAACAATATTTGAGAGAAATAGGCCTTTTGTGTACATAGAAAAGTCTTAGATCTTTGAGTTCAGCTCATGAAAAAGGGGGGCAAAAACAAAAGTGTTGCATTTATAACTTTTGTACACATATATATGAAGAGTTAATTTGCAAAAACCGATAAACGGCACTTTAAAAAAAAAAAAAAGAGCTGATTGCTGTCCATTATTCTCCACATAAAGCGCGATTTGAACCTAAACACGTTTTGTCAAAAAAGACGGTTTTGTCCACTTTCAAGGCATCGCGATTTCACGTTTTACTGCAGAAGCCGACAAGTGCCCTTGTTGTTTTTGAACCGAAGCCGATAAGTCCATTTTAGCGAATCAGCGTGCTGTATTCAGGTCAGGTGACAAGGCTACTTTCATTTTGAAAAGACGTGCTAGCTGAGAGGAGTTTCGTCAAAGCTGACTAAAAGTGATCGTGGATGGATAATTTCGACGAACTTGATGAACCTGTGATATCTTCAACAGGGCGAAAAAGGAAAATAAAAGCTAAAACATTTTCATGGAAGCTTGCAAAAGCAGCACGTTACAACGGTGAGCGAAAAGCTCTGTGTATTGCGTGTAATAACATCCATACAGTTTATGATCACAACAACAACACCGTTTGTCAGGCATCTACATTGTCAGCTGAGGAGATTACAAAGATTAACAGAGTTATCTGCTTTTGCCAAAAAAAATGACTGTTGGAGTTATCTGCTTTTGCTTTAAACAAACTTTTAATATGTAAAAAAAACTTACTTTCAATTAACTTTAATTTTTGTAAATTACCTGTATTTGTTTAAATTATTATTACTTAATCAAAACAACCCAACAACTGCAGTTTGATTGATATTACTTTGAATGTGCAATAAAAAAAACTTGATTTCTGAAAAAAAAAAACTAAATCGGTTTTAGTTATCGGTTTTGCAAATGAGCTCTTCATTCTATATATGAATATATATATATATATTATATATATATAATATCGCTATATATATATTATTCCCACTCAAAAACGAGGTGCATAAGTTTTTGATCAGGAACACCAAATAGGTAATGGATTTTCAGCACAGCACAAGGGTTAATTATGTGCTGTTTCATGTGTACCGTAGGTCGCACTTGCCCTGGAAGTGTTAACAGAAGGATATGACAGCAGTAGTTCAGTACCCACGACTGATATGAGCCTCGACGCACAGGCTCCTGGAGTAACAACTGACCAGAACATGCCTGCACATTCATCCATGGATCAGGCTCTCCCGAGTGTGAAGGAGGCAGCTGGCAGCAGCTCTGGCCACATGCCTAGGTTTGTTTTTATATTTTTAAATTATTTTACTGTTGAATGAATATATTGTGGGACAACTCTTCAATAACTCACTCATCTCACGTACTGTTCTCAGCCACAACACTCATCCTTAGGACTGATCTTGTCGCTATGAATGGACAAGTTAAATTAAAATCTACAATTTTGATAACTTCTTTTTACAATCTAGGTTCAAATGATTATTTTATGTTAACAACTTTTTAAAAGTAGTTCTAGGTAATAGTTCTTCCCTAGTGTTGTTTTAGTATTATTTATATAATATTTAGATTTTTTTTTTCTATTCATGATCTATTAACTAATATTATTATTTTAATATTATTAATGTTTTCTTAATAATAGTAATATGTACTATTTATTAATAATATTTGTTAATGTTTGAATTAACATTTATTGTTGTTTTCAATTTAATTTTAGTTTAAATTTTAGTGAAGTTATGTGCTTATGTCATTTTTATTTTCTCAGTATTTCTATTTCATTTTTAGTTTTAGTAATCTCAGTACTTCAGCTTCAACTTATTTGATTTCAGTTAGTTCAATGCACCAATTTTTGAAATTCAATAAACCGTCATTTGAATTCATACTCACACTAAATTGGTTTTTTTTTTTTTTTTTCCAATATTCTTTTATAGGGACGATTACCTGTCTTTTCCGGAACAAGTCATGCCAGATTCTTCTACTGGAAAACCTAAACCTGCTTCTGCCCAAATTCTTTTAGCATTTTACTTTCACTTTCGAATTAGCGGCAGTTAGGCGTCAATTGCTTGAATGCAACAACAAAATACAACGTCAAACTCACTTTAGCGTATATATAAAACATAGAACTTTTAACAAAACAAATAAAAATACACCATGCTAAAGGGCAGGCTATGCCTAATATAAAATACCAAATAACTTGCATAAAGTTTAAATAGGTGTACAAAACTGGAAATAAGTAAACATATAATATATAACCAAATAAATAAGAAACGTAGAAAGTTTATTAGCAAAACGAATAAGAAAGCTTGGAGGCACGGCATACACCTTGATGTCAAATAAAATAAATTACACAAAGTTTAAATAAAGTAAAAATCAGCAAACAATGTGGAACCAATTAAATAAGAAACGAATGTTTAAAAAAACTACCAAAATCAAATAAACGGCAAAAGTCAACAGGCTTTTCAAAATCCAAAATATTGACAAACAGGCACTTTTGCATTTTGTTTCTAAACTAAATCATCCGCCATCGTCTTGTCTGTCTCACCTCACTCTGCTTGTCAGTCAGCTCGACTCACTCTCCTCACTGGATAAATTAAATCTGATCTGTGATGCGACTGTCGTTCGGCACGCTGCATTGAGCAGCCGCATTCAGTTTTTAATTGTAGCGTCTGTTCTTTTACTGAACTAAATGATTTTTATTACTATAAAAAAATCAAAACGACGGTGGGGGTCGGTGACGCGGTGGGCAAGTGACGTAACCGGTGTTGTGGCTTATCACCGGTATCACCGTCAGCACTGTCTATTGCGGTAAGCCTAATCTGTAGACAAAAAGACCAGACTCTTTACACTATTTAGTGATGCATACCGGATGTATATACTAAGTGTTTATTGTTCATTATATAGCTTACTTAGTTTCATTATATATTACTTATGTTTTTTGTATTTTTCCAGTTCTTCTGGAGCGTGGCAGCAAACTCAGAAATGCCATGGTGGTTGCAGCCTTAAAATCTGATGTGGAGTCAGATGTTCCTCTGAAGGACATTCTCCTGCCTCTCTCCACAGATAACACTGACGCCTTGTATGAACTCTTCTATTTCATTCATATACCTATGAAGGGCCAAAATAGAAAATAAAATGGTAAATGATGATGATTATAAATTGTTAAACATCATCTTCCTCCTAAAGGCCAGCCAGGCCCTCTTCAGGACAGTTTCTGGAGAACATCCTTCAATCGGAACTCCAGCATCCTGCTCAGGACGTTGAAGAACCAAGTCAGAATAGAGTTAACACAGAGGACATGGCTGTGGATCTGCTGCTGGGAAGGTAGTCAAGGCTACTGTTACGTTTAGATTAAGTGAAGAAAATTGAACTTTGCTTATAAATACTTGACAGAAATATGGGGAACTTTTATACTGGGTAGATTTAGTCTCTTTCTATGTTTGCAAACTGCATTCTTTAATGTTTGTAATGGCTCTGTTCCTCAGTGTTAATGCATCTGTGCTGCAGTTCTGGGATGGAGAGGGTTCTCTCCCAGATTTTCTTTCCAAACACAGTAGTGTGCTCATGGACAGTGAGCTCAACGACCCTCAATATGATCAGAGTCTTCTGGAGAGCCTCTTCTACAAAGCTCCTGCAAGTCATGCAGAGTAAGTATGTAGCTTAGTATCCTTTAACATATAACTAACTAATGTAATTCCTTTTTCAGATATCAGATGAATGATTGGAAGTGGACGATCAGAAGAAAGACCCGGCAGAGAAGCCAGTACACACAAGACCAACTAAAAATGCCCGGTCAGTTACACTAATGCAAGAAGAAATGCTCAAAACTCATGCACTTAAGATAAAAAAATAAATAATGTAAATGTTTTCACATCTGTGTAAAGGTACAGAAATGTAATTCAATATGTTTAGAATAATAAAAAATTGAAGTTTAATTTTGAAATAAATTTTTCAAATCTGCTGTTGTGTAAATTGCCTATATTTTTTGAAGGCTTGATTCAGAAGGTGTGCAGCATTCAGAAGCAGGAGATTATTTCTCTGGACGTAGCGTGGATAAAATAGCTTTGCTTGGAGATATTCGTTTTGCCAGGGTCACCATTAGTGAGTTAAAAGTTCCCACTGAGAGTACTTCGAGAAGTCTATCTAGAAAAGGAAGACCACCTCGCCCCCTCACCACAAAGAAATGGTACAGCTTTTAAGATATTTCACATCAGATGATATTTATAGGTAGCAGTGGCTAGAGATTTGTGTCTATGTTTTAAAACTAACCAGATGCAAATATCCTGTTTATCTAGCTTTTATATTGTTGAGTACCTCTTTCCACTGGTCTCTGCTGGGTATGAAGATGTTCAACATGTACCTTCAGAGATTACAAAAGTTGTCTCTAGTAAAGTAACAGAGGGCGGTGAGTACATTTGTATTAGAGAACTTTTACTAAAGAGAACTAAGAGAAACCAGAAGTAGTGTAATAATCTGGGGATTCATTTTTGTTTCAGCGGTGACGTTTCAGCACCAAAATATGTTTCCAGTGAGGTTCAGTAGGTCGTCTATTAAACAATGGTGGGAGATAAACGTCACATTCAAGCTTTACTCCAGAAATAGCCTTCAAAAGACAGTAAGTGCAGTGTGTGCCAATCACCAAATCAAACAAACCTCAAAAATAAAGGCTCCTACATGGTTTTATCTGTTAGAGGCCTGATCTTGTCTTGTTTGTTGTTTAGCCTGTTCTCATTGGATCAGCAATGTTTCCTCTGAACTCCGTGATGCAGAGTGAATCACTGAGCATTTCTGCTGCCCTTCCTGTTCAAAGACCAGATAGAGACGCTGATAAACAACTCTGAAGGTAATGTATCACTCATAAGAACCACATTTAGGAGATTTATTTGATCTAAGTGATTCATTTTTTCTTCTTTTTTTTAAGGTGTCGTTTGAATTAGCAGCAGACAAGAATGATTTCTCCACCAAAAAGAGACCTGCAAAACGAATGCTGAGTCCAACCAGACCTCTTTCTTCCCGTTTGACTGAAGAGCATGATGTACCAAAGGGTTTATGTGTGAATGACCACAGGAGAACCCCGTCTCCTTGTGCAGGTGTTCATAAAGTCCAGAATTACCATGATACCTCCATCCAGATCACGATCCACATCTCCACCCGTCAGATACCAGAGCTGTCTTCATGAACCTCTGCAGCAGGAAGTGGAGGAGACTCAGATTTTGCTTCATATGTTGCTCATGGTGCCCGATGGGAAAGATTTTAATTGTGCACCCATGCAGCCCAACGTCTACTTGAACTGTAAGCTCCTCAGATCCGATGAAACGGCTCGATCACCAGTGAGCTGGAGTCAGAAACATCCAACATTCGGCTTTATTCAGGTTGGTGCTAAATATAGAATCGAGGAAAGTTCAAAGACTTTAGTTTACCCATATTACTTAGTGGTGGAAATCATCAGGGTTCCCTCTATACAGTATTATTTATTAGAAAATGTAGTTTGTTATTTGTTTTTAACCTAACTTCTAATATGATATAGGTGGCTCCGGTCGCACTGACCAGCAAAATGTTGGAGAGAATGAAGAACAACATGACGGTCATTGAAGTTTGGTTGAGGGCCAGTAACTCAGACCATGATAAACTTCTTGGTTTGGTAAAACTACCTCTCCACCAGTTCTACATGTCCTTCAGGCAGGTCTATTGATCTATCTACATATGTATGTATGTGTATGTTATATTATACATATAACATTAGAAACTTTATTTATATGTAGTATATTATGTTTGTGGTATTGTTGTAGTTGCAGTATAATATTGTATTTATTATACATTTCTTATTAAAATAAATATGTGAAATATACATATTAACTATTTATTGTTATAAATTGTAATATTATTATATTTATGGTAAGACGAAGAGCAAGTAATATATCTTATAGTACCATTATATAATGAATTACGTTATATAAAATAAGTCAGTGTGGTTTTCACGAATCCGGTCTGAACTTCCGTCGGCTAACCATCATAGTCACCCTTCCCATTTTTCATTTTTGGAAACTCTTCTCGCACTCTACACTGTTGCATATCACCCCGGACTACATATCCCATCATTCACAGCACTGATTGCACACAGCTGGTTCACTAATTGCACACAACACTGATTGCACCCAGCTGTTTCATATCACTCACTCACTTTTTAACACTCACTCTGATCCCTTCCCCCTGCCGAGTATTGTTTTTAGCGCATATCAGTTGATAGCTACTCTACAGAGCCCTCGTTAGCCTCCTAGCCTAGCCTAGCCTAGCCTAGTATTGCCTTGCCTGGTTTCTCAGTTTCTGATCCTTGCCTGGTTTTCTGGATTTATCCCTTTAGTCTCGCCCGTTTGATTCTGTTCGCCGTTCGTTGACCTACGCTAGCCCTATGATTATTCTTGTGTCTTGCCCACCATATACCTGTCTGCCATTATCTGACCCATGCCTGTTTTATGACCACGTCTCTGTCTTCTCCTAATAAAAAGCTTTGCATTTGGATCCACACGTCTCACGTCTCATCAACCCCGTTACAGAATACTCAGTAATACAACCCCAGCTATTAAAAATTAAAAAGCTGTTTTATTAATTGGAAGTAAGCTAAATTTAAATCTTATATCCTCCTTCATTTTCCATACCATTGTACTCTGTAGGGTTGTGTTTAAAGTAGATGAAACCTTTTTAAATTTTGGCCATTGGCCACTAACTGAAATCAAGTTGAACTCAAATAACTTTAAAATACTTCTGTTGTGATCTGGCGCTATAGAGAAAATAGAATTAAATAAAATGAACTTGACCTCGTCCCAGAAAACAGCTTACTGCTCTCGACAATAAGTGGGTCCGTGTCCTCTCGACTCATTTTGTGCAGGGAAGGAGTACTGGATGTAACAGTCAGCTTCTCCCCACACTGTGGACTGCAGAGGCGTCAGACCCTTCACTCTCTCTACTCGGACCATGAAGACATGCTCACGCAGAACATCCACAGTGGTACTGGCCTACAAGAACATTGATTCAGAAACAAATTAAGCTTCATCCTTTAAGCATCAGGGCTGCTTTTGGGAGTTTTAAAGAGAACTTTAATGTTTCTACATGTGGCCGGTGGTCTAACATGTGCGCTGGTCGAGGCAGTGGTGATACGTGGGTCAGCTCGTCATCCCTCATTCGCTGCAGTGCTGTGATCTGCTGTGCCAGACCCATTGCTAGACACACCCTGAGGTTTCCACGAGTGCTGCCGCTGAATACATCAACCACAGGCATATAACTGTCCACTCCAACCACTGGATACTGAGACTGCAAGAGCAGCTCTGTGATCTTGGGGTCTCTGGAGACAAAATAAAATAAAAACAAAATTGTAAAGCTTCTATGTTCCAGTGTTATTTTATGTATTTTTTATTTACTATTAAATTATTCATATTTATTTAGTAATATTTTATATAAGTAATTTTTTAATTTGTTTTTGTATTTTTTAATGATTTTTTTTTAAAGGGTCATATGATGCTATTTTGTTTTAAAGATCATTATTTTTTTGTATTTGGTGTAACAGAATATGTTGACATGCTTTTTTTTGTTCAAAAAACACATTATTTTTCAATACTGTACATTTGTAGTTCCTCTATGCCCCGCCTCTCTTGCTTGTTTTCTACAAAGCCCTCCTTCCACAGCCAGTCTGCTCTGAATTGGCCAGCTGACCCAGTGCATGGATTGGCCGACCCCGCAAGCCTCATCGAAATGAACTCCCCTTACGTAATCCACGAGCTTCATCTTTTCAAAATAAATGAGACAGTAAATATGTCCATTAAGTTTGTCCCCAGTTCCAGCCATAAGGGGAACAGAACACAAATTATGCGTACACAAGCCGCGGTAAGACAGCTGACTCGACTGTGCTCTGACGCTCCCCTCTCTCTCTCTCTCTTCTCATCTCCTCAGCACACACACAACACACACACGCGCGCACACACACACAAGCACACACACACACGATGCGCAAAACCTCAGCATTTGAACAGTCAATAGCAATACTTAAACTAATAACAAAACAGTAGCTGATCAGAAGCGCCAGATTGTCATAGCAAAGTCAAAATTACCTTCCTCGCCTAGGTTCACGAAACGGTTGTCCATAAAACGCATTGCTGTTCTGTTTGTAAGTAATCTTAAAGATTCCTAAATGCATCTACTTTCGGAGGGCCAAATAAAGTGTTTTTGCTTTCGCCTAGAAACACACAGCGTCTCCTGACATGCTGCTTCAACACTAACTGCGGTTACTGAATCCACGCCTTCTTTCTTTGCATGCACAGTTGGGCGGCATTATGCAAATATTTCCACATGTGAGTAAAGATATTTGGGGACCAGTTTTTAGAAACGAGCCGTTTTTTAAGGGGGGGCTTGGCAGAGTCTAACTTTGAAGAATATCCTTTGGTTTGAGACTTCTTTGCACTCAGGGGTCGTATCTTGCCATCACTGTAACATTCCAAAGAGAAAGGGAAACTTTAAATCGCATCATATGACCCCATTAAAAAAAATATAACATGTAGCTTTGATCTATATTTATTTCCACTTTCGTAATTTTGGTAGTTCGAATTAAAGTTACCTTTCTTATAGAACATATCTATACCTTGCTCTTTCATTAAGCAAACTAAATAGCCTTATGTTATCTTATTTACACGACGGCATGTCATTTCAGTCTTTACGTTATGGTCGCGCTCTCTGTATCACACACAGCGGAGTTATGCCCGATGCGCGCGCTCACACACACAAGTAAGCCCACTCCCACTAGTATTTGTAAATATTAAGCCGCAAAACGACTATTTAAAAATGAATTCTGCGCGTCTATGTGTTAATGAATGGTGCAGACTCTGCGGTTTTGTGTAGTACTCGTACTGAAACGCTCGTGACGCTTCCGGTGATATTAACCTCTGCCGTCTCACTAATAATACATAGACATGAACAACATCTCCAGAACTTCTCTGAGAGTCACTTCATGAGCATCTGACCATTTAATTTGAGTAAAAATATCCTCATATCATATAAACACAGGAACGTAAAGGTATTCACGGCAACCCGTCAAAAAAGTTTGGTTTAACTTGAAGACATTGCGGCAGAAATATATTACTGTTGTTGAGTAGAATGTACATAACAGACTGCTACTACTTAAATTATTAAAACCTTATTTTTAAGGAATAAGCATTCAATATTTCTTCAATGTTTTAATTGTAATATTAAATGACCTTTATTTTTCCAAAAAATTAAATAGGTTTAATTTTCATTACTTAAAAGATAAATTAAATGAATGTGTTATGCCTTCATTCGATAACCAGAAAAAATTAAATACACAAAACAGAATTTCTGAGCAAAAAATCATAAGGCTATTGTAAAAATAAATGAAACTTGTTTTATGCTTTCATTTCGACATGCCTAAACAGATTTGGTTCAATAAACATCAGGTTGGACAATAAACATTTCATAGGGCCCTAATGTATATATTTTTTAGTTCAACTTTTAATAAAGTGAAGTTAAATTGTATATATTTAAATAATTAGACATGCTTTTTGATTAATAAAATCCCCCCCCCCCCCACCCCCCCCCAAAAAGCCGTACACCTATGCAGCACTCCGAGTGCTGTTTGAGGTTTGGTGCAGGTACAGTAAATGTAGAAATTGTAGTTTAGTCCTGAATTTTATTTATTTTATTTTAGCATTTAAAATGTATTTCTTTTATTTGGCAATAATTCCATTTCGATTTATTTGTTTATTTTATTTTAGTACTTAAAATGTATCTTTTTATTTGGTTATATTTCTGTTTATTTAGGTAAAACCTGTCTCTTAAGCAATATTTGATCTTTTTATTATTTTTTTACATTTTAGCATGTGAAAGCGTGTTTCTTTTTTTTTTAAATATTTGTTTATTCATTTATTTACATTTTAGGCATTTAAATGTGTCTCTTTAGTTTGGCAATATGTTTTTTTTATTTATTTATTTATTTTACATTGTAGTATTTAAAACATGCCTCTTTTATTTGGTTTTATTTATTTACTTTTATTTATTGACTGTAAATCTATATAGAAGAATGTCTCGATCAAGACCCAACATCCCTCCATCACAGACAAGTGAAGAGACCAAAAGAATTGCAAAAATATTTGCTTCAAAGTTTACAGAAGGAAGTTAGTATGTTCTTCTAATTTGTGTTTTTTATATTTAAAATATGTGATTGTGATGCGTATTTATTTCTTAAGGGATACAAAATGGTATATTCTTTTTAATAGTAATTTTGGATAATGTGAGCACTAAAAAAGTTGTTTATTTACAGTAATGAACAATTTTTGTAATAAAGAATTTTGTATTTCCATCTATGGATAATTGTTTTTGAAGGTCCCATTCTCACTATTTAGTTTTACCTCTTATAAACGTTGTCAGTTGTCTGGGGCAGTTAATGTCTGTCAGACTGAGCTGTTCAAAGGCTAGAAGCATTTAGCTGACAGATGAGAAAATTGCCCAATTTGAGCTGCTCCAGACAATAGCACATACTGACAGTGATGTAACCAAAGTATTATCCAGAGACAAAAGAAGCCAACGGTCAGACAAAAGTCTCCTTTACCCTCTCAGCCCGTTTAATGAGCTCTAATTAGAGAGATGAGTCCGATCAAGCAACTATTCCTCGTGTTGACCTTCTAAACCAGATGAATCAACTGACAGACTCTGAGTTATAGAAGATGGCAGCAAATTAGGCTAAATATAATAGATGAAAACTATTAACCATCACCAATTATTAACCGTTTTTCTACCTAGAGTGGACCCTGAATTGGTAAATTGTTGTAAAATTACTGATAGTTAATTTAAAAGTTGTAGGAGGCTTTGGTGATACAAATGTAATAATTACTTGATTGTATTTGTTTATTTGACTATTTTGTAATACAAATTGGACACAACATTTCTGAAATCAAATTGACTGATTTTATTCAAAATTGACCAAAACTAAAAAAAAACAACAACAAAAAAACAGTTGTCCAATATGTCAGAATATATTTGATATATACTGTATATTCTAGTTGATTTATTTCAGCAACAAAATGGTTTTAACAATAATTTAGTGCTTTTTGCAGAGTTCCCAGATCACCAGCACACCTTTACTAGGGAGTCTGGCAAATGTTAGGTTGAATCTTCTCAAGTGGCTGTAAAGCAGCATGTCTTTGTAGCCATCGGTGAGTCTCAGAGCGTGACTCGTTTTTGGATATCAATGTCGAGCATGTGTCGACACAGCCATGAGGCTTTAGAGGAGGAAGATGCGATGTTGGGGATAAAGGAGGATACTGGAAACCAGGCAGCAAGATGACAGGAGCGCTGCACCTGAAAACATTGATTGTGGTCGGTGAGTGCAGAAAGTTTGGATGATGCCCAAGACAGCAAAAATCAGCATCTTGACTGTATATTTGTGCTTGTATGATGAGGTTTTGGATCTTTTCAGCTTGAAAAAGGCATAGATGACACAACGTCTGAGAGCTTTGAAGTGATTCCACAAAATCTGTCAGCAGAAGTTTTCCTTCTATGAACTTCTGCCAGAGGTTCTGGAGAGTGAAAGGCAGAAATCGCAATCAAAACTTTGAAATCAAGCTTATATCTTTGAAATCTGCATTTCATGAAACCATATCTCAGATGTACCTCAGACTGACTCAAGGAATGATTGGTCTTCTTCTTAAGCTTAAGCTTATGAATCACTCGAAGGCTGAGGTTCTGCTGCAAAGTTTCTGCATATGGCGCAAGAAGCGTTAGATCAGTTATACAGTGACACACATTAGAAAAAAAGCATTATATTGCAAGCCTGCCAAGAACCTACCCAACTTTCTCTGTTTGCGTTGCACTGAAGACACCATTTGACCAAGAATCTGGTACTTTCCTGCTAAAAGCTTTTTAGAGTTGTTCAGATGTGGCTGATGTGCTAAGTTCTGCTCTGCAAGCCAACAGTTGGAGGCCATCAAGATCTTTTTACACCTCTGAAGATGCTGTAACTGCAGGCAAGTCCTTCAGATCAAGTAAGTCATGTACAATGACACTATAAATGTATTTAGACACTTTTGAAGTCTGTAATCATCTGTAAACAAATGCTATCTGCCATTTTCTCAAAACTAACTTTTCTGAGCAATTTTTGCAAACAGCTAATCTCAATGACATTTTTTAGTTTAACTAACATTTGACAACCAGAAATTGTCCAGATACTTTTTTTTGTCTGTCTGTAATTTGGTGTTGAACAATACCTTTATATTGAGTCTGACAGTTTCTTGCATCCTTTCCTCGTCTTCCAGGAGGGTCCAGAAGTTGAGCTGCGTTTAAACACTTGAGATAGTCCAAATTTAGCATTGAATCCCCTTTATGAGGCATTGCAGCCCGTTTATGAAGATGCTGCCTCTCAACAAGGACCTGAGCTACTGATGTTGTGAGATCAGGCTGCATTTGTACATCTTGTAACATGATCACAAGAGGTTAGTTGCTAGGGATTTCTGAGCTATCATTGGAGCCAACATACCAACACTGAACTACACATTCTCTTCCAACACCCTTGATAAATGTAGCCGAGGACAAGCACAGAAACATGAGTCAAAATGTATGAGGGCCTTCAGCACCTCGGACAGCTCTAGAATAGTTAGAATAACCTTAGAAAAACTATAGAAAATATTAGCCGTATTATCTGCCTGTATATTCTACCGTTTAGATATGAGTTCCCTTTCAGTCGGTCACTCTCGAGTCACGTCGGAGGACCGACGAAATGGGATCTCGCTTAGAGGGACCAATCTATTTCGAGTGTAAACTAAACAAGCCAATAACAGTTGGCATGGATTATGCATTCCAGCTGCTGCTGTCACAGCTGATTGAGTATAGTAGCAGCAGGTGTCAGCGCATATCAGCTTTTTCGTCGGAGCCCGAGGATCACATCCGTTCTGTCGGACTACTCTACTGAGAGAAAAAAGCTAACGGTTCAGCGCCGATCTTGGAGAGTCTTCGGTTGGTGGACGGCGCTAGCCGGTGGTGGTGTCCAGTGTAGACGGGGGTTGACAAATCAGGCCTGCACTACCCCTGTGGGTTGCGTGTCCATCTCCCCTGTGCGCCTCAGCACGCTAAAAGGGCTTTTTCCCCTAAAAGAGCAATTTCAGGTTTTTTAAAGACGACGTTGCGTGGCAAACTCGACGTTATGTCTTTATAAAGACGATGTGGGTCTTGCTATAGCAACGTATCACCTGGGCGTTTCTGGATGCGGTCGTTACCTGGCGCGGGGTGATGGTCACGATCGCTGCCTCACGTGCCTGGGCATGAAGCACACTGAGGTGGCTTTCGTGGATGGTCATGCTCCCATTGAGGTGGGTTAGGACCATCCCTCCCCCCCCCCCCCGGAGTGCGGACCAGACTTCCGTTACCTGCAATGGAGGGCGGACCGGAGTGCCCGTGCCACTGCCTAGATCTGGGGTTCCCTTTGGTGGCAGCCGGGGGCGTCCTTTTTCTGGCGGTGGGCGGACTGGTCTTACGGTCACGGTGAGGAATTCCCCTAAGAGAGAAAGGGGATGCCCAAGCCCGCCGGCACTTCAAAACCAGCGGAGCTCTCAGGAAGAGCAGGCTGGACCCTTCCGGGGGTTACCACCTGTTTCTTCCGAGGCTCCCCCCGACGATCGGATGTCGATTGCAGCATCGGAGGGTGAGCCAGAGCTTTCTGGAGAGGAAGATTCGGCTGCGTTGCTCTCCTCCGGGACCGTAACAATGCCTGGATCGGATCCAGAAATAATGGCTAAGCTTTCCCGGGCCACCGTAGGGGTAGTGCTCGAGTGAAGACTTTCACCGTGTCACGAGCCCTCAAGGTTGCACGATTGGTTCACGGGGTGGTCCGCGCTGGTTCTCAGCGCCCCGCCTCGGTGCCTTTCTTCCCGGAGGTGCATGAGGAGCCCAACAGGTCGTGGACGGCACCTTTTTATCTTTTGAATCTTTTTCCACCAATGACCTTTCGGTCGGTGGTACCTTTTTCTGTGCTGCCCCACTGCGGGTATGCCTGTAGTTCCATTGATGCCACTAGCGCGGTGTCTGGGAGCCTGGCTTGAGCTACCCAGCCCGTCTCGATGGCTCCTTCGAACCGTCAGGCTCGGCTATGCGATTCAGTCGCCCGGCGTCACCCCCCAAGTTCAGTGGCATCCGCTTCACAACAGTGAAGGAGGCCGATGCTCCTGTCTTGCGTGTGGAGATCACAGTCATACTGGTGAAGGATGCAATAGAGCCAGTCCCTCCAGCAGATATATGGACGGGGTTTTACTGCTCCTACTTCATTGTACCCAAGAAAAACGGTGGGTTACGACCAATCTTGGACCTGCGTGTCTTGAAACCCCCCTCCCCGGGCCCTTCGCTGGTTACCGTTCAAGATGTTGACGCAGGAGCGCATCTTCGGGTGTATCCGTCCCCGAGATTTGGTTTGCAGTGATTGACCTGAAGGACGAGTACTTCATGTGTCGACCATTCCGCACTACAGACCATTGCTGCGGTTCGCGTCCTAAGGACGAGCATATCAGTACGAGGTCATGCCCTCCAGGCTGTCCCTGTTGCCCAGTGTCTTCACGTAAGTTACGGAGGTAACCCTTGTTCCCTTGAGAGAACAGAGCAAAATTCGCATTCTCAACTACCTCGACGAAGCAGTCTCAGGATCAGTTGTGCGAACACAGGGATTGGTGCTCTCACACCTCAGCCTGTTGGGCCTTCGGGGTCAACTGGGAAAAAAGCAAACTCTCCCCTGTGCAGAGAATCTCTTATCTCGGTATGGAGTTAGACTCGGTGAGTATGGCGGGTTCCCACTGAAACAGTGTCAGAGGCTCCTGGGGCATATGGCAGCTACGGCGGCAGTCACGCTGCTGGGGCTGCTTCATATGAGACCGTTTCAGCACTGGCTTCATGGCCGAGTCTCGAGGTGGGCGTGGCAATGCGGCACCTTCCAGGTCCAAGTTACACAGGCCTGCCGCCAAACCTTCACCCCATTGTCAGACCTTGCATTCCTCCGGGCAGGAGTACCCCTGGAGCAGGTCTCCAGGCATTCTGTGGTTTGCACGGATGCCTCAACCACAGGCTGGGGGGGCCACGTACAACGGGCTTGCAGTGTCAGGGGTTTGGACAGAGCCCCAACTGCACTGGCTGCCTCGAGATGCTGGCAGTGCACCTTGCCCGGGGCAATCTCAAAGGGCGCTTACAAGGCAAGCACATGCTGGTCCGAACAGACAAAACGGCGACCATTGCATACATCAACTGACAAGGTGGTCTGCTCTCCCATCGCATGTCGCAACTCTCCCGCCACCTCCTCCTCTGGAGTCAGAAACATCTGAGGTCACTTCGTGCTGTTCACATTACTGGGCTGCTCAACCGGGCAGCCGACGAGCTGTCCCGAGCTGCGCTCCCGGGAGAATGGCGACTCCATCCCCAGACGGTCCAGCTGGTTTGGGGATGTTTCAGAGCCACTCAGGTAAACCTGTTTGCCTCTCCAGAAACCTCTCACTGCCAGTTGTTCTTCGCCCTGACCGAGGGAACACTCGGCACGGACGCTCTGGCACACAGCTGGCCGCGGGGCCTTCGCAAGTATGCATTTCCCCCATTGAGCCTTCTGGAACAGTTGCTGTGCAAGGTCAGGGAGGACGAGTAGTAGGTCCTGCTGGTGGCCTATTGGCCTTTCCGGACCTGGTTCCCTGAACTAATTCTCCTCGTGACAGCCCCTCCTTGGCCAATTCCTCTTGAGGAAGGATTTACTGACTCAGAGACGGGGCACCCCTTGGCACCCGCGTCCAGACCTCTGAAAACTTCATGTCCGGTCCCTGGACGGGACGCAGAGGTTCTGAGTGGCCTACCCCAAGAGGTAGTTGACACCATCACTTCAGCGAGAGCGCCTACGCTTGAAGTGGAACCTGTTCGTTGAGTGGTGTTCTTCTCGCCGAGAAGACCCCCAAAGATACCCGATCGGAGTTGTGCTGTCCTTTTTTGCAGCAAAGGTTGGAGCGAAGGCTGTCTCCCTCCACCCTTAAAGTTTATGTTGTTGCAATCGCTGCTAACCACGACCCCGTAGAAGGAGGTCGTGGGGAAGCATGACCTGGTCGTCAGGTTCCTTAAGGGGGCGAGAAGGTTAAATCCTCCACGGCCCCCCTCTATACCCTCTTGGGACCTGACTCTAGTGCTCACAGCACTACAGCAGGGCCCATTTGAGCCTTTTTGCAGGCGGTTGAGCTGAAGTTCCTTTCAATGAAGACTTTGCTCCTGCTAGCATTGGCCTCCATCAAGAGGGTAGGGGACCTGCACACATTTTCGGTCGACGAATCATGCCTACAGTTTGGGCCGGCTGACTCCCAGGTAAACCTGAGGCCCCGGCCCGGCTACGTGCCCAAGGTTCCCGCTACTCCCTTCAGGGATCAGGTGGTGAACCTCCAAGCGCTGCCCTCGGAGGAGGCAGACCCAGCCCTAGCTTTGCTCTGTCCCGTCCCGGGAAGCCTTTTTTTTTTTTTTTTTTTTTTTTTTTTTTTTTTTTTTTTTTTTTTTTTTTTTTTTTTTTTTTTTTTTTTTTTTTTTTTTCTTTTTTTTTTTTTTTTTCTTTTTTTTTTTTTTTTATTTTTTTTTTTTTTTTTTTTTTTTTTTTTTTTTTTCTTTTTTTTCCTTTTTTTTTTTTTTCTTCTTTTTTCTTTTTTTTTTTTTAAGGTGCTATGTAGACCGGAGCAAAGCTTCAGGACCTCAGCCAGCTCTTATACTGTCCGGAGGCCGCATAAGGGGAATGCCGTCTCTAAGCAGAGGATGGCTCACTGGATAGTGGATGCCATCACCCTTGCTTATCAGGCACAGGGTGTGCCCTGCCAGTTCAGGTTGCGAGCTCACTGTACTAGAAGTGTTGCTTCCTCTTGGGCGCTGGCTCGTGGCGCCTCGCTTACAGATATCTGTAGGGCTGCGGGCTGTGCGACCCCCAACACGTTCGCTAGATTATATAGCCTCCGTGTGGAGCCGGTATCCCCCTGTGTTCTCACCTCAAACGGGTAGAAACACTGAGAGGCCCCAGCTTCGGGTCGGCATGCTAAAACCACTCCAGAGTGTCCATACTGTAGATCCTGTCGAGCTTCTCCATCCCCTCGGCAGCCAGACGTGGAGGAGCGTCCGGCGCCAGGCCTTCACTCGCTGAATCCTCGAGAACCGGTAGAATGCTGGGTTCCATATGTAAGACCTAAGAGGATCTCATATGTGTAAAGTCCATGGTATAGCCTTGAGCCCGTGTTTCCCCGGCAGACTTCTGCCATTCCAAGAGGGTTACAATCACCTCCATTCTTCCATATGCACCTAAGGAATGTTCATATGTGTATTACTTCCGAAACCTCCTTCGGGAAGGTTCGAGCTTCCGTAACGCCCCCGTTCCATGTAGAACGGGTACGTTTTCCCAGTGTATCCAGTCTTACTCATTGGGTAGTGCCATTGCAGCAGTAGCTGGTCCTCTTGTGCAGGCCCTGGCCTACGTCAAAAAGTAGGGGCGTAGTTGGCTTCCACAGGACCCTGGAAGGGGCAGTACCTGTGGCCCTATTTGAGGATCCCAATTCGTCGGTCATCCGACGTGACGTCGAGAGTGACCGACTGAAAGGGAACGTCTCGGTTACGTATGTAACCCTCGTTCCCTGAAGGAGGGAACGGAGACGTCCCGTCACCACAGCTCCTGTACCACCACTGAGCAGCCAGGTCACCGGCTCGGCTCCTCAGCAAAAAACCTGAATATGCGCTGCACCTGCTGCCTACTTATACTCACGCTGTGATCAGCAGCAGCTGAATGCAATAATCACATGCCAATGTGCATTGGCTCGTTTAGTTTACACTCGAAGTAGATTGGTCTCTCTAAGCGAGATCCCAATTTCGTCGGTCCTCCGACGTGACGTCTCCGTTCCCTCCTTCAGGGAACGAGGGTTACATACGTAACCGAGACGTTATCTGTTTCCTTCTATGAAATGTAAATAATGATGGTCCACATCCACATTTACTAGCATTATTTATTTATTTTTCCCCATTTCCAAATTCCTAAATTCCCTTTGTTATAATAGCAAATGTGCACATTTGATTAGAAAAAAAATATACAACATATAACTAGTATATTTATTCTCTCAGAATGTATTATTAAAAGACTTGGCAACCCTGTTATTTGACATCATCACCCTTTCAGGAAGTAAATGATGCATGCATTTTTTTTTTTTTGCACTTTAAATTTAATTTTATAACTTATCAAAAAAAATAGACTTATCAAAATAGTATGACAATAAATTGTGAAAACTGTGATTTTCTCTATGAAACAATCTGTCATTTAACAGGGTGTCCGCGGGTCCTTAAAAAGTCTTAACGTTTTCTTAATATAAGGCTTTCGATGGGTCTTAAATATTTTTGGTCACATTACCGCTAAAATATCTTCAGTCTGACGGACCTAAATGACTGTTTACAATCATTGGACAGACCGAAGATTTTTTCTTCTCTGCGATAGTTACTGAGAGAATCGCAGTAGAAGAATACAGGTCGAACTGCCTGACCAGACAAATAGCCTGATTAAAACATAAGTGACAAAAAATAACCAGCTTAGTATCGAAGAATGATTCTTCTATTTTTATTAGCCTACCTTCAATGTAAACAGCAATTGATAATGGATAGTATATTTCTGGTATCAAGGTCGCGCTGTTAAGGCTCACTCTGTTTGTCTCTTTGTGAGAAGCTTCAGAACAAACGAGCGTAACAGCACACACAAACTCAGAAGAAACACACTGAGGTAAAAATTCAAAATGTTTAGTTTATTCATAACATGATATAGTTAAGAAACACCCTGACAAGTCAACTATTTTGCTCAATATTCTCACGACACAAAAAACCATTCAAAACACCTACAGAGTGCACGCATTACGTGAAGTCTAGTGCGCTCTTTTTATGGCATGATTCAGTCTATTAAAATACATTCAGAATGATCACAAATTCAAGACATTGGGGCAGAAAATGTGTATGTTTATACCACTTCATATAGTTAATCAATTTCACAGGAAGAGTGCCTTTTTTCTCCAAAAATGACCATATACAAATGTGAAATTTATTTTTTTACAACAGTTCAATAAACAAAAAGTTAATATCAAGAGACTTACATTTTAGACACCATATTGTTTTTGCACAAAAAATTCCAATCAAGCCACAGGCTGTTTTGCGTCTTTGGGCAACATGACAGCGTTTGTTTCCTGAAGAATCAGTCGTTTACGATTCGGTTCCAGAGCCAATGACTCGCTTATAAAGAGACTTGCTGCAACCTACTGGCGGTTTTAATTTCACAGTTAAAGTATCTTCTCATTTTTTAAATCATTTCAAATATCAGTATTCAGCGTTTTATGTTTAATATATCAAAACATTATTTATGCATTTGTAACTGCAGGTTAAATACATTCATGTTCTGCATTAAACAGTGTGTAAATACATCTAAATGCCGCTTCAGATGCAGCTTATTTCTGGATTGCAAAGATGAATTTTGTTGCTACTGATTTAATTTGCTTGGTAACAGCAAAAATGTCTTATTATTCTAATTCCCTGAATAAATGTAAGAAATTGACTCAAAAGATAATGCACACTTATAGAAAAAAAATGGCTTTATAAAGGTAAAAATCAGTTTAAACTTATTGGAAAATATTAATTTCTATCTGACCACCATACAGAATATGAAAAACTTTAGGAATCAGCTGTCCACGAAAGTCCTTAAGATAGCAGCATGATAACACACTCAATCAGTTGAATGAATGACTTGATGACTCGCTCATTAAGTGACTTACCATCACTTACTTGAAGTTTGTTGAAAAGTATTCATTTTTCCCCTCAACATTTCTTATTTATATATTCATAAATGCATTAAAAAAAATTAATCTCATAAAAAATGTTATTGCAGTTGTAATTATTGTTATTCGCAGTGTAAATAATTTAATCTGACTGGTAGCACCCCTATAGTGTATATTGAATTTATTGAAAAATTGTAATAATTTGACATGTAAGATGATGCACACATCTAAAAAGGTTAAAAATAGGCCTTTGTAAAGGTAAATAAAAATATGCAGATTTAAGTATGTAAAAGCTGATAGAACACTGATGAAAATGTTGCTTCAGAATAAATAGTTTACTTCACCAAAAATCTCAGTGATGCAGTTATTTTGCAGGGATATTTTGTATGGAATATTGCCTGCTGACATGAAAAGTTCATTGTATAACCTGGTAATAAATATCATTTATTACAGCAATTATATTTTGTTTTCTTTTTAATTTAAACATTAAATATTACATATATGTATGTAATAAAATGTGTATTGCCATTACAGGTTTAGGTCTTAAATTTTATATAAGGTGGTATTAAAAAGGTCTTAAATTTAAGTGTGCATGTCTGTAGACAACCCTAGTTTAAAAATGAGATCTGGTAAAAAGTATCAGCATAATCCCTTTCGAATAATACCGTGAACGGGACACATGAGGAGAAAACTGTTACATGCAGCATAAACCCTGTCTTTATATTTAGTTATATCCAACATATTACTTTGTCATTAAAAACTAAATATTTTAGACATCAATGATACAATAACCGTTCATATATATGGGTCTTGTATCTATATATATCTATATATAATATATATATATTAATCGATGTATCTAGGATATATGTACAGTGTGTCTGATTATAGACAGTCTATATATATATATATGTATGTGTGTGTGTGTGTGTGTGTGTGTGTGATTGTGGTGTGGTGTGGTTGTGTGTATATTCTATATAATTTCCGAACGGCGAACCTCTTACAGGATAAAGCTTGTAAGGAAAAGGAGAAAGCTTGAATAGTTATATAAAAAGTATTTTTGTTTTGGATTAAATCCAATTTGTTGTCCAGTGTATGTCCTATATGACTGGGTTACGTAACACTTGATCTTCTTTCCCACCTCAAGAGTATATTGCTTTTACCTTAAAGTGTTATCCTGTTATACTTTGACTTGGAGGTTCAAGAACTTAGCCACTTAGCCATCATTTCACTACTTGCCATACTTTGTGTGTTCACACCTTAGGTACTTTACCGCACTTGCTCTCAGTATGACGTAGCCTCGCTCATTGATTACTGTTTATGTCCTTTCACTGACTACAGTCAGTACATGTAAACAGTCTTTTGGAACAGATATAGCCACGCTGGACTAAATGTGACCATGCTAGCTAATCCTCTTTGCTTCGGTGATCCCAAAGAGTCTGGAGTCCTCTGGGCTTCAGAGGCACAGGAGTGTTTTCTGCCTGATGAGTGGAAGACCATGCAACACTATGACTGGCAATACAAACTCTTGCTGCTCTATGTAAGTAATAGCAATTCTTATGTATAGTAAAAACTAGAAACCTGTACAAATAATACTTTCTTGATTGACACAACCTACTTTTATTTTATATTTATGCTAATTAAAGTTTTATTTATTTTGTAAAACGTGTAAAGTAATTTTGTGTTTTGTCATTTTTAGTAGTTTGTGTTTTTATGTCGATGTAATTTAAATTGTTTTAATACTTAAACTTAAACTGAAAGAATGTTGCTTCAGCGACTAGCTGCCAGATTTCTTTTAGATTTTATTTCAGTATTGTGTATTTTTCTTTTTTAACTTTAGTTTTCAAGTTTTAGTTATGACTTAAATTAAACTAAAACAAAAATGACATTTGTAGCTGAAATAAAATAAGTTTAAGTTTCTCATATTTTAGTTAGTTGATTTCAGTTCATATTTATTTTATTTCAAGGAATGGTTTTGTTTTGCTTTGTTTTCTTTTAATTGTTTTAGTTCACAATAATAACCCTGAATCAGATGGGACCACAAATTTAATTATAATTTTAGACCATTATGGATTTAATTTTTGTGTTTATCAAAGCCAATATTCAGACTATTTTAAAATGTATTTTCTCTGTTTATGCATGTTTATAAAAGACATAAAGATGGTTTATGAGTTATTTCTCTTTAGCAGTGGTCTATTTTGTGTGCTTCCGTAATAGCAGTACAGAAAAGCCTATTTAACCTGAGATGTGAAAAGTTCTGTTGTTTAAAGAGAACAACGCGTCACTTAAGTGTGTTTGAACTTATGGCAGTGAGTGTGCTTTTTATTGCTGTCAAACTCAACTATCCAATTCTGCTTTTACAGTTTGATGTTCCCACAGAGACTAGTCTGAAGAACACCGGCTCTGCGATGTCCACTGAGATGTGTGCTTTGTTCTAAACCGCTCAGACTGAAGCAGGACAGTCATGAGTGCTGACATAGCTAACAGGCTGGATTTGGACCCTGATTATAATGCTGAACTGGCTGACATGGTAGCAGCCATGAACGTGGCTGCCAACAGACTGACCCCTTCTAATGGCTACAGGACCACCCCACATCGCCTCAGTCTCTCCGATCGCAAGCTGTCACTGCAGGAGCGATCCAGTTACCAGAATGGCATCACCACACGAATAGCCAGAAGACCCACGATTGAATCGAAGCGGGTGTCTATCTCTGATGGGGATGTGAGTTGGGCAGGAGATTTTATACTTTTGCTGCAAACTGTTACCTGAGATTGTTTTTCACCAAAATTAACATGGAGTTCATTATACTTGGGCTGTCACGATATCAGATTTTCACTATACATGGTTATCATAGCCAAAAGAATTCATGATTTAGGTGTAGAATTTACAATTTTCACTTATAAATTGCTAGTAAATTTAGTAAATAATTACAGAGAAATGGCAAGAAAGACATTGAATTAAACATTACATTTAAAAGTAGAAAGACTTAAATATTTTCTTGTAAAATAATATTTTTTAAATGTTTTATTTACAAATCATTTTTACAGCATATAGAAATTTTGAAAAAAAGAAAAAATGCTACTAAATTCATCTTTAATGTTGTTTATTTTATGTTTTTGGTGAGTATTATGAGTATATTCAATTATCAATATTTGATTTGTTAATTTTTGCAACATTCCTAATACATTCCCGTTTCTGCCCACAGGACTGTGTCCAGCTAAACCAGTACAAGTTAAAGAGTCAGATAGGAAAGGTTGGTGGTTCTACTTAAGAATCTTTTTTTTAATATTTATTATTGATTGACTATTTCTGGTAACCTTCCTTTTTTTTACCCAGGGTTCTTATGGGGTGGTCAAATTAGCATATAATGAAGATGATGACCAGTATTATGTAAGCATATATGTGTTATGTAAAAGTAATAAATTAAAAAGAATATTAAAAAACAAAATTATACATTTAACATATCATTATCATTCCCATTGTAAGTTTATTTTTTTATAATATAATATAATATAATAATGCAGTATTTATAATATAATATAATATAATAATTTATTCCAGGCTATGAAGTTGGTATCCAAAAAGAAGTTAATGAAGCAGTATGGATTCCCACGTAAGCAATAAACATTTACATTACATTTACTCTTATGAAGTTGTGTGCAGAATATTAATATTAATGTTGTGATGGTTGTGTAGGGCGACGTCATTCCAGAGAATCAAATGATCCGCAGAGAATCTTTTAACAAGCATTCTGGCCTTTTGGACCGGGTTATATCAAGATAGTGTATATGAAGAAACTTGACCATCTTAAGGTTGTGAATTAGTGAGGGGGTGAGAGTCAAAACCATGTCTTAGTTTGACAGATCTTTACTACAAGGCAAATATGTTGGACTATAAAGTATAACGCTGTGTTATTTTGGTATCATTTATATAGTATATATTTTTAATTTGAATTCGCTTTTATTTTGATATTTCCAGTTTCATTTTCAATTTGTGTACAATTTGGTTATTTGCTTTTTGTCATTTTGTTTTGAAAAGTATTTCTATTTAGCTTTATTTTGTATTTACTTTCCGAGTAAAACTTTACAAGAAAAAAAAAAAACAACGTTAAAATTTATCAGTTAGCTGCCAAGGCATATTACAAATTTAAGTTTTGAAAGTTTTTAATCTAATATTTATATTTTATTGTATTGCAGCTTTATTTCATCAAACATATTTAAATAAAAAACAACTCTGCTGTAATAACTAACCAAAACGCATCTGTCCTGTGATATTTAACTGAAGGTCCTCGATGACCCGGCTGAGGATAACTTGCACATGGGTAAGTCATTTTGTTAGTCAGCAATCTGCGATATAGACCACTTTCCTTTTTACTCTTTGATCTATTTATTTCTATTTATTCTGTGTGTCCCTTTCATAGTCTTTGAGTTGGTACCTAAAGGGTGAGTATTTGTACCTATAGGGCATTACCACACATATACAAACTAGATGTTTCTTTAGTTTGTTTTTTCTCTTATCATTTTCGCCCCATCCTAGTCCAGTGATGGAGATCCCAACAGACAGTCCTCTAACAGAAGAAATGGCCCGCTTCTACTTCAGAGATGTCATCCTAGGAATTGAATACTGTATGTTTCCCTAGTCTAGGGTATTTTAAGCTGTCTTGTATTTACGAATGTCATTTATTTAACTTTAGGGTTTGGTTATAGTTATTTGTTTCATGTTTTATTGTTTTTAGTGCACTATCAGAAAATCATACATAGAGACATCAAACCCTCCAATCTGTTGCTGGGGGATGATGGACACATCAAGATCGCAGATTTCGGTGTCAGTAATGTGTTTGAGGGGAACGATGCTCTCCTATCAGACAGTGCAGGAACACCAGCTTTCATGGCACCTGAAACTTTGACTGACCAGGACCTCAGATTTAGTGGAAAGGTCAGAAGATTTATTGAATATTTCTGTTTACATACAGTGAAGCCATCGATTCTTTATTATTTACAATCGACTCTCGTTGGATTCAGGCTCTAGACATATGGGCAATGGGAGTGACGCTGTTTTGTTTCATCTTTGGAAGGGTAAGACATTCACCTTTTAAAATATGAATGTGGTTAAGAGCATTTGTGGATATATTGAATACAAATCTGTTAATATTTCTTTGTTTAGTGTCCTTTTCATGATGAATACATCTTAGGCCTGCATGACAAGATCAGGACTGCGCAAGTCGAGTTCCCAGACATGTGAGTCACCAATGCTGAAAATTATTTTATTTAAATGCTTTACAAATCTGGGGCTCTACTATATTATAAATATATTACAGACAGATAGACTGGTGTAATTATGTTCGTGTTCTTTGCACAGGCCCGTGATCAGTGATGGGCTGAAGGATCTCATCGTCAGAATGCTGGACAGAGTCCCTGAAACTAGAATCACGTTACCAGAAATCAAGGTGAAATCATATTGAAAGATTGCTGAGAAGTATTTTAAAGTGTAGATGTTAGTGTTACTCTGAGTGTGTGTGTGTGTGTGTGTGTAATCTTGAGTTTGTGGGCAGCTGCACCCGTGGGTCACGCTTGATGGCACGGATCTTCTGCCTTGGAGGAGGAGCACTGCATGTTGTGGAGGTCACGAGGAGGAGGTTGCAGAAACTCTGTCAAAATAGTTCCCAGCCTGTCTTGCTGTGGTGAGTACATCTGAAGGAAGACAAAAAAAAAACATTGCCACACACTAAAAAAAAAAAAACGTCATGGTCAATTTCATGAAAATAAATAAAGAAACATTAGGGACAAAAACATTGTGCTTGTGATTTATAGATAGTTCCTTAGTTTCTCCCAACACGCTACAGGCTGACAATGCATGGGGGAGCAACACCACAATGGTAATATGAAAACTGGTATTGTTTTTTTTTTTTTTTTTTTTATTGGTTCTAAAATTCAGTTCATTCAACATGAACATATACATGTTTTTGAAAGAAGTCTCTTAGATCACAGTTTCTTTGCGCAAACATATAGTAAAACGTCATATTGTAAAAGTTATTGCAATTTACAAAATAACTCATTCTATATTAATATTGTAAAAGTAATTTATTCCCGTGATGCAAGCTGATTTTTTTCATGAGTCTTCATTTTATTATATAAATCTTTTGTAAACAGGTAAGGTCGTCACTGACACACTTGATCAATTTAAGCAAACTCCTTTTTTTTTTAAATACTTTAAAATACTGTTACCCCAACAACTGAAAATGGTATCCTAACTCACCCTCGACGTTGTTCCAAACCTGTATGAGATTCTGTCTTCTTTTGAGCACAAAAGAAGATATTTTGACGAATGTCTGGCAACCAAGCAGTTGACGGTAGTCATTGACTGCCATAATATATACGTCATGTATAATAAAACCAAAAAATACTCTGGATGTCTGGGCTACCGTAAAAACTGTAATAGGGTGTCTCAAAAAAGTCTAATGTTGTGGATCAAATAGTACCATGTGTGGTTATTTGTAAATGTGTGCAGTTTAATGACTTGTTTTAGATTGAATATTCTCTTTCTCGCCGTTGATTTAAGATCCTGTGACAGTCATGTCGGGAAGCGCTCCTTCAGTAACCCGTTCGAGTGTCCCAGCCGCAGGCAGGGCAGGTCCATGTCTGCCCCTGGTTGACGGTGTAAGCAGAAGAATGCACATCCTCATCCACTGCACGTCACTTGCATCCTACTGTATACTGAGACGCATAATACCTGTGATTTCACTGACATTGATATTTTGTTCTTATTTCTCTCATTAATTTCTGCAGGGATATGTCACTGTTTGCCCTCAAGGTATCACACAATAGACCTCACTGCCATGATAATCAGCTACATTTAGTATTTCAAACTCAATGCTCATGTTTTCAGTGTGTGTGTGTGTGTGTGTGTGTGATACATATTCATATTGTGATGGTCATGTGTCTCAAAACGCGAGGGAGTAACGTAACAGTAACGGAAAGCAGAAGATGAGGCGAGAGCGGAAACCTCATCGAGGATGAAACTTTTCCATAAATGAGCAAAAATAGTTTTTCATATTGGCCCAATTGTGCGATTAGCCATTTTTCCCATCTGCATTGGATTATTTTGAGCATCAACATGAAAATTCTATATACTGTACACACTGCATGATGGTTATCTTGTGGAGGTACCTTTAAAATATAATGCAGAATCTGGTAAAACTTTATATTAGAGTAATAATTGTGTTTCATTGTATTTACGTGCCAAACCTAAAGTAAATTTGAAAGAAATTTAGATTGAAATGCATATGTAAAATGATTGTATCAGTGCATTCGACAGATAAGCATGTGATCACTTTGCTGTGCAGCAGAAATCAGCTTAGCTTTGCATGAGATGTATTAGAAGTCTGTTATATCAAAGGTCTGTATGCTGTTTTGTTGTCCTTTTGAGGTTTTGAAGTTGTGCTGTGCATTTGATCTGTGGACACACATATATAAAATACAAATAATTTGTTTTATTTGAAATTTTAATCATAGATAACTAATTTATTTCACTAGTTAATATTTAGTGCTAGATTTGGAATTGATGGGTAAAAATATGAATAAAAGGAAAGAAATTATTTAAATGTCATTTTTAATACAATAAAAACATATTAATAACTTGTTTATCCCTTCAATTTAAATATATTATATAAAAAAATAGGCCCATGTTTTTTTTAAATCCTTTTTATTAAGTTAAATTGTAAAAGAGAGCGAGAGAGGCCTATTCATTATTATTATTATTTTTATAATAGTCACTGGCTAAACATCTATAGTAAATAAATATTTTTGATTATATTAAAATAAGAATATAAAAACATTGCATTCTGGGTATAGGCTCCTGGGCTGCTTTAGTGTGCACTATTATTAATCACTACGGATGTACTCTAGTGCCTCTGTGAGGTTGTTCTCTGGTTAGCAACACAAACCCCAGGGACTCAGTATGCCACTCTTTTTAAAAAATAACCATCGGGAGATAGTATGTCAGAATAAGAGCTCCATTATGGCCCAGATGGACATGTCAACATGTGAACTTCACTGCTGTTTCTCTTCAATGTTATGATGACAGTCCACCAATGATCACACTTTCAGGTTGTATTACAAAACTTATTAGATCAAACATAAGTGTTTTTATCTGTCAAAGAGCATTAATTTTATCTAAGTAAGTACATGTTCTGAAGAACATTTGAATGGTTGTTGGCCACTGTGCTTTGCAGTTTCAAGGGGTCTTGGGCACTTCCATTTAAATGGATTTTGTGGCTCAACAAACTATAGGTTGATGCTATAGTGGACATGTGCATCACTCAGGTGTAGATTTGAACTGATGACCTGGAAACATTATTGGCTTCTCAGGACATGCCAGTATGTTTATCCTTTATCTTCTATACAGTTCAACAGTTTAGTCCTCGTATACCAGGATGCAGTTCTTATCTTTACTGCCTGTACAGTGTCAATCCATTACACTGAAGAGAAAACAAAACTAAAGGATCTGAAATTAATACACCACTTTGTCTAACTACAACTGACTTTGTGTTTTATTGGTCATGACTACAGTGCTGGGAAGCTGTCGGCAGCTGTAAGGAGGTTTGGGAATGAGGTGGATAATGAAGGAAAATGGGCCACTGGATTTTACAGTGTGGCTTTTAATATCAGAGCTTCAGCCTCATTGGTAATTCAGGACAAAGAATGCAAGCGTTTGATTCATACTTAGACTCCCACTTTGTGGTGTCTCTCCAAAGTATTCCACAAAAACCTGGCAAACATTAAATAGAGTAATTACCATACAAAAGCAAAGAACAGATCATCCCAATGTGTTCAATTCCTGATTTTTTTGGAAAAACTTTTATTTTGCCTTTGTACTCTAGGGTAAATCTCACAAAATATGTCCAAGACTAAAACACTTTTAACCCCATATTAAAATTATATTTAACAAAAACAAATATCCTCTCCCAAATTCTTATTAAAGTAATGCATTTTTTAGAATTCCCATTATTTTTATAGAGGATTGTCATTACTGCATATGTTGTTATACATTTGCTCTTACAAGAGTATATGTACGTGTGTGTGCACTTTACATTACACACTCAGTTGCACCACCCTAAGGACGGCCCTGCACGTTAGGCTTGATAGCAGTCGTTTACTCAATTCACATAATCAGTATTAAGATTTCTTACCCAACATATGCTAAGCATTCATGTGCTTACTGCTGTCATATTCCCCTGGGTGTGCACCGTGTATTTTCAAGCATGAGATAATTATACTTATATATAAGGTACCGTACTGTAGCCTATTAAGCACACTGTTAGTCAATGTTCACGGATCACCCCTTGTACAGTTTACTTTTGTCAACAGTGTAAGAGCCCATAGAGCAAATATTTTCAGAGTAGCCTATCATACTTCCGGAATCATACACTTCTAGTTATTTTAGCTGTACAAAAATGGCTTGTGTCACTTGATATTGCTGGTATTACTTAACAAATTATTTTTATGTATCGTCATAGTAATAAACACTGGTTTGTAGTGCAAATAGTTTTAACGTTTTACTTTGAGACTCTAGTTATTTACCCATAGCGGCTAATGAATAGGAAGTTTCGCACATTCACAAAAAAATTACTTCCGAGTTGGATAAAGTGGACAGTGGATACAATGAAAAACAATATAATTCCTTATTCAGAAAACATGATGTCTCCAGTCAAATCACCAGTAATACTTCTGTACAACATTTTAGAATTGCATTAGTTCCAGGTTATTGTTGTATTTTCATTTGAAATAATCATTCCAGATAGGCAGTTTGTGAAAACCGTGAATGGAGAGGTCAAAATCATAGGTAAGTACTCTTTGTAGACGTATTACATAATGAAGGGTTGAAGTGTCCCTTTTCCCTCTGGACTATTCAGAGACATTTCTGTTAATATTACCTCTACACTTTGCCTATTTCATCGTTTCAATATAAAAGCTGGTACAAACTGACTGAATGTGCAAGTAAATCTACAAAACCCCTTTTTATTTAAATTAAGTTCTTGAGCTAAAATATAACATTTAGTTTGTTTTCTCATTTGTACAGCAATATGCTCTTTTTCTCTGCAATCAGAAACATGATGGTTGTAAAACTGATAGTAACAAAGTTTGTAGATCGGGAAAAAGGAGGCGGGAACCGGCGAACGCTTCAACAAAACTTTAATAAAATAAACAAACACAAAATAGCGCGACAGCCCCTCACGGACAACTGTCACGCACAAACAAAACCAAAACATAACAAACTCCAGGCCTGGTCCTCTCTCGTCTTTCACTGTCGTCACTCCTTTGTATCCTTCCGGAGCTCCTCCGTGAGACTCGAGACCGGTGAGTGGTGCAGGTGTCGCTCATATCAATTACTCCACCGGCCTCGCTCCTTTCCCATGGCTCTCGGCCCCGCCCCTCTCGTCACATACCTCCAGCGCCCCTAGCAGTCCGGGGGGTACTCCCGAGACGGCGCTCTCCCCCCCCTCCCCCCTCCGGGGGAACCGATCACGGCAGCCACGACATACCTGGGGGTAAGGTATTGGAGGTAATGGTACTGGACATCGTTGGTGGACGGCCCACCGCTCCTCCACCTCCTGGCGGACGGCGATAGCTCCTCCTATTGAGGGTAGCCGACAGCGAGTCCCCCATTCTCTGCGAGTCCCCAATCATGGCGGATGGCAGCAGTCTCCGGCCTCCTGGCGAACGGGCAGACTCACGGACGGCAGCCACCCCTCCTCGAACCAGGAGCGCGGCAGCAAGCTCTCCATCCCACCTCATCTTCCATAGTTCCAGCACCACCGCCTCGGGCAGCCACCGGCGGTCTCTCCGCTTCTTCCCGCTGCCCGATCTCCTCAGCACCGCGACCCCCCTCAGCAGCGAGGGCTCTCTGACAGCGTGTCCCTCCTTCCTCCCAGGTTTCGGC
Organism: Sinocyclocheilus anophthalmus; assembly: GCA_018155175.1. Lineage (NCBI taxonomy): Eukaryota > Metazoa > Chordata > Actinopteri > Cypriniformes > Cyprinidae > Sinocyclocheilus > Sinocyclocheilus anophthalmus. The sequence continues at coordinate 53,638 of JADLZN010011472.1, forward strand.
ACCAATGTAACAAAGTTCGTAGATCGGTAAGAAGGAGGCGGGAACCGGCGAACGCTTCAACAAAACTTTAATAAAGTAAACAAACACAAAATAGCGCGACAGCCCCTCACGGACGACTGTCACGCACAAACACAACATAAACTCCAGGCCTGGTCCTCTTTCGTCTTTCACTTTCATCACTCCTCCTTTGTATCCTTCCGGAGCTCCTCCGTGGTACTCGAGACCGGTGAGTGGCGCAGGTGTCGCTCTTCATTTACTCCACCGGCCTCGCTCCGTTCCCACGGCTCTCGGCCCCGCCCCTCTCGTCACACTGATACTGTAATCTTTCGTATCTAATCATTTTTACTGAATTCGTAACAAATCTTAAGTGTGAAATATCCAAACGCTATTTGTGGCCTACGGTGAAATTGTTGTCCTGTGGTGACTGTTTGAATGGGCAGGCCTACAAGAGCCACACTCTCATAATCAGGTTAAATCTAATTTATTTGTGTATTTTCACAATACACATCATTTCAAAGCTCGGCGATAGGACTGGAATTATATACAGCAACCATTGCATAATGCTACTGAGACAACTGGACATTAGCTTCAGTACATTTACAATGCCAGTATTGTTTTTAATTTATTAAATAAGTAAATTAATTGTCAGTTTTCAGTCTTTTAGCTGACAGACCCCACATATGATCATCCTGGTGCAAGGGAAGCCTATACTAAAATTTAAAAGGCAGCTGAATCAGTGCAGACAGGACTGAAGATTCCCACGGTGGAGCAGAAGGCCACCTCAAAAGAGCAGAACAGGCGAAGCTGGCGACTCAAACCCTTAGCAGATCGGATGGCTCGAGATCATCAGGAGTATTCGTTGGCTTGAAATTGCCTGGATGAGTAACTGGCTTGAGGATGACTGGAGTGTCGGCTGACTTGGGGCCAGCTGAGAGATGGGTGTCTGGGGGGGTCGGCTAGACAAAAGACTCAGGAACGACCTTCGTGGTCATATCAGGACAGACAGGAAGTTCGGGAATTACCTTCTTGGTTGCCTCATGACATACAGGAAACTTGGGAAAAACCTTCTTGGACAGACATGAAATTTGGGAGCGAACACCTCCACTTCGCTATGAGTGGGAGAGCAGTGTGTGGCTGAAACACATTATGGTTAGCGCCGTAACAGGGAGAACAATCAGTGGCAGAAGGGACTCTGAATCCTCCAAGCTTAAAACAATCTGGTTGGGCACTGACATAATGGATTTGATATCAGGAGACTCAGGTATAGCACTCATGATAGTGGGAGACTTGGTGGCCCTGTCAATTGCGGATTCTGGAGGTAGAACAGGTACTGTGCCAGGCTCTGGGATGAGAACAGGCACTGGACTGAGTTCTGGGATGAGCGCAAACCCCTTACTGAGTATGGGGAATTGAATGGGCTCCTGGCTGAACTCTGGAGTGGACTCCTGGTCTGGGGGAAATTCTTGTACAGACTCATGGTCTGGAGGGAAATTTGGAGTAAACTCACAGATAGAAATGGACTCTTGAACAGATTCCATGGTTAGAGCGGGTTCCGGTGCAGACTCAGGGCCGGAGTGAGTTTGTTACTGAACTTTGCGACCGGAGAGAACAATCTGTTTGTTCAGTGAGCTGTCATATATTGTTGAACAATCTGGTTGTTCAGCAATCCGGCTGAACTCAGGGACTGGAGCCGTCACTGAACTCTGGTCAGGGACTGGAGCCGTCACTGAACTCTGGTCAGGGACTGGAGCCGTCACTGAACTCTGGTCAGGGACTGGAGCCGTCACTGAACTCTGGTCAGGGACTGGAGCCGTCACTGAACTCTGGTCAGGGACTGGAGCCGTCACTGAACTCTGGTCAGGGACTGGAGCCGTCACTGAACTCTGGTCAGGGACTGGAGCCGTCACTGAACTCTGGTCAGGGACTGGAGCCGTCACTGAACTCTGGTCAGGGACTGGAGCTGTCACTGAACTCTGGTCTGGGGCTGGAGCCATCACTGGGCTATATTCTGGAGCAGACTTTTAGTCTGAGTGGAATTCTCATACGGACTCAAGGACTGGAATTAAATTTAGAGTTATTTCAAAGGCACAAGTGGGGTCTAATGTCGATTCAGGGGTTAGAGTGGGTTCCCATGTAAATTTAGAGATTGTGACTGCCTTGATACTGATCACTGGGGCTGAAGCAGACTCGTTACTGAATCCTGGAGTGGACTCATAACCGAACTCTAGGACGGGATTAAATTCAGGGGCTGTAGCAGGCTCTTGACTGAGGTGGAGGAAATGAGCGGATTCTGCGGCTGGAGCCAACACTGGAGCTGACTTAGGGTGGAGCTGACCACTTGAAAGGAATCTATTATATGTCAGTCAGTCAGTCAGTCAATTATCCATCCATCCATCCATTAAAAATTAATAGAAACCAGAACTGTTTTGTTGCCAACATTCTTCAAAATATCTTCTTTTGTGTTCCACAGAAGAAATAAAGTCATAAAGGTTTGGAATGACATGAAGGTGAGAAAATGATGACAGAATTTTAATTTTTGGGTGAACTATCCTATAAATAGGTCTGCAAGGTGTTACTGAGTTCATCGTAACCATTAGGCGCCAACAATGGTTTCTTGTGACATATCTCTGGATATTCGTTATTGATTTGGAAGTCATTTCTTCATTACGCAGATGGGATCTTAGACCAAGGCACATCACAAATCCTTGGCATTCGGCTTTATACAGATGGTACAATGAGTTAATGAATGTTCTCCATTTTCTTTCTCCAAATTAAACTGTAAATGTGAATGCTCTGCAGTGGTTCACTTGCTTCCAGTTCCATTATACACTATATCCAGAAGACACAAAATTAGTTTTATGAATTACATGCATTTTCATTTTGGCCAAGTTACATCAAATGTATACAGCACATATTGCATCTTCTTTTCTACAGCCATAACAAATGTGTAAAGGTCACACTTACTGTACATCACTATATGATTTTGTACTGTGAGGTACAGTTGCTGCATGCTCATACATGTTTTACCTGTACATACTGGTAGCGCAGCTCCTTCACTCTTTCACCATTTCTTTCAAATGGAACAGTGTACAGCTGCTTCATATTCATTTGGTGCCTTTTCAGCACCCTGTCAATGGTTGAGATGCTGACTGTTTGGATGTTTTCAAAGATGTTGTCCTCTATAATGGCACTCTTTATCTCCCTTAGTCTTATGGCATTGTTTTCTACAACCATGGTGCAAATAGCCTCCTCCTGTTCAGGTGTGAAAAGGGGCCCTCTACCACCCCTGTGAAGTTGTCTTGCAGTCCTATGTGGAAAAAAATATAGTAATGCAAAACACAAAATTGAGTAAGATAAAATGTCACTGTTTAAAGTATACTTACTGTATATTGTAAAATGCAAGTGGAATACTGTAATATTGTATGAAGCATTACAGTACAGTGCCTATTGTTAGATTACATACCTGTTCTATCGACGAAAAGTCTGAATGATTGAGGACACAGTTGTTCTCCCAACATTTGGCTGCACCCTTCGACCAGCATCGGCCATTGTAAGCCCATGATTGAGAACGTGGTCTACAAGTGTTGCTCTTATCTCATCAGGAACACGCATACAGTGGGTACGGAAAGTATTCAAACACCCTTAAATTTTTCACTTTTTGTTATATTGCAACCATTTGCTAAAATAATTTAAGTTAAAAAAATTTCCTCATTAATGTACACACAACACCCCATATTGACAGAAAAACACAGAATTGTTGACATGTTTGCAGATTTATTAAAAAAGAAAAACTGAAATATCACATGGTCCAAGTATTCAGACCCTTTGCTCAGTATTTAGTAGAAGCACCCCTTTTGATCTAATACAGCCATGAGAATCTTTTTGGGAAAGATGCAACAAGTTTTTCACACATAGATTTGGGGATCCTCTGCCATTCCTCCTTGCAGATCCTCTCCAGTTCTGTCAGGTTGGATGGTAAACGTTGGTGGACAGCCATTTTTAGGACTCTCCAGAGATTTTAAGTCAGGGCTCTGGCTGGGCCAATCAAGAACAGTCACAGAGTTGTTGTGAAGCACTCCTTCGTTATTTTAGCTGTGTGTTAAGGGTCATTGTCTTGTTGGAAGGTAAAAATTCGGCCCAGATCTGAGGTCCTGAGCACTCTGGAGAAGGTTTTTTTCCAGGATATCCCTGTACTTGGCCGCTTCATCTTTCCCTCGATTGCAACCAGTCGTCCTGTCCTTGCAGCTGAAAAACACCCCCACAGCATGATGCTGCCACCACCATGCTTCACTGTTGGGACTGTATTGAACAGGTGATGAGCAGTGCCTGGTTTTCTCCACACATTACCGCTTAGAATTAAGGCCAAAAGTTCTATCTTGGTATCCATCAGACCAGAGAATCTTAGTTCTCACCATCTTGGAGTCCTCAGGTGGTTTTAGCAAAATCCATGCGGGCTTTCATGTGTATTGCACTGAGGAGAGGCTTCCGTCGGGACACTCTGCCATAAAGCCCAGACTGGTGCAGGGCTGCAGTGATGGTTGACTTTCTACAACCTTCTCCCATCTCCTGACTGCATCTCTGGAGCTCAGCCACAGTGATCTTTGTGTTCTTCTTTACCTCTCTCACCAAGGATCTTCTCCCCGATAGCTCAGTTTGGCCGGACGGCCAGCTCTAGGAAAGGGTTCTGGTCGTCCCAAACGTCTTCCATTTAAGGATTATGGGGCCACTGTGCTCTTAGGAACCTTAAGTGCAGCAGAAATTTTTGTAACCTTGGCCAGATCTGTGCCTTGTCACAATTCTGTCTCGGAGCTCTTCAGGCAGTTCCTTGACCTCATGATTCTCATTTGCTCTGACATGCATGTGAGCTGTAAGGTCTTATATAGACAGGTGTGTGCTTTCCTAATCAAGTCCAATCAGTAAAATCAAACACAACTGGACTCAAATGAAGGAGTAGAACCATCTCAAGGATGATCAGAAGAAATGGACAGCACCTGAGTTAAAATATATGAGTGTCACAGCAAAGGGTCTGAATACATAGGACCATGTGATATTTAAGTTTTTCTTTTTTAATAAATCTGCAAAAATGTCAAACATTCTGTGTTTTTCTGTCAATATGGGGTGTGTGTACATTAATGAGGAAAAAAATTTAACTTGAATGATTTTAGCAAATGGTTGCAATATAACAAAGAGTGAAAAATTTAAGGGGGTCTGAATACTTTCCGTACCCACTGTATGTCCTCGGCCTCTTCCTCGGTTTTGCCTCCTAACTCCTCCACCACACAGCCTCACTCCTCTTCCTCTTCTTCTCTCTGGCTGTTGACCCCGTCCAATTCCTTGTCCTTCCATTGTCAGACATTGAAACATTGTGTTGTGCTCCGGCTATATATATACTTGCCAGTTGATGGTTAATGAGATGCACCTTCGTTAGAGAAAATCAAGATTCCCCTGGGAGCAATTTACCAATGCAGGACAGATTTAGAAAAAAAGTCTAATGGAAATGTATAGAAATATGCTTGACATATTATGACAACTTGTTCAACCATTTTGCATGTAAAGACTTATGCTATGAACTAATGCTTAAATGTTGTGGGGGGTGAGACTATTCAACAGAGACCCATTATAATACATTTTGATCAACATGACATAAGCAATTGATAATGAAGGAAACAGAAGATAATTGTACATAATAATCTGCATTGATGTACCAAAGCATTTGCAACTTGTTCAAAGAAATGAGAAACTGCTTTTTTGATGTGCACAAGTGACACAATGATGTGAAGATTGAACAGGTAGTTTTGAGAATTTCAATTCTGATCTGAGAAATGTACCAAAGCGACTGATAAACTGTAAATAAGCCTCAATAGAATAGAAATAAATAATGCTGCATATTTTGAGGTGACAAATCTTCAGCTGAGAAGCCTTGCCTAAACAATTTAACCAGGGCAAATATATTCAGATCTTTAATACTTTCTATCTTGCATCCGATCATAATGCAGCAGAAAATGGTGGCTTGCTCCTTTTTGTCTACATGACAGTCTCAATGTGAACGAGGGGAGACAGGTTTCCCTTGAATTTTAATGGTGTCTCTGATGTTCTCATGTTTATCTCTTTGCAGGTTGTTCTAGATGTCTGAACAGTGCCAATGGGAAAGGGGATGTTTTTTCTCCAGCCCTAGCAACATGCACTGGATTGGTGGATATGACAGCTCACTGTGCTTGCGATTGGCTATTATTGTGGACCATTTTGAGCAGAGAAATTCATCTCTTGCTCTACTAGGTGTGGGTTGCTGTAGGAGGCTGCAGCAGAATGCTGAAAGAGCTAGCAATTCAGTGTGTAAGTTTGTTTTACCTCCATAATAGATATAAGTGCAAAAGGCGCTAGAATGAAGCGTGATTTCAGATGGTGCTCGTGCAGTTTAAGTGGCAGTCACACATCATGTTAATTTCAGACAGCAGATGAGATCCGAGTTTTGCATCAGTGAGACAATTATTCAAATAATTAGTCATGCTGATAATGAATTCAATTGGAGATGCCTACAGGCATGCAGGTTTGACATGTGACCTTCAAATGAAGAGAGTAAGCCATTTCTTTGCAGTTTCTACTCTCATCAAATATCAAATAATTTTTAATGCACGCATACTGTAAGTAAAGCCAATAATGTGATCCTTATCGAGGCACATTCATGTCAAGCATATTATTATATTGTGGAGAGGTGAGCTCTGCAATGCAGTGCTGAACACTAATCATGGATAGTAGGTGCAATGCAGAGAAAAACCATTTGGTCTTCTTAAATTCAGTTGTGGATTCACCACAGTGTCCTGTTGGCATCTTACTTACTTAGATTGGTTGACAAGAACAACAGGACTTGGATTTGATCACACATTGCAAATTTCGAGCATTTCAGTATTTTGAGTAATTGTTCGCTTTTTTTTTCAATAATAGAAAAACAATACACACGACCAGCATTGATTGACATGATGCATCTATGACTACTTGAGTTATTTTTTCTGTCTTTTTATTGTTGTAATTATTTTGGCTCTTGTGCAACTGCTACATAGTGATTCACATTCAATAATGTCATCAGGATACAGCTAAAAAGTAACGTAAAAAAAGAAAGAAAAAAGAAAGAAAAAAAAAAAAAAAAAAAATACTGCCAGAGACAATTTATGGTCCATGTTCTGAATCGGACATGGAAACACTGATTTGGTAACATCACTGTTGTTTAAACCACACGTTCAATGTGCATAATATGACAAGAAGAGCACTCATATATTGTTCAGAGAGCAAAACATTGCTTAACAATGTCATGGTTACAATTTACCAAGAATCACACCGGTACATTTAAGTGATCAGTAGTGTTTTTCGAAAGTCAGCCTAGCTAAAGAAAAAACATTCCATGTCACAACGGCAACGCCCATAACAGATCGATTTATTGTTAACAATCACAATTTTGGAATAGCAAATCAAAACGAAAACTGAAATTATAAATAAACAATATGAAGCCAGTTTACTTTTCAATTATAGGAATACATAACATCCAAGATATAAGTTAATAAAGTCAAGCTATTGTATAAATACATCACCAGCATGCACAATATTGAATCGTTGATAGTATCGTTGTAATTATCTTACACTGACAAAACAGTATACTTGGCAAGTGCAAAAATAAGTTAAACACAGAAGTAAACCACAAACTTTGAAGCTGCAATATTTTCCTGTTTTCTTTTCTTACAACAGATCAGTCTCTTTCTTTTCCCTAGCCTGTCCTTCAAAAAAAGTGAATGGTTCCAGTAGTGTCAGACTGTAATGAATGTATGGCAATGACTGAACTTTATCTGTTTTGGTGCATTAAAAAAAACACAATTTTATTCAACGCACTTCCATCTAATAGCTATTTAAATTGAATTTCCAGTTCAGTTAATTGAGCGCGTACAAGACGATTCAAACAGATCAACTTGTGACAAATACTGGAACCATTTAATACTATTTTTACCCCTTGAACACCATCTTACCATCTTTTAGAAATGCTTGTCTACCCAAAACATAAATAAGCAGCATCCATTTGAAATACATCAGTCCATATGCCAGTGTGAGGCTGCCATTCCCAACCAACAACGACCGTTTCCGGCTGATTGACTGACATTTCAGTGGTTTTGGCAAATGTCAAAGAGAACCAAGAAGAGGGAGGCCCATTCAACTATATATATTTCTGTATATATTCAAACTAGGACTTCAGCTCCCCCTTTACCACCCTTGATATTTTTTTTTCTTTTAACTCGTGGAAAAATAAAGAACTGCTGCTGCAGAGGAAACCATGGCAAAAGCTGCTGCCAAAGTCCACCAGCCATTTTTATGTTTCTAGATCTTCTAGAACTTGTCTACTTTTAATTGTTGCCCTCGCCACCCTCATCATCTTGCTGGTCACTCGTCCACAGCGTTAAGTTGTCTCGGAGGAGCTGCATAATGAGGGTTGAGTCTTTGTAGGAGTCCTCATTGAGGGTGTCGAGCTCGGCGATGGCGTCATCGAAGGCTGTCTTGGCGAGATGACAGGCCTGCTCCGGAGCGTTCTGGATCTCGTAGTAGAAGACTGAGTAGTTGAGGGCCAGTCCCAGCCGGATGGGGTGAGTGGGCTGCATGTGCTCTTTGCTGATCTCGTGAGCTTCATTGTAGGACTTCTCAGAGGATTCCACCACGGTGGAGCGCTTCTCACCGGTGGCCACCTCGGCCAAGTAACGGTAATAGTCTCCCTTCATCTTCAGGTAGAAGACCTTGCTCTCGTGCTGAGTGTCGCTGCAGTTCTTGATCAGGAAGTTATCCAACAGGTTGAGCACATCTTGGCACACGGCCTCCAGCTCCTTCTCAATCTTCTCGCGGTAGGCCCTCACCATCTCGATCTTCTTCTCGTTGCCATCCGCGGAGGTCTTCTGCTCGATGCTGGAGATGACCCTCCAGGATGAGCGCCGAGCACCTACGACGTTCTTGTAGGCGACGGACAAGAGGTTCCTCTCTTCGTTGGACAAGGCCTCGTTCAACTCGGTTACCTACAAAGGAAGGAAATAGAACGCTGTTTGAGGAAAGAGATGTACATCATCCAGCAAGGTAATAGCAAGCTTTCTTTGTTACACAACTAATTCACCAATAAAATGAACGTAAAATGCTTAATTTTCCCCTTGCATAATGATAATATCCACAGAGAGCTTCATCATCTGGCTGAATGCATTGTGCAGCCATGAGCTCGAGCTATATGCCAAGTGCAGTTTCCATGGCAATCGTCTCATTTTGTACAGTAGTCCAACTCTATCTAGTGAGATGACAGAGCGCTAGCGCTACACAATACACTAGAGGTGAAATCACTTCGGCCGAGAGTGGGGGCAGGGGCCGGAGGCGAAATGTTCCCACATACCCTCCAGGGCAACTGCAGTGTAAGTAAACACGATCGCTGTGTGGCAATTCATGTGTTACTGTGGCCTTCTCCCTGACCTTTTCTCTTGCCAAACTGGGACGACCATACTACGTAATGTAAAACGAGTTTGATGATGTTTCATGAGAATATATCGTAAATCACTCATGTCAACTACAGATCTCCTTCTGGTGAAAATGTCAGAACCTCTTTGTGGTGCAATTACATATCGGCATGAGTTAATTTGTTTTCTGTACTTAAGTGAAAAGAACTATATGTACTTTCTTAAAAATAAAGGTTTCAAAACTGCGTTTTCGCAGTGATGCCAAAGAAGAAACATTTTGGGTTCCCCAAAGAACCTTTTTTTGGAATGGAAAGGTTCCATTGATGTTCAAGGTTCTTCATAGAACCATCAAAGCCAATAAAGAACCTTTATTTTTATAAGTGTACCAATGTGCAGTCAAAAACTTTTCAAATGCCCCGTGCCTCAGATCAAGGTTTCTGGTTTTAGCTTCCAGCCACAAAAGCTAAATTTATTCCCTCAAACTCTTCAGAATACAAAGACAGCTCAGACAGATCAATAGAGATCAGAGTAGAAAACAGGAACACAGGAAGACAAGACTCACAACGAAACACAGGCAGGAGGATATGTAAAGGTTTTATTTAAACAAGCTTATTGCTATTTAAGTCTGGTTACACGGCTTCTGTGCAACAATGATTTGGCATGCCTCTCACAGACAGATAGTAACGGATAGTTGTGGTGGGTGACTGGTAACCTTGTTAACTTGGTAGCCGTGTTGCAATCGGATGCAAATATTTACATGGATGCCAGCCCTTCACAAATTTAAAGTAAAATCTAGCTGGATGATCTCACTCCAAATGTGAAGTTTGAAGCGTGGCCTATTGCTGTTTGTCTATTTGGCCGGACGCATCAAGATAATGGAGGCCTGTGGGCACTTTCCCATTAGGTCTGTGGCTAAATGGGCTTTTATCTATAGGACTGAAGTAACTTTAGAGTCAAACTGCTTTTAAATCTCCCCCACTGATCCATGAAGCTAAAACTGCATACACAACCATCATTGCAAGGATGGGAACCTTCCCTTTTAACAGCCATTTGGGATTTAGACCCAGGTAATATGGCGCTAAGATAATACAATCATTTTAGCAAAATTGATCGGGTGGATCTTGTCTGTCACTTGTCTATTTTCGAATCAATACACTTAATTTAATATTGCACATTTTGGTATTAAATAAAGACTTTATTTTATGTAAAATACTGCTAATGAGTGCCAACACATCTGGTCTAGATTGTAAATTAACATATTTTGCACCCTAATCTATTTCCAGTTGCTTTGTGACTGTTAATATGAAGATAATTTATTGGAGGTCTAAGAATAAAGAGTATTGAGGTAGTCACATCTACATGTCATTTTTAATTAAGTCAGAAACGTATTACCATGGGTAAGAACCATTCAATCCCTCAAGAAATAAGAGATGCTAGACGACACCCCTCCAGAAAAAAAGCATGATGTCAACCCTTTGACGAAGCAGAAACGGAGGGGTCCTCCTCAATTTCCATAAGCCTGTGTAAGAATTGTCTCCTAAATGCCCTCACCCTGATGGTAATATAGTCAGGATGCTGACAGTGAAGAAGCCTTAGAGATGCAGATGTTCCCCTTTCCCCCCCTCAAGAAGCCCTAAGGCCTTGAATGTATTCATTATGGTGCCCTGTACATTTACCCACTCAAATACTGTTAAAATATACATAGAAATAACATTCACTATGAATTAAAGAGATCCCATTGCCTTTAATAATCTATAAATCGGTAGGTTTGAAATAAGAAGGAATATCCAATCTGAATCATGTAACTTACTGCAATATGACAAGGATGGAAGATTCTAGAAGGAATGCTGCTGCCTCTAACGTTGGTTTAGAGGAAATATCTTAATATCTCCCATATGTGGAAAATGAATATGGGAAGACATAACTAAATTGTGAGGATGCGTTAGAGAAAAAAAAAAGGCAGTTGGAGTTTATGTATGCTGGTGATGGAAAATCAATATCTGATGCATTTATGCTTGGGTAATGAACAGCAATGACAAAACGCCTATTTCTAGTGTAAAATCAAATACTAGCCATTACACTGCGTTTATGAGCATGAATGTGCAGTTACGCAAAACAGCCATTGAAAAAAAAAGTGCAAAATATAGATTTTTTTTGTATTTCAATAATGCTGAAAGCGATGTTGAAACATCTTTATACACTGGTCCTGTATCGTCTCATTCATTTGATTGTGGGCTCGGGTAAGGCAGGAGGCACCGCCCAAGATCCAGACAGTCTACACCCGATCCACTGCACTCTCATTAATAAAGCACTGATTTACCATAGATGAACACCCCAAAATGTATTATACGACATCGTATTAAAGGCTCCCGTTACATGCCATTATTTTACTGTAACTCAACCTATATGATCATTCACCATTACCATTTTTTCTCCAAATGGATCAAACGTATGCATAATACGACAATTATATATATTATGTATTTTATCTTTATATATATAATCTAATTGTTTATGTATTGATGATAGATAGATAGATAGATAGATAGATAGATAGATAGACAGATAGACAGATAGATAGATAGATTTAGCGAACGTTGGTCAAACTAAGTCATCAAACAAATTAAACCCCAAGGGTAAATTGAAAGAATGACTTACCGATTTCATGGCTGCTGCCATATCATCATATCTCTCTGCCTGCTCAGCCAGCCTGGCTTTTTGAACCAGCTGTTCGCGGTCAACCATGTTGGATGGTATGGATGATATATTGATATTATTTGTTTTTGGGGGAAGAAACAGTAATATTGTATGAGCTATGCAGTGTAATTCAATGAACGAGAGCCTCTCTGCAGCTGTTCCTTGCTGTCTGAGCTCGTGCCGACGGGCCACCCTCGCCCCTCCTCACGCGCTGGAGGGCTACGTCAGGGTTCTAAACGTGGGTGCTATGGCAAGCTGGTAGGACATTTATTCCTTTAAACTAACTAATATGCCTGTCTATTGTTACCATATGGCGCTTTTCCACTACATGGTATGGTGCGGCTTGCGTTTGGGGTGTTTTCCACTGTGTACAGGTCCTAACTGTTACCACCTCGGGTCCTCGGCTGAGGTTCCAAGCGGAATGAAAACATTTTTCAGGAGGTCGCGGCAGTAAAGGTTGCACAACTATAACAACATGTAAATAGTCCCACCCACTCTAAAGCGGTACTAAACTGCAGTGGAAATGCAAACTGAGCCGAGCCGTACCATGCAGTGGAGAAGCACCATTACTAACATTTTTTTAAGGTAACACTTAAAACACTTTATCCTTGTCACACATTACATGTACTTGCTGTTGCTATAGTAATAAATAAACAGTAAGTTATGCATATTGCATAAATGCATAAATTCTGACTAATTCTGACTAATATGTATTTCAGGTGTTTCTGACTATTCCAGCTTTACTAGTGACTAGTACATAGCGCTTATTCTTTAGTTAACTCTAGCTAATTAAGTTGTAAGTGTTTATACTAGTGTGTACACTCTAAAAAATCCTGGGTTATTTTTTTAACCCAAACGCTGGGTTGTTTTTTCAGCGTTTGGGTAGTTTTCGTGTTACCCAGTTCCTGGGTCAAATGTAAAAACCCAGTTTTTGGGTTGTTTTGCAGCTCCTGGGTCAGACATAACAACCCAATGTTATGTTATGTTACTCAAATCCTGGGTCAGACGTAACCCAGCGGTTGAGTTATTTATCGTGGGGATTTTGTGTCTTCTCTTCACGAGAGAGCAGTTCTAAGCGCCATCGAATTGATGCATTCTTCAGTAAAATACAGGTTTGTGTACATTTTATTTTATCTATAAAATTGTTACTGTGCTGTATATCGTTCAATTTTATGCAGAGCAACATACAGGCGCGCGGTGTGAATTACCTTTAACGAGTGTCTGCGGTCTTTTCGCGTGATGGAAAAGCCTGATGCTTTGCATAAAATAAACGATTTTATTCATAAACATACATAATATAATACTTTGGATGTTAAAACATGTCCTCAGAGCGGTTTATTGTTTGTTTATTGGCAGGTTATGGAGTCACAGCATGTTTCGGCTAGAGTGAAACGCAGGGCGGCGGTCCGTTAGCAGTTCCCTGCCGAACATGACTCCAGCTCAGGCACGAGAACCAGTGCCGTTACGGTGGAAAAAGAATAACAGAGACAGGTCGATTACACATGAATTACTTGTGTTTAATGTTGAATTTTTCTTCTAATGCTTGTTAAACAAGTTTAAGTATAGGCAATATGTGTAGCCTACTAAAAATGATATAAACGCTGTAATCATGCAAACTAGTGGTTGTGTGGAGTATTTTAGAAAGGTTTAGAGGATTTAAGTTAATCTGTAAATATTATTTAATGTATGAAGTAAAAAAATAAGCTAGTAATATAGTAAAAATGAATAAACCCATTAGCTGGGTTAAATCAACACATTATGATGGGTTAAATAAACAACCCAATTTGCTGGGTAAATTTAACCCAAGATGGGTTCTGTCCTATATTTACCCAGCCCTTGGGTTAATAACAACCAAAATTGGGTTGTTTTTAACCCAGTGTTTTTTAGAGTGTATGCCATTTTTTCTTGTTTTTAAAAGAAACATTACGTATTTATTAGACATTAATGCGAATTCCAGTTGTTTCTTTAAATTTATAGACGATAACAGAATAAACCACAAAGAACTGTAAAGTAACATTTTGACTAGCGATTGCATATGACAGTTAAAACAGTAATTGTAACTAGTGGAATATTACAAAAACATATGTACTTTATAAGAAATGCATCTAGTGTTGGGTCCGAGTACACCTTGTTGAGTCTGAGTCGAGTCCTTAATTAATTAAGTTGGAGTGTTAGACGTTTATTAATGTCTTGCCTTCTTAATTTTATGTTGTTACTTTTCTCTAAATGCTACTAGTAACAATTGATATATATAATGTTATGAGTTTGCATAAATAGGTATTTGTCTAAGACTAGAACTATTAAATAATTTACAGTAAATGTACTAGTATAACTACCAGTAACCTATATACTACTAACTAGTAATGTAAGATAGGAAATGGTTAAAGAATAAATGTTAAAACGGCTTGCCATATGGTTGCCTCACTCATGATGTAATAGTCCTTATATGGGAGTCAAGAGGCCACATTTCAGCAGTGATGATGATGGCACATCAGAGGTCTTCTAAGAACAAATGCAATATGGGAGAATGAGTTACCCACTATTACCATATGTAGCGACCCTCCTGTATGGAGTGGAGGATTTAGGGGATAATGTGTCTCATGTTTTGTCCATGCTCAGAAAGGTTATAGATGTGCTAGATATCAGACTGATGGAACAGACAAGCAACTTGGATCTTCATATGAGTCATTTTACAAAACCCGTACAATTTGTATCCCTTATATGGGGGAGACTTGGGGCTAATTGTCTCAAAGTTTAATCTTCTTTTCCTTTCGGCTGTTCCCTTCGGGGGTCGCCACAGCGAATCATCTGCCTCCATCTAGCCCTATCCCCTTCTGCATCCTCTTCTCTCAGACCGACTACCTTCATGTCTTCCTTCACTACATCCATAAACCTCCTCTTTGGTCTTCCTCTCGGCCTCCTGCCTGGCAGCTCTAACCTCAGCATCCTTTTCCCGATATATTCACTCTCCCTCCTCTGAACATGTCCAAACCATCTCAACCTGGCCTCTCTAACTTTGTCTCCAAAACATCTCACATGTGCTGTCCCTCTGATGTACTCATTCCTGATCCTATCCATCCTCGTCACTCCCAAAGAGAACCTCAACATCTTCAGCTCTGCTACCTCTAACTCTTCCTCCTGTCTTTTCCTCAGTGCAACTGTCTCCAAACCATACAACATCGCTGGTCTCACTACTGTCCTGTACACCTTTCCTTTCATTCTTGCTGGTACTCTTTTATCACACAACAAACCTGACACTTTTCTCCACCCATTCCAACCTGCCTGCACACGCTTCTTCACCTCTTTTCCACACTCCCCATTGCTCTGGACTGTTAACCCTAAGTACTTAAAATCCTGCACCTTCTTTATCTCTTCTCCCTGTAACCTCACTGTTCCACTTGGATCCCTCTCATTCACACACATGTATTCTGTCTTGCTGCGACTAACCTTCATTCCTCTTCTCTCCAGAGCAAACCTCCACCTCTCTAGCCTTTCCTCCACCTGCTCCCTGCTCTCACTACAGATCACAATGTCATCCGCAAACATCATAGTCCATGGAGATTCCTGTCTGACCTCATCTGTCAGCCTGTCCATCACCACCGCAAACAAGAAGGGGCTCAAAGCCGATCCTTGGTGCAGTCCCACCTTCACCGTGATCTCCTCTGTCTCACCTACTGCACACCTTACCACTGTCCTACTGCTCTCATACATATCCTGCACCACTCTAACATACTTCTCTGCCACTCCAGACCTCCTCATACAATACCACAACTCTTCTCTTGGCACCCATGTCATACGCTTTCTCTAAGTCTACAAAGACACAATGCAGCTCTTTCCGACCCTCTCTGTACTTCTCCATCAACATTCTCAACGCAAATAACGCATCTGTAGTGCTCTTTCTTGGTATGAAACCATACTGCTGCTCACAAATGCTCACTTCTCCACTTAGCCTTGCTTCCAGTACTCTTTCCCACAACTTCATTGTATGGTTCATTAGCTTAATACCTCTGTAGTTCCCACAACTTTGCACATCTCCCTTGTTCTTAAAAATCGGCACCAGAGCACTTCTCCTCCATTCCTCAGGCATCCTCTCACTCTTTAAGACCTCGTTGAACAACCTAGTTAAAAACTCTACTGCCATCTCTCCTAGACACTTCCATACCTCCACTGGTATGTCATCAGGACCAACCGCCTTTCCTCTCTTCATCCTCTTCAAAGCTCTCCTAACTTCACCCTTACTAATCCTTTCTACTTCCTGCTCAACAATATTTGCCTCTACTACTCTTCTCTCCCTATCATTTTCCTCATTCATCAGTTCCTCAAAGTACTCCTTCCATCTTTCCCTCACCCTCCTGTCACCTGTCAACACATTTCCATCTCTATCTTTAATCACTCTAACTTGCTGCACATCCTTTACATCTCTATCCCTCTGCCTCGCCAACCGATACAAATCCCTCTCACCTTCCTTACTATCTAACCTTGCATACAAGTCCTCATAAGCTTTCTGTTTGGCCTTTGCCACCTCTATCTTAACCTCACGCTGCATCTCCCTATATTCCTGTCTACTTTCCTCCGTCCTCTCACTGTCCCACTTCTTCCTAGCTAACCTCTTCCTCTGGATACTCTCCTGAACTTCCTCATTCCACCACCTCAAAGTTTAAGATGCATCTCAAAGTTTAATGCATCTTTAAAATGCCTTTCATCATGTTGATTCTTTTTCATTGTTCTATATAAATATTTAATAAGTATCATAGATTACTGATAAACATTTGGAACTGACATATACACTTCAGTTTGGAAACAGTACTAATACATTTCTGAGTAATTGATTTTTTTATGTTTTTAAAAGTGTCTTATGCTCACTGAGGCTTCATTAATTTTTTATTTTTTTTTAAATAATATTGTGAAATATTATTACAATATAAAAAAACTATTTTTAATATATCAAAAGGTCATTTATTGATGTAATACAGAGCTGATTTTTTTAGCCATTACCCCAGGCATCTTTTAGAAAAATGTTTTGATTTGGTGCTCAATTATTAGCAATAATTATTGGTGCTCAGTTACTAATAATGGTTCTTAATCTCAATGCTGAAAACAGTTTTTGTTGGCTGCTGAAAATTCAGCGTTTTCCTCACAGGAATAAATTACATTCTAAAATACATTACAATAGAAAACTGTTATTTTAAATTGTAATAATATTTCACAATATTACTGTTTTATTATATTTTGATCAAATAAATGCAATCTTAATAAGCATAAACATAAGAGAATAATGATAATAAGCTTAAGAGAGTTTTTTTTTTCAACAACATGTAAACAAAATAGATATTGTATGTGCTCCAAAAAGATAACCAGTCCGTTCTAAGGTGTGTAAATCAAGAAAAGTTTGATCAACCAAAAAAAATTGTCCCCACACTGAAGGAACACGTAAATAAATAAATATTCCAAACTTTTGACTGGTAGTGTATGAACACTTCAAGTGTCCGAATATGGACGTGTCAGGAATATGGCAAATACAAATAGAAAATGCCAGAATAGAATAGAATAGAATAGATGCTGTTTTACCTTACCAGTCAACAGCAGAACCGTGAGTCAAGTTCTCTCCCATGACTGTGGTATTTGGTTCATACAATATCTCTACAATGTTTTTTGGTTTCCTTAGGTTGACCCATGCAAACCTTTTGTTGACTGTAAAGGATTGTCCTGAAAAGGTGAAAGGGACTTGCAGGGTTACTTCCTTGACGATAATGTGGTTGACAGCTAGCTCTACTTGGCACAGTACAGAACGGATGGCTCAGCTAATCGGCAGGACTGTGTGCAGCAAGACTGAGCCAAATGCACTGGCAGAGTGTTATTCCAGTTCCTCAGTGCTTCAAGTCCATGATGTGAAATCTGTTCTTTCACTAAAGAGTTTTGTAGACTGACTTTACAAAATGGACTTGATAACCATTTGACGTGTCAGGTTAGTAGTTGATGATGTCTCAGGTAAAACTGATTCATTTGTTCCAAGAGGATTAGTCTGAGGCAGATTAGCTTGGCTACAGCTCTTAATGCTAAAGCTATAGAGAGCATATGGGTGTTTGCTAACCACCTGTCTGCCTACTGAGGGGGCATCAGTTGGACAGTTGCAGGCATAGAAGCAGACTGGAATGGTTGGGCTGGATGTCTGTCTATATCCAGATGGTCTTACGGTTGCTACACCAAAAGATATAGAGAACTGGGAATTCAAGAGGGAAATGTTTGACCCGAACGTGCGCCTCTTTGTGGCTCTGTTCTCATACAACCCTGCGGTGATGTCACCAAACCCTGAAACAATGGAGGAGGAACTGCCTTTTGAACAAGGACAGATCATTAAAGTAACAATGGTTATTTATTTATTTACTTATTGTATCTTCTTATATCTTAATTCACAATTATTCAGAACCCCACAATAGTAAATCTGAACTTTTGCATCTTACATGAACCTGCTAAATGAAGCGCGTGATCTTCAGATCATTTCTGTCCTACTTAGCTCATGCTGTGATGGGAGCCTCAGAGATAGCGAGATGTGCTCTTTTGTAGGTATATGGAGATAAAGATGCTGACGGCTTCTATAGCGGGGAGACCGGTGGCCGCTTTGGTTTTGTACCGAGCAACATGGTTTCTGAGATTCCTGTGGAAGACGGAGAGTTTAAACTTCATCTGTTCCAGCAGGGGTTTTTACCAGAGGAGACGCCTTCCATAGGCAAGTATTTACATTTTATCTTTCTTTTTTACTTGATAAAACTAGCCATATATTTAAGGGATTTAGGGATTGAGTCATGGCTGCTTTGTACTTTTAATTTTAGCACCCAGTGAAACTTCTAGTGTGTCGGATGGCGTGAAGGTTCACAGGATGGTGGCCATCTTTGATTATGACCCTTGGGAAAGTTCTCCAAACATGGATATTGAGGTGATTGTATTTTCCAATAAATATGAAAAAACACGCCGAATACCTTAGCAACCGCATAGCAACACCTTAGCAACTACCCCGTGTACCTTAGCAACCGCATAGCAACACCTTAGCAACCACCCCGGGTACCCTAGCAACCGCATAGCAACACCCTAGCAACCACCCCGGGTACCCTAGCAACTGCATAGGAACACCTAGCAAACTGCCATAGGGTACCTAGCAAAACCGCAGGGAACACCTTAGCAAACCACCGGGTACCTAGGCAATCGCTCTAGTAACCCACCCCCCAAGGTTATATCGTGACCCCCCCCAAAGTTTTTATTTGAACAACATACCAGATATTATTAATATAGTGTAAAATTTGAAAATAATATTAGATTATAAATATTATAATATAAAGGTATTTATAAATTTTTAATTGTTACTATTACAAATTAAATAAAAAATGTTTTAAGAATATTAGATATTTTATATATTAATGCATTGAAATAGTAGACATATTGATTATCATTATGCTTTATTTTAAAATTTGTAGCATTTTCACATAATAATCATATATTACATTGCTTTACGGTAACACGCTGAAAAAAGTAAAACAATTATAGTCCTTTTGAAAGGTTGTACACATAGACAATGAAATATGAATATGAAAATAGTTTATAAATATAACAAGTCTGATCTATTATTTATTAATTCATTCATTTGTTATATTTCTTTAAAGATAAGAATCAGGACATAGACTTCACATCCTGTATTGATTTATTGATAACTAGGTGCTTATACAAATATTGAATTTTAAAAGATGAAATAGAATTTTAAATCAATGTTTTTTTTTTATTATTATTGTTGTTTTCTCCTTTAGGATGAGCTTCCCTTTCGAGCAGGAGATATTATTTATGTTTTGGGGGAAATGGACAGTGATGGATTTTATGACGTGAGTAATATAACTCTGTTTACCATGCATGTGTTTTTTAAAGGTCATAAGTTAAAGAATGACTGTTTTATATTGATCCAGGGAGATCTACATGGTTATCGAGGTCTTGTGCCATCAAACTTTTTGCAACCACTGCCTTGGGACTGAAGGAAATGAGTAATCAGAAATCAGGAACAGGAGAGTGACCTCAGACTGTGATTATAACCCACTTTACTTTACTTTCCAGCTCCATTTTTTTTAAAAACCATATAACATGTCTTGTTTCCTGTAATGTTCATGACATATTGTGTAGTGTGTCTCTAAATGCACTTGACCTTTCCTCTTCGCACTCTGCTTAGCATTAATTAAATATGTAAAAGGAAATTGATTTCTGGTTAATACAAGAGCTTTTGGAAGCAGCTAGTGCATTTTAGCCTTAAAAGATAATGATAACTTAATAATTGTGTTTTTATACTTTATGCGTCTTCTTTTCACTGCTGATGTCTTTATATGATTTGAGCTATTTTGTAATGTCCTTCCTGTTTACAGCAACTGCACTGGTGTTAGTTTAAGAACTGCACTGTAGGTTCCGCACACAATTATGCAGTTCAGCTTCATTTTATTACTGTTTAATGAATTCAGAGTTGTTTGATACAAGTTAACATGCAAATATAAAGACGAATGCATTCAAAAAAACATTACTGCATTACAGTTAGTCATGGAACACAATCGTTATTAATATGTAATTCACAAGACATTCAGATTCAGCATCTTTGGTTCTCCATAAGATCATCCATCGCAGCCAACAGTACACTCATCCATAAAGTAGGAAACACTACACTGTGTAGAGACCTTTAGTAGTGCTGTCTACTTTATGAGTGACTGC
Organism: Sinocyclocheilus anophthalmus; assembly: GCA_018155175.1. NCBI lineage: Eukaryota > Metazoa > Chordata > Actinopteri > Cypriniformes > Cyprinidae > Sinocyclocheilus > Sinocyclocheilus anophthalmus. The sequence goes on from JADLZN010011472.1 coordinate 74,532, forward strand.
ACTGTACCTCTGATGTTCCCGCCTCTTCGCGCTCCAATCGTTTCTTTGCACGCTTCCTCTTATCTCCATGTGCTCCAAATGCTCGTTTTACAACTATTTGTTAAACCTGAAATGAGAATTGGATCAAAATGATGTAATACAATAAGCCAGATCATGTTTTAGTATGGTTGGATGTTCAGCTGCATCAGCTTCAGTTGTTCATAGCGAGTCACTGTAAACCACCAGGAAGTTTAGAGTGATTTTTATTGCCTGTTCTGTAGGTGAAAATGAAATATTACATGTGTAATTAACTCATTTAAAATAAAACAATGTATAATACCTGCAGTTTTGCCGCTTTGCATAAAAAATGTAGCTATGTGAAATGGATTCAGCGTGAACCATTGGAATTGACTATTACATTTTGGTTTTGTAACTACTAGTTAAAAAAAATAATTGATGTTTTAATAAAAAATTGAGTTCATTCACTTTTTTAAACATTATTTGCTATCATTAAGTTTTAGCATATTCACCTCATTATATTTACATTACATCAAGCAGTTTACCATCCCTTACTAGTAGCTGAAAACAGAAATGTGGTCATATTTATCCAACATTTTAGGTTAAACCGAAGAGCAGTGACTTACCAGTTCTCTGCCCGCTTGATCCCGGAAACAACAGCGAAAAGAGAAAGAAGTTGTCGCCTTTTAACACTTTTTAGGCCACATGGTGCAAACCACAGGAAGAGGCCCTGCAGTCGCTGTCTTAAAGAAGCACGAATGCGCGCCTATTGGACTAGTTTCGTTCAAAGATGGACTCGAATCAATTCCTTTTAAGGGCATTTTAACTGATAAAAGACAGATCAGAAACGAGAGAAAAAGCCCTCGGTCTTTAGCATACATAAAAATCACACAAAGAATTAAAGAGGAAGTCTACTAAACATGTGATCAGATTGCATCAGGCTTCCACATCTGATGGTGTGGCTTTAAAAACATGATATTCCATCAGTTTTAAATAACAGCGGGGTTGGTCTGTGAGCAGATATCACCGGTGGAAGATGTTACACTTGTTTTGTGTGTGTTTTTATGAATAGTTTCATAATAACTTGAATGTTTGAAGCATTATCTTGCTTGCGGTACTTGTAGAGCTCTTTCCTGGGGGGGAGGGGTGGTTGCTATGTTGTGCAAAACCACACTGTTTCATCAGCTTATTACATATACTTATGAGGGTGTGGTATTGTGTCATATAAATGTCATATGAGTTTAATTTAAAATCATGGCTAATTTGGCATTGTTTTACAGTAAGATGCTGATAAGTAAAACAGTTGTAGATCTTTTGAAATATTATATGCATACAGGATTAAACATATTATGAGATTATCAAAGGAAAATGTAATATCAGACACTCTTTCTTCGGTGTCACTTTCCTCAGATGCTTGAATTTAAACACTTTTGTCCCAGTCTCCCCTGAGTATTTGGTAGTTTGATAAACAGGAGGCCGCTCTTTTATTTCTCTGAACATGATGTACACGAGATGGACTTGGTTGTCTAGACAACCCAAACCTCAAACTCTCGTTTGACACGCACAGAAGGAAGTGGGGGATGTGCAGATACTTCTCTGTGATGTACAATGATAGTGTTGTACAAAAAAAAAACATCCCATTTACAGACATCCCATTATATGCACCTGGGTGATTATTATATGGGCAGTTTTGGCTCTGGTGAAGTTTAGAAAGTAAACATTCTTAAAACATATGCTTTTCTCATTTTCACTAGTTTATTTCATTTGTCTAATAATAATGTCCAACAGTGTGTATATATGAACCACAGGAGTATTCTGTCTTTATTTTATAATATTTTTAAGTCATGATCATTTCCACTGTGTCAATTCCAGTTCATCTCATTTAATGTATTATGTTTAATAATATTATGTTTAATTGGAAGCAAAGACCTTTTTGAACATTTTTGGAACAAAATGGCCTTTTTCCGTCTTGCTAATTTCATGGCTAGCAATTTATATATTCAGAATACACACAATTATGATGCACAATAAAATAGTAATTCCACAAGTACTTAGATTTTTTTTTCTTTTCCCCTCACACATCCCATATTCTAAATATTCTGTATTTAATCTCAAGCTCATCTCTGACATGTTTGTCGTCTTGGTAAACAAACATACTAACTTATAGTATATTTGTTGGTGGAATATATAATACATTTTACAAATGGTTTGCCATTATTTCACTTATTGTTTAGGATTTTTTTTTATATAATAATTCTTTTATTTTTATTTTACTATTAAATTACATAATATTTTATGATCGCACGTTTGTGTCTGCGCTAAGGGTAAAACAATAAAATCTACATAAAACTTATTCAAACATAGTAAAAAATTATAGCACAGTGACGTCCAAACCAGGGCCCATGGGCCATATCATGCCATAAAAATAGGAGGGGGGCGTGGGTGGGGTGGGATCATGCCATTGGAGCATATCTTCATTGCAAATTTATTTGTGTTACAACACTTTTTGTTTTATTTTTGCATTGAAATTTAGAGAACATACTGGAAATACCAGATATACTGGAGCTGGGGAAAAAAGCCTACTAGTAAATCACTTTATTTCAAAACATTTGCAGCAGCTTGCATATCCAGCATGTGTGTGAAACACGAGCATCTGAGATTATGAAAGCTGAAGGTTGGCATCTATAAAGTCAAATCTAGAGGACATTGTTTGCCTCCCTTTTATCAGACACACAAATCACTCACTGAGCAATTCACTGAGACCAATGGATCCTTTATCAATTCCATGAACTTGATAATGTTTTACAACTATGCGTCTATAAAGTGTATTCTCACTGTTCAAGCAGTAAGGGTTGAGCCTGGACATCCTTTATATGCCTATTTCTGTTCAAAACAAGATTAAGTCCTGAAATAAATATCATGGTATAGATAGCATCTTTTAACTAACTACTTGAAAAGATGGGTATTATCCAGACAGGTTTAGATTAGGGTTAATTCAATTACCATCTTTGCCTTTAGTTTGTAAGACGAGCAAATTATTGCTACATTTAATACACAAATCCAACATTTATATATTATTTTTTTTTAATTTATAAAGATTCAATCAATTATTTCAGACATTTTAAATACAATCAACATTAATCAATAAATTAAAGTTATCATAAATTTTTACTGTATTATTAAGCAAGGTCACCATCTTTTCCACGTACATGCCCTGACGGGGATTTCTAAATTGCCTAAAATGTCCGGTTTTGTATGGAAGGCCATTTCTTCATACTTGGTGATGGTAATGACTGAAACATAGGTTGACCAATAGCGTGCAGGTATTGTACATAATCGACCAATCGTGGCGTGCGAGAACGGTCAAACCAATGCTAATACGCGTACATACTGTATGAGGACTGTAGATCACGTCACTATGAAAAAACAAAACAAAGCCAAAACCCTGACATTTTAGGCAATTTAGAAATGTCGGGCAAGTCAGCATTTTAAGTAGTGCTGCAATTCAGGTGGGGGGGGGTCTTAATGCTGTATGATCCCATATATTCTATCCCAGAGTCACCACTAGATGGCTTAACTAGTTCAGATCAAGAACCGTACTGTGTCTACCTTCATTCTATTCACACACCCACAGGTGTATTTATGTTACGTTATGCTGTATATCCAGTATCAAAACCTTTATTAATACATACAACAGTAATGGAATGTAGTTTCATTTTACTGTTGTAATTTTTGCTTACTGCTCCAAAGATGGGCCTATGCAACTACATTATTCATTAGTTAGTGATAACTGATAATAAGTGGTTTATCATGTGTTATTTGAAACCAAGTGAACGTTTTTCATGGGTGGAGAACATTTTTGTCATCATGACTAGATTAGAGTATATTGGATACACTGAATTACTCATAAGTAAGAATATGATCCATCCTAATACAAATGAGTTTTATGGTAGAGTTTGTGCTGTAAAACGTGAAAGGGAGGGTCATTGTGCTCTTATAAAATGCACCTCCAAAGTATCCTATTGTAAAATACATTCCCCTGTTGTTTAGCTGGATTGATCTTTCAGGTGGATTTTTTTATATCCAAATATTAAGGATGAATGTGCTCTGTTTTTCTGTACTTGCCATTTTATGCAGGTTTGCTTCAAGTGCAGGTAAGCAGGTTAAATGGTGTATATGTCATCTTATTTATCATAAAAACAGATTTACTGTTAAAACTGATGCTGCTGAATTTAGGTTAGTCCATCAATTTTAGTGAAGTTCTGCACTGTATATGTTGGAAGGCTTGCAAGAATTATACGTTTACGAAGATTTATTAGAATCTGAGAACAAGAGTTGTTGATTTTTGAGCAACTTCAGAATTAAAACATGGAATTAAACACCTTTGAAGGTTTTAGAGGTCCAGTTCAAATCTTTTTAACCTGAACATAGACAGCATACACTGGTCATTGTCTGTATTCATGTAATTAATTAAATGTGAATATATTTCATTATTAATATATTACATATACATTAGTTTGCAATAAGTCAACTTGGTTTCCTTTCAGATTGGTGCTATCAATCTCAAGTAACTTGCAACAATCAGTCCAAAGTAAGATGCGTAGGTGAGCATTGTGCCTTGTTCAGTGTTTTATATAAAATTATTAGAAAAAAAATACAGTAATTTTCAAACGTTTGGGGTCGGAATTGATTATATTTTTATTATTTTTTACAAAAGACAGAAACACTTTTATTCAAAAAGGATGCTTTAAATTGCTCAAAAATTGACAGTGAAGTCTCTTTGAACTTTTTATTAATCAAAGAATTTGTATTAATCAGCACAACTTTTTTCAACGTTGATCATAGGAAATGTTTATTGAGCAGCAAATCAGCATCTTAGAATGATTTTTGAAGGATCATGATGCTGAAAATTTTAAAAACAGTTATTTTAAATTTTGTAAAACTCCACAATATTTCAGCTTTCACTGTACTTTTGATCAATGAAATGCATCCTTGATGAGCAAAGTAGACTTATTTTAAAGACATCAAATCCTTTAAACTTTTGAACATATGTGTATGATTTATATTAACATAACATGACTTTTTGTATAGGACCGGATGATTGGGCAATAGTAGCCGCAGACTGTGGAAATACAAAACAGTCACCTATTAACATTGTAACAAAGAAAGTTGTCTTTGACAGTCGTCTGACCCCAGTGCAGTTTACAGGCTACCAAGAGACAATCAGTACTCTCATTACAAACAATGGACACACTGGTAAGTTACTCTTAAGTATAGCCTACATTTTCATGGTGAATATCCTTTACCCATTATTGGCAACTGTATATTAATTTCACTTTACAAACAACTTTTGCCATATATTTTATCATCTGTAGTGCAAGTTAATCTGCCAGACAGAGCAGCAATTAGTGGGGCCAATTTAGGAGCCAATTACAAAGCTCAGCAGCTTCATCTGCACTGGGGCAAGAATGGTGGACCTGGATCAGAACATACTATAGATGGAGAGAAATACCCTATGGAGGTAACTATTGAGAAATCCATCTTATTTTTAATGTAAGAACAGGGACGTCCATTTGTAAGTTGAATGAAGTTGTGTGGCTTCCGGTATCATCCACTTCCGGTTATTTTAGCTGTAACAAAAACAATCCGTCATGCTGCGTGATATTGCAAAGTGCTATTTGTTATCATTTTTATTTTTATTTTATTAACATATATATAAACACTCTGGTTTATAGTAGTGCAAATAGTTTTACAGTTTACTGCACTTTAATTATCAACAAATAGTGGCTAATGAATCAGAAGTCTCGCACATTCACAGAAAATTTCCGCATTGCAAAATAAGGTGGACAGACAGGCTTTATTCCTACACTTATTTGTGAATCGATAAGAAACTAAGCATGCATATTTTTTTTTATCCTTAACAGCTTCACATTGTACATATTAAAGAAAATTACAACTCTGTGGAACAGGCCATTAATGACCCTTCAGGAGTTGCTGTCCTTGGACTTTTTTATGAGGTAAACCAACAGATGTCTTGTTAAATGTTTGCTACTAACAGCTAATACAACAGTGTTTTATCACATGCATCTTATTTTACAGGAATCACCGAGTGCCAATAAAAAATATGATGGCATTATAAATTCTCTGAAAAATATTACACATCCTGGTAAGGTTATTTTATTTACCTTCGAAACTTAATAAATACGTTTTTATTGCTTCTTGTTTGATTTACAGCAGTGCTGTAGTCACTCAAGGTTGCGATAGCTCTAATATGGGAGGAACTTGTTTGATAATCTATTATTATTCAGACAGGCTATATTTAGAACAAGGAACAGGAACTTCGTGACAACTTGTAAAACATATTTTTTAGGCACCAATGTAACACTGTCAGCTGTATCATTAGACATGCTCATTCTCCCCCATAATGAATTGGAGAGGTACTTCCGCTACCAGGGGTCCCTCACCACACCAGGCTGCTCTGAAGCTGTGGTCTGGACAATATTTGAGAAAGCGATTCCACTCAGCAAAGAACAGGTAATTTGCTGTATGTATATACAAGTGAAACTTTAACACATCATAAGAATGAAAGAATACCATATAACCGTCTTTTGTTTGTCTTGCAGCTTTCTGCGTTTTCAAACCTGACGTTTTCTGACGGGACTGCCATGGTAAATACACACCGCCCCGTTCAGCTGCGGTATGGACGTGAAGTGTATTATTCTAGGAGTTATGTTTTTTGTGTTAGCACTGCCTTATTTGTCAGCTCTATTTTCACATCCCTCTGTGTTCTCACTGTCTGATTTATGTTGAGGTTTTACTCGGAAGCAAGATATTTATCATTCATCAAATAATTCATGGCGAATCAAACTTTATTGTCATTCAGCCATGTGTGCACTCTAAAAAATGCTGGGTTGTTTCAACCCAACTTTGGGTCAAATATGGACTAACCCAACTTTTGGGTTAAAAATTGAATGTAAAAATTTAACCCAACGGCTGGGTTAGTCCATATTTTACCCAAAGTTGGGTTGAAACAACCGAGCATTTTTTAGAGTGTACAATGATTTTTGGGTGTTTTCTCTTAATAAATGTTCACTAATTGATTATTACTGTTGCCTCTAGTAGTTCTGTGTGTGATTTTAAATTTCTGACCTATTTTTGGTTCATTTTAAGCCAGCAATAGTAATTTTCAATCAATAGTTAATTAAAACAAGCCAGCAACCAGTTGGGTTAAAAACAAGCCAGCGAAAGGTTGCCAAAATAACCCAATTTGAGTTATTTTTAACCCAGCATTTTTAGAGTGTTTCAGTGTATAATGAATAACTAACCCTGTGAAAATTTCACAGGCTGAACACTTTTTAATATTTATTGCACCTGTTAGAGCTGTATGGAATAAAAAGGAAGTGTGCTCTCATTGGCCAGATTCTCAGAAGACAGGTTATTCATTGACGTTCCAAGTTGGGTGATTTGTTATTGGTACTGAATACCTGGCAACCACAGGAGAACTGAGAAGGAAATGGCAACTTTTAGAATTTTAAATTCAAAGAAAAAAAACAACTTTATTTTGAGAGGCAGACAATATCAAAAAAGCATACTAATTCATGCATAAACACACACCACCTGTACCTCTTACCATTACATAGCCTACTATTAAATGGACTATCGGTTATCAGAATTTTTATTAATTTTTTACTCATCCAAAACATGCATGTTGCATGTATAATTCAAATGAATTTAAAGAGAATGAAAAACACAAATTAAAAGGAGATTATCAAATTACGTACCAAATAAAATAAATCAGAATATAGCCTATAATAAAGGTAATAAAACCTAGCTAAAAATCACTCAAATCAGATAAAAGCAATGCTGAACGTGTAGGCTAGTGTACGAGGGTGTGTTTGGGCGGTGTTAAAACACCTTTGAGCTGAAAAGCTTTGCTGGACCTGGCAACCCTGATCACTGTGACCAGTCAGCTGCCCAGGACCTGATCTTCGTGAGAGTAACAAGCAACATGGATCGCTGGAAAGGCAGGGTTGCTCTTGTCACTGGAGCTTCAGTGGGAATCGGAGCTGCAATCGCAAAGTCTCTTGTCCAGCATGGCATGAAAGTGGTCGGCTGTGCCAGAAATGTGGAGCAAATAGAGGTAATGCACCGTTAGCATACGCTTTATAACATACACTCGCGAGAAGTACATGTGTATGCACCGGCTGAAGAATCGTGTGTTCTTTTGTCTTGCAGAAACTGGCTGCTGAATGTGTCAGTAGTGGATTCAGCGGCACTCTGATACCATATAAATGTGATCTGTCTGTAGAGGACGACATGTTATCCATGTTCTCCTGGATCAAAGTTCAACATCAGGGAGTTGACGTGTGCATTAATAATGCTGGTTTGGCTCTCCCAGAGCCACTGTTGAGCGGCAAAACCAGTGGCTGGAGGACTATGATGGATGTAAGTAACACTGTAGCGACGTAAAAGTCACCGACTCATTTCTGCGAATCGGTTCTTCCCAAGGGTGCTTTCGAATCACTTAAAGATTCGAATCTTTTAAGAATCATTTGTTTCGAACCAATGGCTCGGAGCCCGTATCAGACTGTCAAAATCACGTGATTTCAGCGCTCTGAAATGTTTCGAAAGTTCAATGGTTTCCGTTCGGGGCCGATCTCTGTGAACCCATGAATGAGAACAATTGAACCAGTAGGCTATGGGTTTTATCTGATCTCGGATCCGCTTTATAAATTTGTAGACATTTTTAATGAAATATTTGTGTAATTAAAAGGAAGAGTAGTTGGTAATATTCTCTTATTGGTGCTTTTAGACAAGCCATCCATAAAACAAAAAAACAAGCCCCGCAAAGAACACACAGGGCCTATAGATTTAATGGTATTTGATGAATTGTTGATTGCAATAATTCTATTTAGAATTAGAATTATATATATACATCTCTTCCATTTTTTTATCCTCTAACTCTAGCACTCTCTATTCTAATTCTATTTATTTAAAAAACAAGAATAATTTAATAATTAATAATAAGTACACAGCTTTTTAATCTTTTTGATGCCATCTACAGTCGTGGGTCAGACGTATTGGCACCTTGGTACATATGCTCAAAGAAGGCTGTGAAACTAAATTGATTGTTACTAATTTTGATATTTTATTTTAAAAATGTACTAAAATCTAACCTTTCATTTGGAGAATAAGAATTTAAAATGGGGGAAATCTCATGATGAAATAAATGTTTTTTTCTCACGTTGGGCACAATTAATGGTACCCTTTTATTCAATGCTTTTTGAAAACTCCATTTGGCATAATAACAGCTCTGTGTTTTCTCCTATAATGCCTGATGAGGGTAGAGAGCACCTGACAAGAGATCAGAGAACATTCCTTCATACAGAATCACTCCAGACCCTTCAGATTCCCAGCTCCATGATGGTGCTTCTCCTCTTCAGTTCACCACACTTATCTTCTATACGTGCACACACCGCGTCGAGGCTGGACCCCATGGACCAGCAGAAGGTGGTTTGTGCAGTCCCCCCACCAAGTGGCCCATTTTTGTGTTGTTTTTAAGGTTTGTTTTCGGTTTATTGTCCGGTTGGAAGATCCAAACATGGCCATTATAAGATTTCTAACAGAGTCATTCACTTTTTGATTTTTTATTTGTTGGTATTTGATAGAATCAATGATCCCATGTGTCTAAACAAGATGTCTAGGACCTCCAGCAGAAATATAGGCCCACAACATAAAAACGAGGATATTTCATTATATATCTATATATATATTTATTTTATCCCTGTGTGAACCAACCCATATTGAGTGTGCATATGCTAAAAAGAAATTTTTTTTAGGTACATCTGACCATAGAAGCCAGTCCCATTTGAAGTTCCAGTCGTGTTTGACAACAGAATATGCTGGGGATTGTTTTTGGATGAAAGCATTTTCTTCTCTAGTTTTTTCTTGAAACCCTCCCAAAAAACATGTGGTGTAGGTGCTGTTTGATTTTATTTTTTTAAGGTTTTCTGACCCGAGACTCAACTATTTTCTGCAATTCTTTAGCTGTGGTCCTTGGAGAGTCTTTAGCAACTCAAACTCTCCTCCTCACCGAGCATTAGGACTATATAGACATAGACACACGTCCTCTTCCGGGCAGATTTGTAACATTTTCTGTTCATTGGAAATTCTTAATCATTGCCCTGATGGTGGAAATAGGAATTTGCAATGCTCTAGCTCTTTTCTTAAAGCCACTTTCTAATTTGTGAAACTAATTTGCTGCACATCAGAAATATATTCTATGGTTTTTCTCATTGTGATGGATGATTAAGGGAATCTGGCCTTTGTTTTCCCTCCTATTTCTATTTCTGTTGAAAAAGGAAGCCATGGCGGATAATTCATGTTGTATCTGGTATGCTCAAAATTGGTCGATGGGGACTATACTCACAGATATTTTACTCATAAGAATTTCTTGGGGTGCCAATAATTGTCCAACATGTATTTGAGAAAAACATTTATGTCATAATGATATTTCCCCCCATTTTAAATTCTTATTCTCCAATGAAAAGGTTAGATTTATGTGAATTTTTTAAAATAAAAGATCAAAATGATTAACAATGCAGATTTATTTTCACTTTGATCATATTTACCAAAGGTGCCAATAATTCTGACCACGACTGACTTGTTTTCTTTTTAGTATTATACAATATCAAAAAGCAAAAAGGCCTATTAACACTAGCTTACTATATTCATTTTCTATCATCTGTTTTTTTTTTATTTATTATATAATTAAAAAAAAAAAAAACTTGCTAAGTGTGCTGCGTTAAGCTAACTGAGTCTTGTTATAGCACTTGCATATCATTTCTCTTTTGTTGATTTTGATTGCTTCCAATTGTCCTCATTTGTAAGTCACTTTGGATAACAGCATCTACTAAATGACTAAATGTAATATATATAATATAATATTATATATATATACTATATATATATTATATATATATATATATAAACCATTTGCTGTGTTTGTAAAACTGTGTATAAATGTTTTGACCGGGGGGGGGGGCAGGAGTCACCACCTTGTGGTGTTTTCAGTGCTTCGAAACGTGAATCATTTTGCAAGCAATTGGTTGAAAGTTTTTCTTTTTTCTTTTTAAATAAGGGTATTTATTGTAATTGCATGTATCCACATTTCAATTTGTTGTATTTATAAAAAAAAAGTCAACCTGAATATAGTTATGTACTAATAAATATAATTTTTTTGAATGTGTGTTGATAATACTGTTGAAAAATAGCATATATTTGTTTGGCTATTAAATTAACTTTTCACTTGATCAGTAAAGAACTTGTTTTACTCTAATATTCAATTATTCATATTAACAGTTCACTCGTTGGTTTTGAAAGAAATGGATCTTAAGTTCAGTGAGTCAGTACTGTTGAAACCGCTCAGACAAATTTATGAAATAAAGAGTTTCACTTTTTGTTTAGGTGAATGTCATTGGCCTGTCAGTGTGCACCCGTGAGGCATACCAGTCCATGAAAGAACGAAATATTGATGATGGTCATATCATTAATATTAACAGGTACAGGAATCTTTTATTAGACTTTTTGCCTGTATTCAGATTCCAGCCTGTGCTGGGCCAACAAAACTTTTAATATATTTGTATGTTTTAGCATGAGTGGACACCGGGTCGTCAACAATGCCGATATACACTTCTACACCGCCAGCAAATATGCAGTGACGGCTCTCACAGAAGGTTTAAGGCAAGAGTTACGAGAGGCCAAAACCCACATACGTGCCACGGTAAGCGCAGGAGGATCAGGATTTGCTTCTGCTGAACACTGTAATATGATTACTGCATGTACAAAGACTTGTTGGCACTAAGTGTTCTCTCTGTTTAACAGTGTATTTCTCCTGGTTTAGTGGAGACCGAATTTGCCTACCGACTCTTAAGTAAAAACCAAGAAAAAGCTGCTGCTACTTATAAAAGTATAAAGGTATAGACCAATTCTGATTCCTTTCTATACAACATGTTGAAGGTCATCATTTACATGTTTAAATATTACAGTGCCTACAAGCAGCTGACATTGCAAACACAGTGGTGTATGTCCTGAGAGCTCCTCCTCATGTTCAAGTAAGCATTATGCATCACTGGAGAAAACAGTATTGTGCTGTTAGTGTTTGCTGACATTGTTCATGTAAATAGGCAGTTTACAATCAGTTTTAGCAGTGTATGGTAGGTATTTAAAGTTTCATGATTAAATTCTTATATAATGTTTTTTCTTTCCCATTTCTAGATTGGTTACATTCAGATGAGGCCTGTGGAGCAGTTGACATAAACTGAACAGAGAAACTGGAGGAAGCATCTCTGACATCCTTATCTTAATAGCCCATGAATAGCATAAAATATGAAATGTAGAGCTGACAATAGCCACAAGAATGTCCCATACATTTTTTCTGCACTCCAAATCTTTGAAATGACTTGATGATAATAATACAATTTTTATAATAATTGTTTTGTATATATTAAAAAGACCAAATTAATATTGGAGAAATTATTTAAGAAGTACAGAGCGCACTTTGCATCAAGTACTGATGCAGAATCACTAGAATTTATTTTGCTTGACATCATAATAATTGACTTCTTGAATGAACATTTACAGATCTGATGATGCTTTACAAATTTCTGTTCAATTCTGTGCCTGCAGTTCTGACCTTTTAATATTTTTAAGTGAGATACTAGCTAATTAAAAAAAAGTGTTTCTATTTTCTTCTTAAAGTGTATTTGATTAAACTAACAAATCGCTACTTTTCAAGTCAAGGAGGAAAAAATATTGCTTTACAAACATGGCTGAGAACTATAGACCCCAAATAACTGAATTTGCAATAGCTTTTATCTAAATAAATAAATCAAAATAAATCAAACGTTATGTATGGATATTACTAGTGCATAAAAACATACAATTAGCATTCAAGTTTCAGAAAAAAAATGATGCAATAGCCTTTTTATTTCCCTATACTGCATTGAATATTGATGTTCATGTTGAATTTAAGTGCGAATTTCTAATGGTGCTGCATGAACCTGACACTTCCGAACTAAAGAGAAGGACGTGGAAGTGCTATTCGCAGCAGCAATCCTAACGGTTAAACACGTTTTACTGAACTGAATTTTATTGTTACACTGGAAAATGCGGAGGTAGAACATAATAGCAAGCTATTGCAAATAATGTCTGAATTGCAAGTATTGAATGTGACAGAAAACCCAAGAAAATCTTGGAGGAACTGACAGGATTCAGGTGCGCTGATATAGGGGGAGCGCAGGGCACAAAGTAACGCGGGGTTAGTTGTAACGCACACGGTTTTAATATTTCCACACATGCTAGCATAACCAAATTTACAGTATTTATTAGTTACCATATCAACATTATATAGGGAAAAAATCTTGAAGATATCAATGAACATTTATTTTACCATAGTAAAATAAAAATTCTGGCTTAAGTACATTTTTCATCTCTGTTTATATTAATAATTTAAAATTAGACATTATTATTTTTAAAAATGCTATTATTTTAGTCTCCAATCTGTTATTTATCAGTTTAGATAGTTTTTGTTTAATGCTTCGCTAACTAGCAGAAAGACGGCAACTGGTTTTAAACTCCAGTTGTGCAGATGGGGCACGATGTAACACTGCATTACAATGTGCCCTGCCGTGCTATTCTATGACATTAGCAATGTAATTTAATTTAATGCATTTTAATGAGAAACAACGAGAAACAGGTGAATAAAGACTGACAGTCAATGTTTAATGTTTAGACATTATTATTTCAAGACATGTAAAGCATTTTTGCTCGTTTATGTGGGCCGTCCCAAGCATGGTTGCAATGTGTTCATTGTCAAACTCCAAAATCAGATCATTTTTAATTCTTTAATTCTTATTTTATTTTATTAACAAAATATTTGAGCTTGTCTTGTATATTTTTTTCATTCGATCAGATAACATTTTAAGCTGTCATATGGTCATGTTACAACGCACCCCTCAGACGTTACAATGTACCCCACACCTATGGGGCATGTTGTCACATTTCACTCCCATTTTTTTAGGGTAAATAAAGTAAAACGTATACACTGTAATCATGAATCAAAGCGACATATTTGTACTAGACAAGTGTAAAATTACTGTGGATAAAAAATATATATTCTGAACCCCATGTGGATTTACACAAACTGAGAAAGTCAAAAAGTGTTACTTTGTGCCCCGCTCTCCCCTACAGGCAGAAAGTCTTTGTACACCGCATGGCATGAAGGTGGTCGGCTGTGCCAGAAATGTGGAGCAAATAGAGGTAATTATACAGTTATGAGGAAAATTCGCATATGATGCTTCAGGAAAAAAAACAACGAAATGCTGTGAGGACATCGCAGGTAATTTATGTAGCACCTGGATCATAGATCATCATGGACCACCTTAGATCATTTTAAATATAACTGATAGCCTATCTTAATTTATTTTCTATCTGCTTCTTTTACTCACCCTTGTGTTATATGATATCTGTATGATTTCTTGGAAAACAAAAGGGCACATTCAATGAAGTAACTGAAGCCAATGGAAACGTTTTTGAGATACTAGTATAAAACTTAGTAATTAGGCCATCTCAGATTTACTTAATTTGCAAGTGTTTTGACTGAAAACGTTTGTTAAAATAAATGTAAATTATGTATATCTTGAAGCTGTGAACAAAGTGTCTATGGCTCTAGCAAAAATGTCCAAGGTTATTAAAGGGATAGTTCACCCAAAAATGAATATTATGTCAACATTACTAAACTGAAGTGTTCTAACCTTCCATGTGAACAGAAAAGAAGATATTTTGAAGAATATGGGTTAAAAACTGTTTGATGAACCCCACTGAAAAAAAAATACTTTGGAAGTCAATGGGGACCATCAACATTTTTCAAAACATGTTCAACAGAAGAAAGAAACTTATTTATGTAATGAGTAAATGATGACAGAATTTTTATTTCGGGGTGAACTATCCCTGAAAACAGTGTACATTGCATTGCATTCTGACAAATTATTATGATACTAGAGGAGCAATAATACAAAGTTTATAAACCTCTGACATTGGTTTTTGAGCTTTGTAACCTTCATGAAATTTCTTCCCTTTCACAGAAACTGGCTGCTGAATGTGTCAGTAGTGGATTCAGCGGCACTCTAATACCATATAAATGTGATCTGTCTGTAGAGGACGACATGTTATCCATGTTCTCCTGGATCAAAGTTCAACATCATGGAGTTGACGTGTGCATTAATAATGCTGGTTTGGCTCTCCCAGAGCCACTGTTGAGCGGCAAAACCAGTGGCTGGAAAACTATAATGGATGTATGTAAATCAAATAAGCAGTTATTCCTTATCTGAACTGCAGAATGTGTCATGTTAGTCACGGCCAAAACTTTTGCAGGTGAATGTCATTGCCCTGTCAGTGTGCGCCCGTGAAGCATGCCAGTCCATGAAAGAAAGAAAAGTTGATGATGGTCATATCATTAATATTAACAGGTACAGGTTGCACCTTTGTTCTATGTACTCATTTTCTTGTCTATGTGCAGACACAAAAGCATTCAATGTCTTAAAATACATATTTTAGTATTTGTGGACACCGGGTCGTCAACAACACTGATGCACACTTCTACACCGCCAGCAAATATGCAGTGACGGCTCTCACAGATGGTTTGAGGCAAGAGTTACGAGAGGCCAAAACCCACATACGTGCCACAGTAAGCGCAGGAGGATCAGGATTTGCTTCTGCTGAACACTTTATTTATGTAATATGATTACTGCATGTACAAAGACTTGTTGGCACTAAGTGTTCTCTCTGTTTAACAGTGTATTTCTCCTGGTTTAGTGGAGACCGAATTTGCCTACCGACTCTTAAGTAAAAACCCAGAAATAGCTGTTGCTACCTACAAAAGTGTAAAGGTATAGACCAGGGCTGTCCAACCTTGGTCCTGGAGGGCCGGTGTCCTGCAGAGTTTAGCTCCAACTTGCCTCAACACACCTGACTGGAAGTTTCTATGCCTAGTAAGAGCTTGATTAGCTGGTTCAGGTGTGTTTAATTAGGGTTGGAGCTAAACTCTGCGGGACACCGGCCCTCCAGGACCGAGTTTGGACAGTCCTGGTATAGACATTCTGATTCCTTTCTATACAACATGTTGAAGGTCATCATTACATCGTTTAAAATATTCAGGGCCTGACACACGACAGAGCTGACATTGCAAACGCAGTGGTGTATGTCCTGAGTGCTCCTCCTCATGTTCAAGTAAGCAACGTGCATCACTGGAGAAACTATTGTGCGATTAATGTTTGCTGTCACTTCATAAATGTTCTGAATATGAGATGAATGGGATATTTTGGTGATAAGAATTTGTCAAAAATTAGAATAATCACTGTTCTTTGTTGGTTTCTACTGATATAGAATCAATTTGAGCAGCAGTGGAAAATTTCGGCATTGTATTTTCTAGGTAGAATCTTGATTTAATGGCTGAATTGTTTAATATAATAGTTTTTTCCTTCCTCTTGTGTAGATTGGTGACATTGAGATCACGCCAGTGGAGCAGTCGATGTAACCTGAGCAAATAAACGGGATCAAGCATCTCTGACACAATGTGACAGTGATGAAGGACAGAACTTGAAGTAAAAAAAAATGACTGTTCAATTTACTATATTGCTAATATATGTAGTATACTAGTATAGCATATTTACTACTAATAATAGTACATCTATTATTGTAAATGTTACTAGACAGACAAAAATATGATTTTTAGAAAAAGTTCTAAACACTCTTGGTGCTGTTTTAAATATTTTTAAAAAATCAGTTGTGCAAAATGCAGAATCACTGTCATTTATTTTGCTCGACATCATATTGATGAACATTTGTGGACAAAAAAATCAGTGCTGATGAAATGGGATACTTCTGTACAAACTTTAGCTCTGAATTTGCAGCTCAGCATTGCAGGGTTACATTGCATCAATGGTTTTAATCAAACTTCACGATTAAGTTATTGACAAAAAAGTATAAACCCTGGTAACCCTTTTTACGTACTTCTGAAGATTTGGACTATAGTGCCGTGTTTTATGATCTACATTTATGGTGCTTTTTTGCTATTCTGGAGCTTTGGTTGAAACTACCAAATAGCTCTTTACTCTTTCTGTTTTATTTTTGAGAAATCAAGGGTGACACCTATTGAATATTGAGAAGCAGAGAAACTACTTCCAGTGCTTATTATGCCAAGAGCGTAAAACAATATTAGTGAAAGAGTCTGTCGCCTTGTTTTCCTCTAAAAACAGTATAGTAAAGAAAGGGATTAAAAAGCAACTGTTACTTTCCAATGTATTTATAGTATAAATGACAATCATAAAACTGATTTTTGCTTGCATTTGCTTTTATTTTAAGACTGTAGCTGCCCAATGTTTCGTCCTCATGCATGATTGGCATCTCAAGGAAAATTACCTAGCAACCAGCCCTGAGTATAAGATGTGTGTTAAGGCTGTGAGGGAAGCATTAAGTGCTTGTTGTTTTGCCATTGAAGATTCTGCTTAAAAATTTAAAGTTCATTAAAATCATTTTGCTTTAAGCCAAATAGCCAGATTAGTTATATCTAGCCACTTTTTGTACTTTTTACCCGCTTTACATTCCTTCGCGTTCCTCTGTGGTCTTTAGATGGTCTGTCTCAGCATGTGGACAGAGCACGCAGTTACTCAGCAAAAACCTCTTGTTCGTATGGGAACACAGTCCCGCCCTCTTAACCCCATTTCCATGACCGCAACAGCACGAAACACTGTGGAATCAATCATGAATTGTCTTTTATGCTCTGTAAGTGATACTATTGTACTGTTTTTGGAATGTATATTATTTCATAATGTCGACACCCTCTGATTGCTCTGAATTATTCCGTGTCTGGGAACCAGGAAGCTGGTATGAGACTCCACATTGTTTTCACACACTCGTTCTGAAACTGCTGAGTACAGCGGAGTTGCGGAGGAGGAAGCTGGTGTGATGCAAAATGGTGTGATGTTCTGTCCAGGCCATAATATTGGAAATGGATAATGGAAATCACACAGTGGTCTCCCTTGAGTAGTATGTTTTCATGAGAACGTGTTACTGAAACATCTGAAAACCCTGTTGAAACATACAGTATGTACTTTCAATGGCCCCAACTTTAATCGTTCAAGACCTAACTAGGAAGTCAGATCCCCCAAACCCCATAATTCACACCTTCACGTCCAGACTTCTACATGAATTAATTTTGAATATTTAAAAGCAGCTACTTCATATGCATTGTAACACTGTGATTTAAATCACATCTTCCATTGCATATTTCAGACTGCAAAGGCCTTGCTTTCTAACAAGAACATGTGAGGATCAGCTGATGGGAGATTTGAGTTCAGTGTTACAATACATTTAATGTCGGACAGTGGGTGAGGTACCTAAAGCAGATTATCCTTTGAGAAGAATGTGACCCTTAAGTCCACTGGCAAAACTTTGTAAGGCCAAAGTCTGTACTAGAACAATGACCATCATAAATGGACTCAGTGCACTCGCTTCTTTTTTGTTTTTTAACAGGAGAGCAAATGCTGTAAATAATCAGGTTACCTGGAGGAACACTTAACACTTCATTTATTAAAAACAAAACCCATACTGTGAAGCAGAGGAATGTTTTCTCAAAACACGCTATATTCCACCAGTGCTCTTATTTACTTTATTCAGCAATCATGTCGAGAAACACATGCTTCATAAAAATGATCTGATCTGTCAGTCTACCATCAAGGGAGCTATAAAAACAGAGTAGGTAAAAACACGCTGCTTATTAAAACAATGTTGCTGCATATCGTATGGCAGCCTAGAAGATAACCAACCGTTTGGTCGCACCATGTGGAGCTTGTTGAATTTCACTCTCTCTTAATTTTTCCACGCTTTTCTCGGTTTCCTCGCTCCTTGCTTCTCTTCATTTTCGTGTTCCTAGGTCTGCGGGTTGCCTTGGACGAAGTGTTAGTGTGTAGAAGAGGAAACATTGGTGCCGTGTTTATCTCTGGACCCTTCAACTGAAACTCAGTGTCCTTTTCGATCAGAGTCGGGAGGGGTGTTGTGTCTGTAACGTCCGGCAAAACTGCTTCATAGCAGATTTTGATTACACGCCTTCCTTTGTTCCTTCTACCATTGGTGTCCTTCAAACTTTCTGTTGGGTTTTCAAGTCGGTCCAATCCCAGTCGCTCTAGTACATCTGTTGGCCCGACTGTTGCAGAACCTGTGAACAATAGTGGATCCTGAGAGCTGATATCACGAGGAGGTCCTTCTGTAGAAGAAGCAATGATTTTCCTCATTCTCTTTCTTCCTTCTCTCTGCCTCGAACTTGGCATTTTGGTTCTAACAATGGGTGTTTTTTGTGTAGTAGTGAACACATGTCCCTTTTCATCCATGTAATGTGTAATCTGCGTCACTTCGTTTCTTACAGCATCAACTGGACTCTCGGTTGTTGATGTTGCGAGGCTGACACCTTCAGATGGACTAGTCGAGAGAGTTTCTTCCTTGACATAAAGTTGGGTGGCTTCTGTGGAAGGGTTGTTTTTTCTTTGCTTTTTCTTTCCGGCTCTTTGTCTCAGCTTAGCTCTGATCTTATAGCGGACAATGTGAGATGCAGGTGAGGAGGAGACGAACTCTGTGTCGTTTGCTTGGTTGTGCTCTAGAATCTCTGGTTCTTTACCTGTCTTTATTGAGGTTGTAATGGTAGCAACATCCTGATTATCATTCACTGTCCTCTGAGGATCATCTCTCATCATCTTATTAGAATTTCCTACAGAGTCTAGCTCACTGTTCATGAAATTATTTTCTTTTATGCTAAACCGATTCATCTTCGCTGCTTCCTCCGCAAAGTTGTTCTTACCCATGACCTCCTCTGTTTGACCGGTTGACGGCGCACCGGCCGTTCCTTCGTCGACCTTTAACACGGCATCAAGTTTTTTATTCTTCTTCCTGCCTTTACCCCTTCCTCTTTTCTTCTTGTTCTCTTTTTTCTTCTTGCTGGAATTTTTCTTCCTCTTCTTCTCTGACGTCTGAGTTTCTCCTTTACCTGTGTCTGCGGATGAGCTTTGAGAGGTGGAGACTGTGGCGAGCACTTTGATTAAATCCTCTGCAGCCGTCACCACGTTTGTGAGCGAGGGTTCTTCAGGGGCGGTGGTCTTTGATTCAGAGAATGACGACTGTGTTGTGCTTTCAGCGTTCTGAGTCTTGTTCTGCTTTTCTTCGTCTGACTCTTTCTTCTTAGGAGGAGCGATAGTCAATACATCAATGACATCAATGCCTCCAAAGTCATAAGCGTTTGATTCTTTAATCACTGCTACGGGAACTCTGTCATACTTTTTACACCTTTATGATGGAGAGAAGAGTTAAAAATTGAATTTTTTTGGCAACTGTAGACTGTACACTAGACTAGAGTATATGGAAGGATTTAGAACTTCACAGAATTTGATACTTACACCCCATACCAGTGACGCTCAACACACTGCTCTTCAAATGAAAACTCAAAGCAAGGCACTTCGATCACATTAAAGAAAGCTTGTCCGACTACTCGGGATGAAGTGTCATTGACACGTCTCAGGCATTCCTTTAAGCTGTAAGATGCAGATATAAGTGGTCATTAGCATAAATAAATATGGAGATGATTTCAAAATGTCTATTTTTTCAGCATTTTTACATAAAGATAATGATTTCGATTTGATTGCAGCTTTGACATCAGTTAAAAAAAATAACTTTCATTTGAAATCATACACAGCAAAAATTGGTAACCTGTTGCAATCGTTAACTTGATTTTTTTTTCTACCTGATCTAATTCTTAAATTTAGGGTTGTTTGTACACCCTTAATTATAATATGATGGTTCTGTGAAAAATAGTTGTCAGTAAAAATTAGGCTAATTTATGTTGATTGTTGTAACATCCCAGAAGCACATTTTAACATTTTGTAGGTAACTGACAAATATCAACAAGATTTGTAGGTTATATGTTTTTGCATAAAACATAATTAAATCACAGTTTAGTCCTTCAATTAAATAGAATTGAAAAGAAACAATACTTAAATTCTCATAATAAAAGTGTCTCAATTAATATAACTTCATAAAAACGGCTTATCTACAATTTTTTAGTTTTTAAAGTAGTTTTAAATGAAGTAGACCTATAGCTTGTCATGCTGCTGGAGGCTGCTGTCATCTATCAAACTTACACATTCTGGACCACATCAAACTTACGCATTGTCGCAGTCGCAGTGGCTCAGGGGGTGCCATTTAAAGTTGGTGTATCCATAGTTGGAGGAAAACGCATGGATGACGTATGGGCAGTGATCGTGAACGCGACAACATTGGTCGGTCTCTTCGAATTCGCCTAGGGTGGAAAAATCACATGCACAAAATGCCTAAACACTTGCTACAGTACGAAAATGAAACATAATACTCAAGTCAGTGAATTAAAGTCAACTCACCTAACTGATCATAATGATCTGCGATGTTCCCTGCACCACACCAAAGTGTCCCGGGATAAGTGAAGCCTCGCTTGGTTCGCGTCTTTTTATTGTTCGCCGCATCAGAGTTCGGCTCTTTTGCTGGTTGTGTCGTCGCGATGAAGTTTCTGTCGCCTTTTGATTTCAACTTGTTACAATTCGCCTTCGCTTCGGACACCCCTGTCAAAGTCATCTTCAAATCAGAGCTCATTTGGTTTCTTAGCCCAAGCCTGCAAACATGCATGAAGGATTTGACTTGCATTTCGTTTTGGATCACAGAGCAGTCCACCAGGCGGCCCTCAGAGTCATGCACAGAGCGAACCTCTTGAGCGCCATCGGTAACCTGATGGAGGTGATACTCTCCTACAACTGAACTTTTGGCGCAAAGAGTGTTGTTGAGCATGTAAAAGAGCTCTTTGCTCTCTTTTTCTGCATCTAAAGCTTGGCTTAAGAATTCGCCTTTAACAAAATTCCTGTCTAGATAAGACAGAAACACGAAAAACACGGACCACATCGCGGCGGGCGGCACTTTCAGCACCACGGAGTCTCAGACAGCACCGCAGCCTCTCCTGTCCTACGAGAACCGGCTTCTTTCACCGGCTGCCGTGGGTATTAATATATTGCTGGTCAATGATGGGAGGAGTCTGGCATTTAATTAACCCTTTCCTCCTCCAATGAACTTGAATACCCTAATATGCATCTGTTTCCTCCCCCTGTCGTCCGTGTGGCAAGTGTACAGTGAGCAATGATTTCCGATGGATTCTCATTTCCAATGGATAGAGCCTATTTGCAAAAGGCAAATTCGTATTTATCTTATTTGCGAGAGGGAAAGGTTGCAATGCAAAAGCTAACAAACAAAAGGGTATTCTTGTTTTGTTTCTTTTTTTAAAAGTAAATCAATGCTTTGTTGAAACCACATTTTGTATTATTGTTATTACATTTTAGGACAATAGAAAGCATGGCATTACAGTTAAAAGTAGGCTATAAGACATGAGAATTACAAGTATTTAAGGCAAATTTAACCTAGGTATTGTACAAAGACATTCCAAACAAAAGGAAAAGAGGGGGGAAAAATAGGCCTATATATACATACATAAGTTACATAGCTATATATGGGTTATATATATTAGATAAGTAAAATACTTTGTTTTCAACCGTTTCATTAATCACAAAAGTCAGATTAAGTCATTCCTAAATAAGAGGTAACGATCGCAACAGTTCGCTGCTTGAGAGCTTGGCGTTAGAATCAGTATTTATCATTTTGTTATATATTTACATCACAAATATCACGAATGGTAATATTGTAAAACTCTTTGAGTTGGTTTAACATTAGAATACACTGACAGAATAAATGACTTTCGATCTCCTGAAAGTCATTGAATACCAGCACACAGAGTAAAAACAATACAAACTTTACATCACATCTACAAATACAATAGGACTATAGCATATTTTTCTAGATAAAATGCAAACACAATTTCAATGTAGGCTCTTTTTAATCAAGCCGTGTTTGTTGTGTGCAGGCGCACCGGAATATGTAATCCCACATAATGAATGTAGGGTGTAATGGATATGTGTGTTTTGACCGCAAGTAACCCCATCGCTCCCCACACCTCGAGATTTACTTTGGTGACGCAGCAAGGAGGAGGTTCCTTTGGCGCTTTCCATAGTAACAAGAGATGGGGTGATCCTTCCGACCCAGCGAGATTGGGCATTCTAATTTCACAAAAGGAATGGGTAGTGACCTAATTTGGAACAGTGGGCTTTTTCAGTTCAGACCAATGAAGATCTCCATGCAGTTATTGAACATCAGTCAGTGTCTTTTCCTATGGTTACATGGATCTTAACTTTGGGACTTTAACAGACGCAGGCGCCAGCAAAGTGAAAAAGAGTAATTTGAGAAGAGAACGCACGTTTGTCCATATGTAAATATATTTGCAATTGTATATGGCTGTTGCGTTCAAACAATGAAATATGTAGCTTTCCATTGCTGTATTTCTTAGAAAAAGATCATATGATTAAAATGGTCCATTCCAGATGAAATTAACTCATCTTTATTTATTAAGTTAGCCTATAACTATTGGTGCAACATTGTTGAAAAGGGTACAAACGACGAACTAATAAAATAACCAAATAAATCAGGATTTATGCAAGTGCAAGTCCAAAAGCAAAATATTTATGGTCGGCTTTTAAAGAGCCCCCATTGAGTCTAACAGTGGGCTTGGGCAAATCGGATTGGTGGGGGAGGAAACAAATGATGTAAAATCACCAGAGGCAACATGCGACATTGTTGGAAAATCGGCCCGATGTAGTATTAATTTAATGCTCATTAAAAAGTTTTGCCCGGATATTAATCAGCGCGTGTTCCGCATACCTGACGAACTGTTACTTCATTCCAACACACTGTGTAATTTCGAAATACCGCATTTTCTTTCAAACGTTTATGATCTACAATAGCACAAGTTCTTGGAGCACAAATCTGAAATACTGGAATATTTTTAAAACGATGGCATGACAGCGCAAAACTGTGCTCAAGATTTCTGATGTACAGAGGAGTTCATTATCTTAAATTGCGCATGATTTTCAGATAGGTTAAAAAGGAACCCTATTTCCCTATATTAAACAATGAAATAAAATAGTCAGCTGCTCAATCAAGAGGTCACTATGAGAAATCTCTGCAGAAAATAAAATGTAAAAGACCAAAAGATTCAATAATAAAATTGTCCATAGCATCATAATTTCGATCTTTTGTGGATCGTATGGATGTACTGTAGGGTATAGGCGAGTCCTGCATAATGAGGTGGAAATTCAGTGGAATTTCAATTAATTGGAAAGGTGGCTCCTGGCACCTTGCACTTAAAGGGGTCATATGATGTTGCTATAAAGAACATTATTTTGTGTATTTGGTGTAATAAAATGTGTTTATGCTGTTTAAGGTAAAAAAAAAAAACATTATTTTCCACATACTGTACATTATTGTTTCTCCTCTATGCCCCGCCCTTCTGAAACCCGTCCAGCTCATTGGTCTGAAAAGCGAGGTGTGCTCTGATTGGCCAGCTATCCAGTGCGTTGTGATTGGCCGAATACCTCAAGCGTGTGACGGAAATGTATGTCCCTCCATATTGTGGGAACCTGGCCGGGCCGAGCGACAAGACAAAAAAATAAAACCCATTATAAACGAGGCATTTGTAGCATCCAGTGGGGAAATAATTACGGATTATAGTGATTTATACTGTCTTTTTACGTGTTGCGTTGCATCGCACCGTGTAAACATAAAACCATGTCTGCATTTGTGATCGGAGAAATGACAAACAACAAACGCTACTCTACACTGCTCAAAACTCGCATTTGAATCGTCAGTGGCAAATTCTTTAAATATAAAAAACGTACTTACACTCTGTGAGTCAGAACAGCCGGCATTGTAGTCTATTCTACCAGGATCAGGAAACTGTCCTCCATAAAATGCGCTGCACAAATCTGACTATTTGGTTTGAACTGTTCTGGAACAATCTTGTAAATACAACTTAACCACTGATTATTAGACGTGTCCTCTTTTGGAAGGCCAAACAAAGTTGTTTCGCTTTCACAACGAAACACATGGCGGGCTAGAGTGAGCGGAGGCCGGCCTGAGTGAGCAGCGGCGGGCAGGCTTGAGTGAGCGGCGGCCAGCGAATTCGACGAAGGAGCGTCCAGCGGGCTTGCGGCAACCACATGTGACGACCCCGGGCTGGACTCCGCTTCGTCCGGCGATCCACAGCGTGAAGTTGATGTATTTCCTCAGCGACCAGCACGGATCAGCTCCAGGCATGACGAAGCGGATATCGTCCTCTTTGGAAGGCCAAACAAAGTATTTTAGCTTTCACAACGAAACACAAAGCACCTTCACGACATGGCGGCGGTGGCAACAATACTACAGAGAAAATAAAAGTTACGATTTTTTTCTTTGCGTGAACATTTGGGCGGTGTTATGCAAATCTTCCCACATCGTGGCATAGACATGTGGGGGCATGTTAGAACGATCCGTTTTAGGTAGATGTGGTGGGGGATTTCTCTCTGGATTCACAGCCGATACCCAATCATGAATACATTTTTTATTTATTAAGGATGACGACGACAATCAAAGGCACAGAACATGCCTAAACAGCACACGTGCGAGAGAGAGAGACTGACTGAATGACTGAGCGTGTCCTCCATCAGGTTAAGTCATATTCATGAAAAAAATTTGTTTGTGATGTCCTAAGAGTAATGTTGTCGTAATATCCTAATATCTTTTCAGTGTTTATGGGTAAGGTACTCCCTCATGACAGGTGTCAGTGCATCAGCTTCAGCTTTTCCCCCTGTCGTTTAACCCAACGTTTACCCCTCACGTCACTAGCTCCGCCCTTGCGCCATAGCTCGTGACCGGAAGAGAAGATGAGTCGTTTTGAGGGGGAGGGGAGGTAAACGTTTTTGATTAAAGATTACGAGGGCACATGAATTAAAAAAAAATAATGAAGTGCACGGATAAATTATTTATAATAAACACTACAGTATTCCATAAAAAATAAGAATTTTTTCAAGCAGTGCAACAGAAATGCAAGTAGGCAGTGATCAGATGGAGAGAATGAAAAGTAATTCAAAGATGGCTGCTGCTCACTTGGACAGGATGGGGGAGAAAAGAGTGGGCCGAAGCAAACAAATTCTTGACAAAAGGTATGTTCCAAAGTTAACATTTCCAGAGTTACCATTCTGTTAATCAGTAGGAGATTGTCTAAAATAATTCATAGTCATTGTTCTGTTGTTTTATTTTTGGTCCTCTTTCTGTCAATATCTCCTTTTAGGGTAAACTTACTTGAGGAGTCCTGGAGGGTTTTTTCTATTTTTTCAAATTAACTTCTAATATCACTTTTTCGTGTCAATTGGATACTGGGGGAAAAGGAGCAATATGTGTTATGGGGTAGTGAGGTGGGGATGCATGAAAAGAAAACTGGGTTTGTTTAAAAAAGGGGGGGGGCGAACCTTAATCTTTTTAAGGGGAAACAATTTAGTGAAGCAAAAGTTACATGTAGACTTAAGCAAGCACTGTAAATATGTATTTATTAGTTGGAAGTAGATGCATCTTAAGGTTTTAAGTAACCAATGGTAATTTGTGGAAAAATAAATATTCAAGCTCTGGTTCTCTAGCAAAACGGAAGGAGTCTTGAATACACATATTTTAGAAGGTGTAATTCTGGATGAGTAAGGTAAGTATATATCTATATAATATATATATGAGATAGATATATATTTATTATCAAACACCCAAAAATGGTACTCTGCCGTACTAGCCGAGTCTGGGTACTGAACTGAGCGACACCATAGGCATTGGGCCACAATCACACCGACGAAAAATGAAACACTTAGCTAGTATTGGCCTGAGTCTGGGTACTGAAACTGAGCTGACACCACCGGCATTGGGCCACTCGTTGGTGTGATTGTGGCACAATGCTGGTGGTGTTGGCCCAGTTTCAGTACCCAAACTCGGGCCAGTACCGGCTAAGTGTTTCAATTCTTGTCGCCGTGATTGTGGCAGTTTTGGCAGCCGGACTCGGGCCAGTGTATTTGAATGTGTGTATGAATTCTGGGGCGCCATTCATCCCATGTCCATGCCGACTCTAGCAATCGCAGCCGGGCCGAGTTATTTCATCCGGCCTGCCGGATCTGGGCCATTATTGGGCCAAACTGTTTTGGCTACCTGGGTTATAGTCATCTAGGCTTTTTTATCAGGTTTCCCTATTATAATTGTTTTTCCATAGTTACTGCCGTTCATATAAGCAATTAATGAAAATTATATTCATAGGCCTATGCTATCATCTTAAAAGTGTGTAACCTATAAGAAGCTTTCAGAACCTATCTGAACCTTTTTTTTTTTTTACGGTCATTAATTGTTGTAACAATAATAATTGTAGCTATTTTTTCAAAATTGTTGTTAGGCTACCAAAATGCATTTTGTTAGCCTACGGTAAAGATAAATAAACATCATATAAAGTGAATTCTTTCCAAATCAAATTCAATATTCCAACATATTTGATTTCTTACAGCATGTTTTCTTCATCACAGGTAAATCCAAAATGTCTGAAAAAGTGCAATGAAATCATTACAAAACCTAACTTTGGCCCCACTTAAACTACGTTTTCTATATTGGTGTGAACATGTCTTTCTCCCGGTAAGGACTTAAACACCAACTCATGAGATTAAGTTATAAATCATACAGAATGAGTTTTTTATTTTATTTTATTTTTTGGAGAATGTAAAAATGCAGAAAGTTTTCTGTGAGGGGTAGGTTTAGGTGTAGAGCCATACGCCTGGAGAGACTCGCACGGTTCATAGATGCATCAGCACATTCTGGTTGCTCTGTGTACTACCGTTGATGAGTTCACGAGGTTTAGCTGGGGCTCGTTAACTGCTCTACGGTAGTACACAGACCAGAGTCCCGTAAACCAGACGTGTGTGTGTGTGTGTGTGTGGGTGTGTGTGTGTGGGTGTGTGTGTAAATGTATTTCTATCCTGGTGGGGACCTTGTGTGTGTGGTGTTAACTCATTACAGCACACTCCTTTACAGTAATTGTGAATAATAAAGCTCTCTGTGATTATTTGCAAGCCACTTATCCCACACAATGGACAGTAGGACACTCTACAGTAGTTTACTGCTACAAATTTCATGACTGACTTACTTTGCTCTGAAAGAACGACTGTTGTAGATGTCTTTTTTGTTAGTAAAGAATCAGGATGACTCATTAGTCTACTTTAAACCTGCACATATAACGTATTATGGGCAGCCCTCACTCTTTCTGAATCTGTCATATTTCTGCTTGGCTCCGCTCCTGTGTTTGAGCACTGCATAAGAAAACTGAGTGACAGCTCAGCTGTCAGCGTCACTTTAGCGTCTCGGCTGATATCGCGGAGGGATATTTCTTCCTCATGTAGCACTTCGGTCCGGAACACGCGTGTGTGATAGTGCGGATCGATATCATGATAAGAAGAGCGCATTCAGCCCCGGTTAGTCCTAGGAGTCAGTCACACTGTATAGTGTATAGCACAACTTATGACGTTATTGAGCATTTATTAAAACACATCGCGACTCAACATTTAGAGATCAGTAAGTTATTGATTTTTTTTTTTTTTACCTTTACTTTAAGAAACATCTTGCAGAACTTGGTTGTTGCCAAACTAGACAAGACAGCTCAACCCCCTTCTTTGATCTGACTGGCTACAATCGAACGTGCTAAAAGTTTAACTTTTTAGAATCTTTTTTTGTCATCCCAGAAACTGTAGTTGACGGAAAATTTTTGTTTAAATTGATAGTTTAGTTGTCCTATAAAGATTGCCAAAGTAAAACATAAATCACAATACTTATAGGTATTAAGCAGTGACATTGTCAGGTTTTTTATTTACAAAAAAATAAGCTTTTTGAATGTGGCAGGATTGTAATATAACAATTAATAACAAGCTTTTATGCGATACAGATTAAAGTGGCTTCATAAATTACTTTTTAAAAATATTAAAAACGCAAAACACACCTGATGCGAATTCTTTGCTCTTCATTTTCTATAAGCAGAGTTTTAACAGACCCTGTTGTATTTTCTTGTAATTTATTAAAAGAAGGTACACCGCCATCTTTCATGACTGACTTACACCGCCATCAGTATAGCCTACAAACATAACGGAGTATAAGTGCGTTATCAAACATTTGTCACATTTAGGCTACAGTTTAGTTCGCACTAGGATATCCCTTTACAAGTAGGCTATACAAGGGGGGGGGGGGGGGGGAACACAAAAACATGATTGTGCTTAAAAACAGTTACACAGTAACTTTTGTTTAAGTTATTCTGAAAACGAACCTGTAGCCTATTTATTCATAACCTATTTACTGAAATAATCAATTATTTACTGAAAGTATTATGCATTACGCTGAGCAAACGCAAACACTCTCCAGCGCGCTGGTTTTGGGCTAATGGGTAATTAGCTGGGAGAGACGTGAAAACGCCCACTTTACACTACTTAAATTAAAACCAAATCCACGGCGTTCACAGGGTGAGTTTTGAGAAATCTAGCGGACTTTCCAGAATGGACGTTTTAGCAGTTCCCCAAAAGAGAGAAGAGGGCTGGTACCTGCCTCTTATGGCACCAAACACAAAGGGACCAAAGTTTGCATGGCTTGATCCATCAAGACTCTATTGCAATTCACAGGTAAACAATCACTCTTGTTGCACGCCAAACTTTTCCCAGTGCATGCCTATGCATGTACGTTATTGAATAACCTAGCTTTAAAACTGTGTGTCTTGAAGTCTGAAAAATAAAGACATGTTAGAATGTGTTTGATTACCATGGGTTTTATAGTTTATAGTCTCTGCTCACTGTTTTCTGTCACTCCTAACTGATCCAGGCACTGTCAGATTGCGTAAAAGATCTTCTCAAACCGTTCCAGAATGAGACCATTGACCTGGTGGCTGGAATAGATGCCATGGGCTTCATCCTCGGTATAAAACTTTCTCTTTTGTAGCTGGGGTGGAGCAAGACCGTCTGAACTCGAGAGACGATATTTTTAGCTCAGTTCACATGTTGCAGTAAAAGTAAACATAACACCTGGCAAATAGGCTAAATGTAGAATGGGGCATTGCCTACTTTAGGGACCATCTCTAAAGCCTGACTTAATGAAATGTATAAACTTAAATTATAGCGTCTATTCACTATTTCAGTGAATATTATGAAAAATGTATTACTTTTTTTTACTTTCTCCTGCAATTTAAGGGTCAGCTGTGGCCGTAACTTTAGGAAAAGGATTTTTGGCCATTCGAAAAGCTGGACACTTATGTGTTCAAACTCGCACTCAGGACTACATTGACTATTCTGGACGAGAGAAACTAATGGAAGTGCGTGTTGATGTGTTAAAGCCAGGTACTGATGTATGTAAACCCATTTTGTCACTATGGTTGGTTGAAAATGCATTATCTTATACTGGGAAAAGGGCATTTAAAGCTGAAAGTTAAAAGATATTACAATCAAATTAATATTTTTACATATATTATATTTGCAGTGATTTATAAATGATCGATCAGCTCTGTTTTATACTATATAATCCCATGACATAATGACTGCACAACCGTGTGTATTCAACTGTTTTTGCATTGACACATCTAGTGACTGAGCAAAATGTGAAATTCTGATATGTTATGATGTCCTTCAGGTCTGCGGGTTCTTGTAGTAGACCAGTGGATTGAGACTGGAGGAACTATGAGAGCAGCTATCAAACTGGTGGAGAATCAAGGAGCTACTGTTGTAGGTAGGCCTAAGCATAAAACGGCTAATAAAAACAAATGTTTTGAGACTGGGGGCCGTTTCATAAAATACTTTAGGAAAAGCGGGGATTAAAGTCCAAAACCTGACTCGAATTCTACTAAATTCGATCCATGTTCAGTGAGTCAGGATAATTTGATGTGCGCTTATTCTTAAGCAGCCCTTAATGTCGATCATGGATCAAATCGATCCACCATGGTAAACAGCAAATATTTGTGCTGTTTAATGCATTTGAGACATTGGGCCTCATTCATGAAACACGAGCAGAATGAATTTGTGTAAATCGTTCGTAAACCGTTCTGACGTAAACTTTCGAATTCATGAAAATGTTCGTATTTTCAAAATGTTAGTTGATACGAAAGAAATGTACACCTGCTCCCTACCGCGTGCAAATGGTGCGTAAAATGTTCTGTGTTCTTTTTGGCAAGCTGATGACACGTAATTATGGCAGTGCATCAAAATTCAAAGTTAATTTGCCCTTGCCCTCTTTTTGAAGTGTGTGTGTATATATCAGTCATTCTTGAGAAGTGGGACAAAACGGGGTGCAAAATTGAAAAAATAAAACCTTGTACTCAGACAAATGAAACTACATTTAGGTATCTTATATGTACTAAGCTACTGCTTGGATTACACCTCCAACTTTTCTATTTTTTTTTTTTTTTTTTTTTTACAATTTGCTTGTTGAGTTGGACTGTGTATATTTAACTATTAACAGCATTCAAGATGTTTTAACATTTCAAAACACATTCTCGTGTTAGGAGACAGATTACACTTTCACATGTGACCAACAATTCCACAACAAATATAAAATATCATAATGAAATATTATCAAAATATACAACTGACGGAGTTGACGAAAAAATGACTGCAAATTCAGGTTAACTATCAAATACATTGAATCCGTCAATTACTGTATTAAAACAAACACAAACTGTGAGTATGCTATTGTTTATAAAGCTTTTATTCAAAAGTCACATTTAAGTATTTTGATATATAATTGGAACACAAAATCTTATGGTGGTGACATCTGACGGTGTTGACAAATTTGGCATTTCTTTCAAAAAACTAATGGAGTTCATGTAGTAGCCATTTCTGTTGATTAATTTTTTCTGTATGTAGATGCTAATGGAACCTGTTCAGAAGAATAAAAGGATAAATATTTCAAATAATTTCCTCAGAAATTGGAAGATGTTGTTGACATATCATGGTTGTGACAGGAAATATTGACATTAGGATTTAAAATATACTAAAACTTAGCAGAGCCTGTCTGACACTGATGTACTCTGCAGAGGTGAACTGTGGCACGGGGGTCCTTTAGAGTGACGGCTGCCCCTGATATTCCCTGATTTTATTACATTTTATTGAATGTCTGACTGTTGACAAAAAGTGGGGACGCAACTTTAAAATCTTATAAGATTCATTAAATACAGTTGGTTGTAGCCTTTTTTTTTATAAGTTGCTTGTCTGCTTTTATGTTTGGATATAATAATTCAACAATGTATGTGCGAGTCAGGGTATATCAATGCGTTCCTATTGGTCCGTGTTAGAGGAGCTCAGCTTAGCCTGACAGTTAGCCTGCTCCTGACCAGGTTAGTTTCCCAGCATAATTTGCCGCAGTGACTGGGCTTGAGCTATGGTAAATTTGCTTTCGGAAACCAAATCAAGTGACAAGTCACTTAGTCGCTTATTTGGTAAACGGAGTTTAATGAAACCGCCCCATGGGGAACTTAGCCACTGCCCCTCTCCACCCGAAACCTTTGTATCTTTCTTTAATGTTGATTCTCCCTTTAGGGCACTATTAAAATAATGTAACTGAAGTCTGACTGGCCAAAGTTTATTGACATTCTTGTAATATTACTTGCTGCAAGATGCAACACGAGGGATTTGGACAGCTGTTTTCTGTGAGCGTGTAATGGCTCCTGTTCACTTATCAGTAGTGTTGATTAAGTTGGTCAAATTAGTGCTGTTATTTCTCTATTCTTTGTAGGCATTGCTGCTGTGGCTATTGAAAACAGTGTGGGAGGAAAGTGGCTAAAGGAGAACTATAAATATTCCGACTGCATTCCAAATGAGCTGCAATCTCAGATAGACAGTCAATACCTGGAGTCTTTTAAGAATTTTAGTGGTTAAATATTAAGAAATGAGGGAAAACTTTTCATGTCAATTTTAATTCTCAGCCCTTGATTCATTTGCAGGTTGTGACGCATTATTGAATGTGAAGAAATATGAATCTTGTGAGGACTGATCTTTCTAAGTTTAAATGGATTTGATCCAATACATTTTTCATGTTTTAAGCATTCAGTCATATTGGTCATAAATAGTCTGACGTCTGTTACACTAAAATACTAGTAGAGTTCACAATCAGATTGTAACTCAGATTTCTAACTTACTCTCTTGAAAATGGTAAAATCAATAGTAATGAATTTCATGTAAACTAAAGATTTGATCAATACTAACCATATTACAAAAAAATAACCGTATTGATATATTAACACATCTGGGAAAACACCCTTTTTATTTATCGAGAGGTTTTTAAATGATTAAATGGCTCATTTAAGGAGAAACCATTTATTTAGAATAAAAATGTAAATCACAGGAAACGAAGCATACTATTTGAACATGTATCAAGGAAAATTACCCTTTTAATAAACAGGATTTTTGATATAGAAAAATACATTTATCACTATTTATTGCTTTTTGTGCAACTCGTGCATGATCCTCATGTAATTTTTTTTTTTTTTTTTTTTTAAGTCACTACTGAACGGAAAAGAACCAAACGTGAGTATTTTTAAGGAACACAATTTATAATCCTGATAATTATTGTGCTAGACTCTTGGGAAAACGGAATACTGCTTTGCCACAAAAAATGCAAACCACAAGTTTTCCAACAAAGGAATGTTTTCTTTCATCCAGCAGATATTCAGTTACACCCTATGAATAACAAACCACGCTGCTCTGTGTACAGTCACATAGTTGGAATATTGTCCATCCAACTTTTCTTATCTTGTAGATTCTCCCTATGCATGTATAAGTACATTTGTGTATGTTTTGCTTTGGTACCATTATGTTGGCAAATGTTTGCATTTTCACATGGCCAGTCTTTACTGACAACAGTTGGTCTGTTTCTTCTTGGAAGTTGCATGCATGTTTGAGTTGCTGTTGACTCGGTGTGGAGAAAATAAAGTTTCATTTACAGTCAACGACAACGGTATCATATTATATATATATATATATATATACACTATCTCAGTGCATCGTATATTCTACAGAAAATCACTGCTTCATGATCTTTTATGTAATAACTTTTAACTCTGAAATAACTTAATTTCTCAATTAATGATTTCAGGTCACTCAGGCAGGGGAACCAATAATATAATGACCTTTTCATGATGCAATAAAATTCCAATGGATTAAATGTTAAAGGAATAGTTCACTTAAAAATAAAAATTAGATGAAAATGTACTCCTCCTCAGGCCGTCCAAGATATAGATGAGTTTGTTTCTTTAACTGAACAGATTTGGAAAAATTAAGCATTACATAAGTCCAAACGGCTGACTAAAAACATCACAATCCACATGACTCCAGTCCATCAAATAACATCATGTGAAGCAAAAAGCTGTGTTGCTTGTTATAAACGCATCCATTGGGGTTATTTTTTTTTGTTTTAGTTTCTGACTAAAATGAGTCTAATGATATGGCTTTCTCAGTTGTAAAAAAACAAAACAAAAAAAAAACTGCGAAATATACACAGAATAAGCATTTACAAGCGCAAACAATCTAAACTAATAACACTAAACAGGGCTCTACGCTTATTTTTCTTTTTAGGAGCACTTGTGCTCCTAACTTAAATTTAGGAGCACAGTCAAAGCACCTTCTAATCAATCCAAAATTTGATAAATGCCTTCCCATTACGAGGTGATATTTGACTCCTTAAAGTGATTTACAGTGGAATTGTTTTTACCTTTTTGTTATGGCATTTTTCTATTTTTATTAAAAGTATGTCATCTTTTTTGTCAAATTATATTTTGTGAGCTTTTTAAAAATTCTAATTAAAACCACAAGAACAAGTAGAATAAGTTACTAATTAAATTAAATTAAAAAAAAAAAATTATGAATATAGAAATATTAAATGATTTTAAAGAACTGAAAAGAGAGTTTAAAAATTAAACTAAAACTGCCAGCAGGTGGCGACAAGTCACTGATTTTATCACTGAATCATTCATTCGAACGGCTGATTCATTCAGGAATGAAGCAAGTGACTGTCTTTATGAAAGGGTAATCATGAATCACTGACTCACTAAACTCGTTTAAAAAAAAAAACGTTCTTTCGAAACACCGCTGTGTTTGAATGGAGATGCACAGCGGCTGAGCTGTGACTGTTTCAAACTATTTTCGACGATGAAATAGAGCAAAATCAGACAATAGTGTTATAGTCAGACAATGTAAGTCACTTAATATTAACTTCTTTTCTATTTAACTGTTGTATTAAATCAGTATCACGTTTACAAACTCCCTTAAAAATCATTAAAAGCTGTCACTCATCTTAGCTCATCGCGATCTCACATCTATAATCAACGAAGCTCTCTACACTGCGCAATGAATCTCTTATTTACACCCTCTACACTTTGCTTATGAAAGGATTTATGAAATATGTCTGTGATGCATTACTCAACGCTGCAAAAACACGTAGAAACCTTTGAAGTTCCCCTCAGCGATCACAATCACAAATATGATGAAGATCTGGTCAGTCGCACTGGTGCTCCTAAATATGTTTTCATAGTCGCACGCAGTAGTTTTCAGTCGCAAATGCGGCTGAAATGGTCGCACTGTAGAGCGGTTATGGATTATGGACTGATATTTTGAAGTTGAAGTTAAAATGTCTTGATGGATTTGTTTATTACAAACTTTTTTTTTTTTCACATGTTAGTGATGGAGTTGGGGGTGTGGATTATTGTGATGTTTTATAAGCTGTTTGATCCTATTCTGACGGCACCCATTCACTGCAGGGGATCCATTGGTGAGCAAGTGACACAATCATTTGCATATCATTGCTATCTTGTGGATTAAGATTGCTTCCGTTGTCCTCATTTGTATGTCGCTTTGGATAAAAGTGTCTGCTAAATGATTAAATGTAATGCGACATTTCTCCAAACCTGTTCCGATGAAGAAACAAACTCATCTACATCTTGGATGGCCTGAAGGTGAGTGCATTTTTAACAAATTAAAATTTTTGGGTGATCTTTAATGTACTTGCGAACAACTTCCCCAATACGTCTGGATCCACTTTTCTCCAGTTCTGCCAGAACATTTGCCTCAAACTTTAAAGATGTCACTCTGAAGAAAAACTCTAACAATCTCCCCTACAGTCACAAAAAGAGTAATTCATCTAAATACAGTTGCAAGCTCTAAGGTTTCCCAAATACTTTGTGACTTTGTACATGCATTATTTACACAGAATTGATACAAATCCTATTAACATATAATACACTATAGCAATATCTCAAGTCCGGAACTCACCAGACAAGGTGGACACAGCCCAGTACGCTGCTTTCATCTGATCTGCCAGTTTAATGGCGTCCTGCTCAATTAGTGTATACTGTGCAGGAGACTAAAGGAAAGACACATTGGTAGGACATACGTGACCCTGGACCACAAATCCAGTCTAAAGTCGCTGGAGGTATTTTTGTAGCAATAGCCAACAATACATTATGGGTCAAAATTATCGATTTTCTTTTATGCCAAAAATAATTACGATATTAAGTAAAGATCATGTTCCACGAAGGTATTTTGTAAATTTCCTACCGTAAATAAAACTTTTTTGATTAGTAATATGCATTGCTAAGAACTTCATTTGGACAACTTTAAAGGCGATTTCTCATTATTTTGATTTTTTTTTAGATGTTCAAATAATTGTATCTCTGCCAAATTTTATCCTATCCTAATAAACCATTATTAGCTTATTTATTTAGCTTTCAGATTATGTATAAATGTGGTCCAGGGTCACATATATCAATATGTACATAAAGGTATATGGGCGAAAGCAGTATGGGATTATGACATGCCATGAATTTTAATATAAAAACATGTTAATATATAAATATTTTTAGATTTATAAAATATTATTATATATAAATGAATATTAAAAACAAGTGTAACGTCAATTAAAATGTCAAAACAAAAAGGTCACTCCACTCGTCTTTCTTTGTGTACCAAGAAGAGTATACATGGTAGGACATCTCTGTCATTGCGTCTCAGACCATTGCCTTTAGAAGAGGATGATAATTCAATGTGTGACGCCACTCGGGCTGGACGATAGGGACAAAATTGATAATCACCGATATATTTCTTAATTTCGGCCATACAGTAATTCTGATATCGATAGACCACTTATTTTAAAAAAAGCCTCGTTAAAAAACTGCCAAGAACGCCTCACAACAGATGTCTGTGCATACAAACATATGAAAAATGAATTTGACTAGTCTTTGACACTTCATATAAAACCATATAATATTTTAGGGAGAGAAAAAAACAGCACAAATAAATTAATATTCACCTTTTACTTGTATTTAGTCTTCAAACAAACAAGAAATGTGAAATCACTGTAAAATAAATCTCAGACTCTCCTTATTAATATTAACATATTTAACTTCAAACTATAAGCTAACTTACACTACCAGTCAAAGTTTTGAACAGTAAGTTTTTGTTTTTAAAGAATTCTCTTTGTCACAAGCTGCATTATTATCACATACAGAAAAAAACAGTAACATTTTGAAATATTTTTACTATTAAAATAACTGCTTTCTATTTGAAAATGTAATTTATTCATGTGATTTAAAGATCTATTTTTAGAATCATTCCTCAGTTCACATGATCTTTCGAAATCATTCTAATATTCTGATTGCTGCTCAAAATCATTATGCTGGTTGAAAAAGCGAGTAGAATTTTTTCAGGTTTCGTGATGAATAGAAAGTCAGAGAACGCATTTATTGAAATAGGAAATATTTGAAATAATGTTTTATCATCACTTTTAGCCCACCTTGCTAAATAAATGTATAAATGTAATAATTCTTTCCACAAAAAAAAAGTTTTGAATGGACTAGTGGATAATGTTACAAAAGCTTTTATTCAGATAAAGCTGATTCTTGTGATCTTTCTATTCATCAAAGAATCCTGAATAAAAAAATGCTTAAACTGTTTTAAATATTCATAATCAGCAAATCAGCATATTATTATGATTTCTGAAAGATCATGTGACACGGAAGACTGGAGTAATGATGCTGAAATGTAGCTTTGATCACAGGAATAAATTACATTTTAAAATGTATTCAAATAGAAAGCAGTTATTTTAAATAGTAAAAAAAAAAATCAAAAGGTTACTGTTTTTGCTGTATTTTGGATAAAAAAAATGCAGGCTTGGTGAGCAGAAGAGCATTCTAAAAAAAAATAAAAAAAAGCTTACTGTCCAAAAACTTTGACTCAACACGCCACGAAGTCAACTGCAACAAATAAATCAATGTATGGGAAACACTGGTAATGTATATTGGAAATGTGTTTAAAAATCATATCACCATTATTTAATTTTTTTCTCTTTTTTCAAAAAAATAATCGCGATACATATTGATATTATTGTCCAGCCCTAAGCACACTGTGTATTTTTTAACCCAGAGGGCAGAATTACAGTGATGTTATTTACCTTGTATGCTCCAGTGAAGCCACATCAGTCAAATCAAACACAATGATTACAGCTGTAAAACATAAATAATACTTAAAAATTAAAATTACATTTACAATTATCTAATTATTAAATTGTTTTTAGTACTATTACCAGATTTAGATATATTGTACATTATAGTGTATCAAATATTTAACTATTGTTATGCAAAAATTATATATGATTTTTTTATTATATTTTAAATATTATATTTATATTATCTGGCGAGTCATATACGCTGAGCTCCTCTGTAGTATGTAGAGGCAATGCATTTAAATCTCTCCTGTCCTGCAGTGTCCCACCTGAAAAATTAAAACAAAAACGTATTTAAAATAATTATAGAAAATACTTGTTTTAGACTGTCATAAAATGTACTTACAGTTGTAAACTGAAAGGGACCCCAAGGACTTCAAATCTCTCCATTTCAAAGTCCACACCAATGGTGGCCTTGTAATTTTTGTCAAAGACATCTTTACAAAACCTAAAAAAAAAATGCAGTAGATTAAATTACTATATTCAGCCAAACAATAAGTGAAAAGCGAGCTGAATTCTTTGATATGGATATTAAACATTAATAGGTGTAGCTTTGCTCACCTATTAATCAGACAGGTTTTCCCCACTGCCAGATCACCCACTACAATGACCTTGGAGATCTTAAACCTACTGGACAAAACGAAAAAAAAAGGCACTGAATAAAACAATGCTGCATAATTTAAACCATCCAAACAGTTCTGAAAATATCCCCAAACCACTGATTCCTCAAAAGCTAACATCACACCCCACAGTTCCTGTCCTCTGCTGCAGACAGGCCGTCTTCACCTTGCCGTGAAATTCATCCTCTGTGTTCAAAGCAGCACCTTTGTTGAAGCACTACAACAGGAGTGAATATTAACACTCATTACTTCAGGAAGCACTCGAGGAAATGGATTTCAGATTGGTTAAGTTGAATGGGTTTCAGAACAAACAATACCTTGAGCATCGGTGAATTGTGTGTAAAGCAGAGGGACGCGGGAAGTAGGGGTGCTGAGGGGGCTGCAGCACTCCCTGTTTTCACGTGGTTGCAAAGCGCCAAGTTTGTTCACTTAAACTTATTCAGTTTTAACATTTAATCATTTATTTGTAATGATCTCGGAAATGTAAACTGTAAGTGGGCTATAATAAACCCATGTTTATCTTTATAAACATGATTCATTTTACTTGTGATGTTTTCTATATGGGATGATTAACCTAATCCTCATGAACATGTGACGCTGTGCATGGTTTCATACATGAACTATACAGAATGCGAACAAGATTAACTTTAATACAAGGAGATAATGGCGCAAATGCGAATTTCAGCACTGACGTAAGTGAACCAGCCCCCCCCCTTCACCAAACATGGACACACACAGCACCCCCAACCGAAAACATCTTCCCGCGCCCCTAAAGCATGTACCTTAGGAAGCTGGCTAATTATGCTGCCTTTCTTTACAGGGGGCAGTACGCTCATGATGATGCTTCTGCAGGAGAAACACAAAGTTATGAATCACAGCTTGGCATTTTGTAACATGGCACACCATTAATATCAGTAATGGCTGCTCAGAATGAGGCTCACTTGCAGGATTAAAATAAAGGCCTATCTTTCAGTTTAGCACGTTACTCTTGTGTAAATGTAACAGTCATGAAACAACAAACATGTCGGATTAGTTTTAATTTAAATAGTTGCCAACTTGGTCATTAGACCATGGGTGGTGACTCACTAATCTGTATCTGTTAATCCTACAGTAAATCTGAGAACAAAGAAATAAAAACCTAATTTGTGGCAAAACCTATTTGTGATGCCTCTTTTTATACTTTTGGTGCAATTTGTGCTTTTTACACACTTACGTGATTACATTAACAACATAAGTATTACGTATTTTTTATGACTAGTATGACTAGTGTGATGTACATAAACATTTTAAGAACAAACGAAAGTCCATCCTTTCTAGTCAAACTCAATCCGTGCTTTGTAACACTGTTTCTACAAACAAACGTGTGCTTCTTACCTCAGGACGTTT
This sequence comes from Sinocyclocheilus anophthalmus, assembly GCA_018155175.1. Classification (NCBI taxonomy): domain Eukaryota; kingdom Metazoa; phylum Chordata; class Actinopteri; order Cypriniformes; family Cyprinidae; genus Sinocyclocheilus; species Sinocyclocheilus anophthalmus. The sequence continues at coordinate 115,109 of JADLZN010011472.1, forward strand.
TTTTTCTGTGAATGTAGCGCTAGTTTCCTGAGACAAAGACATTTGAAATGCCTTTAAGGAAAGAAGAATAAAAAGGAAAAGAAACAAAAGGGAGGAGGGGGATATGAGGCGCTTCTAGCATTCATGCATCGCGTACAGTTTCCAAGTTTCTGAAGAAAATGGCAGGATATTCCGACCGACGGAAGCACTGTGAGCGGCGTACAGATGGATTCGTCTGCTCCAATCCCCCGGTCTGGTCTGGTCTCTCCCCACCAAAACCAGGAAAGAGGGATAGAAAACGCCTCCTACAGTCCAGAGTTTACAGACCAGTTACAGCAGATAGGCTATAATACGGTTGTTACCGTACTTTTCTTTTAATACTGTGGTTACCAAGGTACTACTGATGTTACTTTATTTTAAAGTTAGGCCTAAAGCTCACAAACACTAAAAACAGCACGAATATAGATTTGAAATGAGTTTATAAACACTTTGCTCATTCATCTACATATATACAGTGGGGAAAAAAGTATTTAGTCAGCCACCAATTGTTCAAGTTCTCCCACTTAAAAATATGAGAGAGGCCTTTAATTTTCATCATAGTTATACCTCAACTATTAGAGACAAAATGAGAAAAAAAAAATCCAGAAATCACATTGTAGGATTTTTTAAGAATTTATTTGCAAATTTTGGTGGAAAATAAGTATTTGGTCAATACAAAATTTCATCTCAATACTTTGTTATATACCTTTGTTGGCAATGACAGAGGTCAAAGTTTTCTGTAAGTCTTCACAAGGTTTTCCACACACTGTTGCTGGTATTTTGGCCCATTCCTCCATGCAGCTCTCCTCTAGAGCAGTAATGTTTTGGGGCTGTCACTGGGCAACACGGATTTTCAACTCCCTCCAAAGATTTCTATGGGGTTGAGATCTGGAGACTGGCTAGGCCACTCCAGGACCTTGAAATGTTTCTTACGAAGCCACTCCTTCGTTGCCCCGGGCGGTGTGTTTGGGATCATTGACATGCTGAAAGACCCAGCCACGTTTCAACTTCAATGCCCTTGCTGATGGAAGGAGTTTTTCACTCAAAATCTCACGATACATGGCCCCTTTCATTCTTTCGTTTACACGGATCAGTTTTCCTGGTCCCTTTGCAGAAAAACAGCACCAAAGCATGTTGTTTCCACCCCCATGCTTCACAGTAGGTATGTTGTTCTTTGGATGCAACTCAGCATTCTTTCCCCTCCAAACACGACAAGTTGAGTTTTACCAAAAAGTTCTAGTTTGGTTTCATCTGACCATATGACATTCTCCCAAGCCTCTTCTGGATCATCCAAATGCTCTCTAGCAAACTTCAGACGGGCCTGGACATGTACTGGCTTAGGCAGGGGGACACGTCTGGCACTGCAGGATTTGAGTCCTGGCGGCGCAGTGTCTTACTGATGGTAGCCTTTGTTACTTTGGTCCCATCTCTCTCAGGTCTTTCACTAGGTCCCCCCGTGTGGTTCTTGGATTTTTGCTCACAGTTCTTGTGATCATTTTGACCCCACGGGTTGAGATCTTGCGTGGAGCCCCAGATCGACGGAGATTATCAGTGGTCTTGTATGTCTTCCATTTTCTAATAATTGCTCCCACAGTTGATTTCTTCACACTAAGCTGCTTACCTTTTGCAGATTCAGTCTTCCCAGCCTGGTGGAGGTCTACAATTTTGTTTCTGGTGTTTTTTGACAGCTCTTTGGTCTTGGCCATTGTGGAGTTTGAAGTGTGACTGTTTGAGGTTGTGGACAGGTGTCTTTATACTGATAACGAGTTCAAACAGATGCATTAATACAGGTTAACGAGTGGAGGACAGAGGAGCCTCTAAAGAAGAAGTTACAGGTCTGTGAGAGCCAGTAATCTTGCTTGTTTGTAGGTGACCAAATACTTATTTTCCCAAGGAATATACCAATTAATTATTTAAAAATCCTACAATGTGATTTTCTGGATTCTTTTTTCTCATTTTGTCTCTCATAGTTGAGGTATATCTATGTTGAAAATTACAGGCCTCTCTCATTTTTTTTAAGTGGGAGAACTTGCACAATCGGTGGCTGACTAAATACTTTTTTGCCCCACTGTATATATATATATATATATCTATATATACAGTGCATCTCAATAAATTAGAATGTCGTGGAAAAGTTCATTTATTTCAGTAATTCAACTCAAATTGTGCAACTCTTGTATTAAATAAATTATATGCACACAGACTGAAGTAGTTTTAAGTCTTTGGTTCTTTTAATTTTGATGATTTTGGCTCACATTTAAAAACCCACCAATTCACTATCTCAAACAATTAGAATACTTCATAAGACCAATAAAAAAAACATTTTTAGTGAATTGTTGGCCTTCTGGAAAGTATGTTAATTTACTGTACATGTACTCAATACTTGGTAGGGGCTCCTTTTGCATGAATTACTGCATCAGTGCGGCGTGGCATGGAGACAATCAGCCTGTGCACTGCTGAGGTGGTATGGAAGCCCTGGTTTCTTTGACAGTGGCCTTCAGCTCTCCTTTTTTTTTTTGGTCTCTTGTTTCTCATTTTGCCCTTGACAATACCCCATAGATTCTCTATGGTTCAGGTCTGGTGAGTTTGCTGGCAGTCAAGCACACCAACACCATGGTCGTTTAACCAATTTTTGGTGCTTTTGGCAGTGTAGGCAGGTGCCAAATACTGCTGGAAAATGAAATCAGCATCTCCATAAAGCTTGTCAGCAGAAGGAAGCATGAAGTGCTCCAAAATTTCCTGGTAGATGGCTGCGTTGACTGTGGACTTCAGAAAACACAGTGGACCAAAGTCCTCTTTTCAGATCAAAGTAAATTTTGCATTTCATTTGGAAATCAAGGTCCCAGAGTCTGGAGGAAGAATGGAGAGGCACAGAAACCATGTTGCTTGAAGTCCAGTGTGAAGTTTCCACAGTCAGTGATGATTTGGGCTGCCATGTCATCTGCTGGTGTTGGTCCACTGTGTTTTCTGAAGTCCACAGTCAATGCAGCCATCTACCAGGAAATTTTAGAGCACTTCATGCTTCCTTCTGCTGACAAGCTTTATGAAGATGCTGATTTCATTTTCCAGCAGGACTTGACACCTGCCCACTCTGCCAAAAGCTGGTTCAATGACCATGGTGTTACTGTGCTTGATTGGCCGGTGGGGCAGTTTGCTAACGGAACAGCCTGCTGCCTTTGCACTCCTCGCTACCCCTGTTCAGAGTCCGATCTCAGAAAAGCATGATCTTGACAGACGCGAGCACTGCCAAAGGCACCACTGGGATTTGAACCCAGGATCTCCTGTTTACGAGACAGGCGCTTTAACCAACTAAGCCACAGCACCAAAAGACATGTACAGACTCCGGGAGGGCGGCTCAGAGGATCGAGCCATCCAGCGGTGAGGCCAATGGTCCACGGGCTTGGCCCTGGACAGCTTAAAACAGCTTATTTACAACTTTCTGTTGCCGGAGTGCAACAGTGTGCAGTGTAAGGCTTAACAAAATGCCAAAGGCCACGACTCTGGTGGGACTCGAACCCACAACCTTTGAATGGCCTCATCTGTCAATCTAGAATCCATTGCGCCACAGAGCCTTCTGCGTTTTCTGGAAGAGGCACCTGAAAATTTCTCCTCTGGCTTTGTGCCTGACCAATGCTGAGAGGTCACACGCTCTGTGGGCAGGAAGGACAGGTCCTCAGGCCTCTGCACAATTGAAGTGTGACTCAAAAAGCAGAGACACCGTCGGGGCCACCTATCGAAGAAATGGCCCAGAGAGAAAATCTACCAGTGGAACAGCACCGCTGGGATTCAAACCCAGGATCTCCTGTTTACAAGACAGGTGCTTTGACAAGCTAAGCCACAGCGCCCTGCTGCCCAGATGCATTAGCCCAGGACATCATTCTTCGGCAGAAGCTGAGGGGCGGTTTGCAAATGAAAGAGCCTACAGGCCTTGCGCTCGTCTGCACCCCTTTGCATTCCTTCTCGAAGAAAGCTGGGCCCCCTAGGAGATCCCGTGCCCTCCCCAAAGGCACAGCTGGGATTTGAACCCAGGATCTCCTGTTTACTAGACAGGCGCTTTAACCAGCTAAGCCACAGCGCCCAGCTGCCCAGATGCATTAGCCCAGGACATCATTCTTTGGCAGAAGCTGAGGGGCGGTTTGCAAATGAAAGAGCCTACAGGCCTTGCGCTCGTCTGCAACCCCTTTGCATTCCTTTCTCGGAAAGAAAAGCTGGGCTCCCCTAGGAGGAGCCCGTGCTCTCCCAAAAGGCACCGCTGGGATTTGAACCCAGGATCTCCTGTTTACTAGACAGGCGCTTTAACGAACTAAGCCACGGCGCCAGCTACAAGTACTGTTTCTGGCCCACTGGCCTGGCCCTGGCCAGCTTAAAACAGCTTATTTACAACTTTCTGTTGCCGGAGTGCAACAGTGTGCAGTGTAAGGCTTAACAAAATTCCAAAGCCACGACTCTGGTGGCACTCGAACCCACAACCTTTTAATGGCTTCATCAGGCAGTCTAGAAGTCCAATGTGCTATACATTGCGCCACAGAGTCTGCCCATGAGCCGGAAAGAGGCACATGAAAATTTCTCCTCTAGCTTTGTGCCTAACCAATGCTGAGAGATCACACGCTCTGTGGGCAGGAAGGACAGGTCCTCAGGCCTCTGCACAATTGAAGTTTGACTCAAAAAGCAGCGACACCGTCGGGGCCACCTATCGAAGAAATGGCAAATAGAGAAAATCAACCAGTGGGACGGCACCGCTGGGATTTGAACCCAGGATCTCCTGTTTACAAGACAGGTGCTTTGACAAGCTAAGCCACAGCGCCCTGCTGCCCAGATGCATTAGCCCAGGACATCATTCTTCGGCAGAAGCTGAGGGGCGGTTTGCAAATGAAAGAGCCTACAGGCCTTGCGCTCGTCTGCAACCCCTTTGCATTCCTTTCTCGGAAAGAAAAGCTGGGCTCCCCTAGGAGGAGCCCGTGCCCTCCCAAAAGGCACCGCTGGGATTCAAACCCAGGATCTCCTGTTTACAAAACAGGTGCTTTGACCAGCTAAGCCACAGTGCCCAGCTGCCCAGATGCATTAGCCCAGGACATCATTCTTTGGCAGAAGCTGAGGGGCGGTTTGCAAATGAAAGAGCCTACAGGCCTTGCGCTCGTCTGCAACCCCTTTGCATTCCTTTCTCGGAAAGAAAAGCTGGGCTCCCCTAGGAGGAGCCAGTGCTCTCCCAAAATGCACCGCTGGGATTTGAACCCAGGATCTCCTGTTTACTAGACAGGCGCTTTAACGAACTAAGCCACGGCGCCAGCTACAAGTACTGTTTCTGGCCCACTGGCCTGGCCCTGGCCAGCTTAAAACAGCTTATTTACAACTTTCTGTTGCCGGAGTGCAACAGTGTGCAGTGTAAGGCTTAACAAAATTCCAAAGGCCACGACTCTGGTGGGACTCGAACCCACAACCTTTGAATGGCCTCATCTGGCAATCTAGAAGTCCAATGCGCTATCCATTGCGCCACAGAGCCTGCTGCCTTGTCTGGAAGAGGCACCTGAAAATTTCTCCTCTGGGTTTGTGCCTGATCAATGCTGAGAGGTCACACGCTCTGTGGGCAGGAAGGACAGGTCCTCAGGCCTCTGCACAATTGAAGTTTGACTCAAAAAGCAGCGACACCGTCGGGGCCACCTATCGAAGAAATGGCCCATAGAGAAAATCAACCAGTGGGACGGCACCGCTGGGATTTGAACCCAGGATCTCCTGTTTACAAGACAGGTGCTTTAACCACCTAAGCCACAGTGCCCAGCTGCCCAGGTGCATTAGCCCAGGACATCATTTTTCGGCAGAAGCTGAGGGGCGGTTTGCAAATGAAAGAGTCTACAGGCCTTGCGCTCGTCTGCAACCCCTTTGCATTCCTTTCTCGGAAAGAAAAGCTGGGCTCCCCTAGGAGGAGCCCGTGCTCTCCCAAAAGGCACCGCTGGGATTCGAACCCAGGATCTCCTGTTTACTAAACAGGCACTTTAACCAACTAAGCCACGGCGCCAGCTACAAGTGTGTTTACTGGGAGGGCGAGTCAGAGGATCAAAGCATCCAGAGAAGAGGCCAGAGACTCGCGGGCAAGGAACTGGACAGCTTAAGAGTGTTTGTTGGTTAAGGCTAGCAGGGATACAGCAAAAACTACTGGTTATGCGCACATCAATTTAGAGTAATTTTTCTTAGACTGTACAACAATAATTACTTTTTTGCCATTATTGTATGGGGTAGGTGTAGACGTTAATAAAACACAATTGAATATGTAGAAAAAGCTATTTATTCTCAGCTTCCGGTTTTTGCTCTATCCCTTCTAGCCACAACCGTGTTTTTTGGCAGATGACGTGGGGCAGTTTGTTAATGGAACCGCCTGCTGCCTTTGCACTCCTCGCTACCCCTGTGCCTGACCAATGCCTCTGTGGGCAGGACGGAAAGGTCCTCGGGCCTCTGCAAAATTTAAGTGTGGCTCGAAAAGCAGAGGGACCATCAGGGTCAGAAATAGCCCAAGGAGACAATCCACCAGTTGAAAGAGGCCAGAGACTCGCGGGCAAGGAACTGGACAGCTTAAGAGTGTTTGTTGGTTAAGGCTAGCAGGGATACAACAAAAACTACTGGTTATGTGTACATCAATTTAGAGTAATTTTTCTTAGACTGTACAACAATAATTACTTTTTTGCCATTATTGTACAGGGTAGGTGTAGGCATGAGGTCGGGCAGTTTGTTAATGGAA